>CM052189.1:1511965-1550675 GCA_028455805.1 Lasioglossum figueresi | reverse complement strand
TTCTTCACAGGAAATAATGTGGTCACCTTCGGTTCTTAAGAAATAGCGTGGATAGAGAAGAAGAGGATGAGTCCAGTTGGACAACTAAATGATTTTATGATTCCCCATATTTGCCTCCACTGCACAAAATTGTGTCTGGGAATTTGTGAAATTTTGGGAAACCGTATAAAATTCTTCACAGGAAATAATGTGGTCACCTTCAGTTCTTAAGAAATAGCGTGGATAGAGAAGAAGAGGATGAGTCCAATTGGACAACTAAATGATTTTATGATTTCCCATGTTTGCCTCCACTGCACAAAATTGTGTCTGGGAATTTGTGAAATTTTGGAAAACCGTATAAAATTCTTCACAGGAAATAATGTGGTCACCTTCGGTTCTTAAGAAATAGCGTGGATAGAGAAGAAGAGGATGAGTCCAATTGGACAACTAAATGATTTTATGATTTCCCATGTTTGCCTCCACTGCACAAATTTGTGTCTGGGAATTTGTGAAATTTTGGGAAACCGTATAAAATTCTTCACAGGAAATAATGTGGTCACCTTCGGTTCTTAAGAAAAGAAAAGGATTAGTCAAATTGGCCAAGTAAACGATTTTATGATTCGACTTGAAGCCTGATTCATCGTCGATCAGGGATATTGGTCCGATAAAAAGTATTGCGATGCCTTTTTAATAGTCCCATCGCATCGAGGCTTTACGAGGGATGAAAACGGTTTCATTCTCAATTCGCGATTCGGTCGGCCGCTGAATTTTTCCAGCTCGCATGACCGCCGGGAAAACCGTTTTTGACTATCCAGGGAAATTATGGACCATTCCCGGGTTTTCGAGTAATGGTTCGGCGCGGGATATTGAAATGAAACGAAACGGTGCGGTACGTGCCATTTTCCGTATGCAACGGAAGGCGGACTGTTTGCGAATTGGGGATATCTGTTGTAGATTACTTTTCACTTCCTGATGGAAACGTCCGTTTCAATTTTCGCCGCCCATTTGCTCGGATTACGCCGGCAACTTCCGTCGTGGTCGTTGACAATTATTATAGAAAATATCGCGGCAATAATGTTGAAGCGCGTGCACGGCTGAAGCGGGATTATTGCTGGGCAATTAAACCGCGTTGATATTCAGGCGATCGCATAAAGATCGTTCGAATGATTTTTTTATGGCTGACAACCGTACGCGAACCAACCGAGACCAACAGATGCGGTTTATCGATTCTCATTCGGCGATTGCTGGCTGCCGCTAACGTACTTTAAATAACAGTCGCTATTTCGCAAAAAGATGGCGGGTGTAGTTGACTCCGTAGCCATCGAACGTAGTCAAACGCTTTAAACTTTAAAATAAGACTTTCAAATTTATACCAGTGGAGTTCTGAGAAGAGGAAATAAATTCAAATGTGCCTCATGAAATTATAAATTTCCATTTCGCAAACATCATTCGCGGTTTATTACCGGCAGGAACGTACGGAAATCATAAAATACGTTTCGCTCAACAAGTTACATTGGTGAATTGAAATAGCAGAGCAACGGTCCCGGGTGCCATCGCGCATTCCAGGAAACATGCTTTATTGAATTCAATTAAATTAATCGAATCGTGGAATCGCCCCGCGCTTTGACGGCATTTAACGAACCCGTTTAATCTTGTCAGAGACTTTCATAAAATATTAAGCAGGTAAATATTTAACTTCGTGTTCCGCACTGTTCTATTTATTCAGAATATTTCTCTCTGTAACATATAAATTCATCGTCGTTCGATGAACGGCTTCATCTATGAAATTAATCTTCGATCGATCCACTCATAATTAGATACAGTCCCCGCAAACTGTTGCGATAGGCAAGCCCATGCGGTCCGAGTATCGATTCCGATTGGCTCGAACTCCGTGAAACGCGGGCATTGGTGTATTCGTAACAGGTTATCTTAGAATCCAGAAGCTTTCCGGGTCACGAGGTTAATCCCATCGATAACCAGTAACGAGGTAACGGGTCGTGTAACTGGTACGAACGGACTTTACCTCACTGACCATCGTCAAGGTCCGATGGCTCCCCGAAACTCGCGTTTCAACAAAATCCTCTACAGGGTGCTTCAAAATTATCGAAGCACTCTGGATCGGTGGAGATCGTTTACAAAAATACACCGCAAAATGAACCTCAACTCTCGTCCGTCCCTCATTTCACGAACTGAATCTGGCCATCGCATCGGTGTCAAATAGAGACGGTGATAAAAGACCGATGAAATAACAAGATAAACAATTATTTTTCGATGTTTTTTTATTCAAATTGATGAGTTAACATATACATCTTAGGTTTTTCGGTTATGTGTTCCGCATTGAAAAGATAAAAGTCACGAAGTTTGGGGCAAATTTAATTTAGAACAGTATAACCTATTTCGGGAAAACTGTGTGAAATTGACACGAGAGACGGATGAGGATTGAGATCAATTTTGCGGTCCATTTTTGTAACAGATCTCCACCGATCCAGAGGTGCAGAGCCACGCTACAGTGGTCGCGACATACATTTTTGACACACCTTGTACAGACACCGGACTGAAATTTTTCTCGGACTGTCTGAGAGTTAAACAAACGAGCGATCAACTATCCACACAGAACCGCGAGAAAATCATTCCGGCGCGGCAGCGGGGTAAGGAAAATGGCGTTGCCAGACGGACGACTAAGTTGCAATATTTCGAAACCAGCGTCGAACGTCGTGCCCAAGAGAGAATGTGCCCGTGCGAGTCGAGTCCTGTACAAACCACTTGAGATCGTAGCAGCACAGTGGCTTCTTTCTCCATGAGACGGGCTATCGATCGGGCCCTGTGGAGCCACCCACGCCCCGCATCGTGTCCCCGTCTCGCGTCTTCAAACCCTTAGAAATTTCGGGATGCAACCGCAATATCGAAAGTGCTCGAGTACTCGAGGCTGGCCCATCGAAATTCCATTCAAGGAGGAGGACCTACTTTCCCGCCCTCTTGGTATTCGATTTTTTTTTGTCGAGTGAAAGAGCGAGAGGGGAGAACATTTAAAAGACAAAAGCTCGGCGAAGAAAGATCATAGACAAAGAAGGGCGTCGACTGGGGAACGTACAGAAACCTCCGGCTTCCGTTTTCTTGGACGAAAATCATTTCTAATTTCATTGTGGGGTGCAAGAATGGAATATTGAAACATGATACACAGAAAAAAAAGATTTTTCCTAGAGATACACTCCCGTCCATGAATCACCGGAAATTTACTTATCTTCAACAAAATGGTGATTAAAGAATACAAGCTTCCAGCTTGATTTGATTAGATTTTGATAGATAATTGTTACGTAAATAAATTATTTTATATCAAATAAATTACTGAACGTTTGAGTATTGCGCGAGTAAAAATGATATAGAATGGAAATATTCTAGGTCAGAAGAAACGTTTAGTTTTCGTGTGTGAAAATAGTTCTTAAAACGTAAAATATCGTCTGCATCGAAATACTGGTTTAGGGAAAATGGAATCACGAGTACACATTGAACCGGATCAGATCGTAGAAAAGAAGAGAACGGTGCTTACCACAGAAAGAAGGGGAGCCAACAAGCCAGAAACGCCGACATGATGATTCCCAGAGTCCTGGCAGCCTTTCGTTCCCTCCTCATTTTACTGCTGCTCGTGATCGGTGGATCCTCCGGCTGTGGATCCGGCGAGGATTGATCCACGGTCGGGAGCGACGTCAGACCGGCGGAAATTCCGTTGATCTGCAGATGTTTGTTCAGAAGTGCCGCTGCCACCTTGCTCCTGCAACAAAGCGTCCCATTTTCTGGTGAAGCTCGGTTGGCGAGGTGTAATACGGGAACTATGTACATCCTTCCTCTTCCCATCACCATGATCGCAAACTTTTCATTCCCATTTTCGTCGAATCGACGAAAGATACTCGACGAAAGTGGAACGAGGCATTTGCATCAGCGAAACTTTCCCCGACATGGATTATCTTCGCGGAGATTGATACTTACTAAATGACTGAATAATTGTTCAGCTTGCAAAAGTATTAATAACAGAATGGAACGCTTATATTTCAGCGAGCACTGTTTGTAATTAATAGACTGCGGATCTTTGTGCAAAATAAAAATTGTCTGCATCGTTTGCAAGGAGTAGAAACTAAATTCAATGTTATGTCATGCGTTAATGATTTTAATAGAGGAGAAATCGTATAGCGAAATCTGCAATTTGAAAATTTTTCAACAATTTTGAATTTCATCTACTCAATTTCATCTGGTTTAATTAATTAATCTGGTTCAATAATTATGCGAGAGCACTGATAGATTGAATACCGAAGTGTTGAAATTTCCGCCTTGCATTTTAATTAAATGCGATCGGAACACTAACGCGTATTAAATTGAGATTGGATCGTCGATCGCGGTAGAAAAACCGGGATAAACTTGACGCTGGTTCGGCAAGCGTAACAACGTTGTCTTAACGAGCACCAATCGGAATGATAATTAAAATTTTATAATGTATAATATTCGAGATTCCAACATAATTATTATTAGTTCGGTGGATCTGTAATTTCAGAAAATATAATTTTTTGACGATGAAAATATAAGATAAACATTCATGAAGTTACTCATTAATTCGTACAATTCGAGAATACCTTTTCCCGCCACGGAGTTCATAATTATAATTCGCCGGGAAGTAGATGGGAATTAGAGTCTCCGGGGGATGAATGATGCAAGATCTTCGCGTTTCCTTTGATTAACGAGAGACTTTTCTGTTCGAAACAGGACAAGAATGAGGGAGGAAGGGGTGCGGAACTATTCACGTCGCGTTACTTTCGGTGTAATACGCGTCAAAGGAACGCGGCTTAACGCGAGCGTCTACCGCGGGATGGCAATCGGACCAACTTTTATTAGCTCCTCGGAAAATTGCTTTTACATCCCGATCGCGAACTTCAGCTCTTCGCCTCTCGATCTCTTGGAACCGACCGCGAAGGGAATCGTGTTCTTGATACGCTGAAAAGTATGTCTGCAGTCGTGTATCGAATTAACATGTAACTTCCGATTCATTCGGTAACGTTTGCAGTCCCGAGCGAAGGCAAAACAGAAAAATAGATAAATACTCGATATCGTAATTTTGTTCAACAACAAAAACCCTCGGCTAATTGGATGTCAACGGTGACCCAATTATTTGGAAAAATGCGAGGCAACGTTTATCTGAACAGCGCGCCAAGGTGAAAAGAACAACGGTATGGATAATTGGTACGTCTAATAGAATCGCCAAGCCGCGAACAGTGAAAAGTTTGCGAGAAATAACAACTGCTGAAGTTGATCCATCGCTCGGAAAATATGTCATCGACTTTCCGAAGACGTCGGTGGATACTATAGAGACAGAGACCACTCTACGGTCAGGATTTTCTTTTTTAAATCTTTAGGAATGTCCGGA
This sequence comes from Lasioglossum figueresi, assembly GCA_028455805.1. NCBI lineage: Eukaryota > Metazoa > Arthropoda > Insecta > Hymenoptera > Halictidae > Lasioglossum > Lasioglossum figueresi. Next base: position 1,545,286 of record CM052189.1, on the reverse strand, counting down.
AGAAGATAGTCAAGCATTTTATAGGATTTTTATAAGGATCTATAGGGTTGCCCGATAGCGATCAGTGTTCGACTCAGTAATTTTCCCCGAAAGCAGCAGACTGGATCGATCTTCTGGACAGCGTCGATTCCGAAGAGCATCTTCAAAGGAAAAATTAAATCTGCGGACGGGGTTCTCCACGGGCCTGCTTTCAAACCCTGCTTCAAAGGAATCACGGTTTTCCCCCGACGCGACGGATACACTCCACCGAGTGAGAATCGGGAATCTCGGGTACAAGGACGTCGTCGTCTTTCGTTCCCAAAGCGAGAGGATTGTTTTATCGCGTCCGCCTGATCTGATCGCTCCACTCGGAGTTTTCGAGACCCTCGTTGATTTGCAAATGCCTCGAGAGTCCGACGGGCAAAGATTAAAGTCGCCGAATAACGTGAGAAGAAGGCGACTCCGCCTCGATCCCCTTCGATCCCTGCTGATTCAGGCTTCAGAGGGATCGCTTAACCCTCCCTCGCCCCTTCTTTCTTCGATTCGACAGATTCGCGTACTCTTTGCTCGGTCCGATTGAAAACTTTCTGGTCACTGAAATTATAAATCGTATCGATTTGTCCCCCTGAATAATATTAAATATTATTTGAAACCTAGCGCTGTGCAGGTCGTAAGCAAATTTGAGACACTTAATCTAGCGGATTGAAAATTTTCCGGTCACTCGAACGATTAGAAATCGTATCGATTTGTCCCCCTGAATAATATAAAATATTATTAAATATTGTTTGGTAAAAAAATTTCAGACACTCAATCTAGTGGATTGAAAATTTTCCAGTCACTCAAATGATTAGAAATCGAATCGATTTGTCCCCCTTTATATAATATTAAATATTATTTGAAACCTCTTGCACTGTGCAGATCGTAAACATAATTGAGACACCGAATCTAGCGAGGCAAAAATTGATTGTCAATTTAATCAAAATATCAAAGGTTTCTTCATCTGGGAAATCTTCTATCATCCTTATCCTCCGACAGCTAATCATTGTATTATTTCCACTATTAGCCGAAGAACTTTCGCTTCGACAGAAAAATTCAATTCCCTCCGGCAGCTCCTTCTTTTCTTCTACTGTCGGCAAAGTTCGTTACATCTATAACACCCGACACTCTGGCAGACTCGCCTCGGAACCAAGTAATTTTATATCTAATCGTATTATCTTATACTCTTCCCTTCGAGATAGTCGAAAGTATTCCCTATCCGCGGGCTGGCGTAATAGAATCAAAACACAGAGTGCTCCGTTCAAATATAATTTCGACGAATTTCATTCGACGCGAGTATTGGAGTAACCGGAGCAAATGCAAAATGCGCGTCAATATTTTCAGTCATTAAATCCTGGGAACGAAGTTAATCATTCTGCCGATATTCGTACGCCCGTATGAACACCAAAAATTAGAACTGGAAAATATCGTTATTTTCCACCGCGTGCACCGTAAAACCTTTTCCAAAATGAAAGAAACAAGAATCGCTGTACAATTTCCACATTTAATACCGTGGAGAAACGAATAATTGCATGGCTATAAATAAATTACGAATTATGAATACATTATGTAACGGCACGTCACGGTTCGATAAAATCCCGCGATTCAAGGCTTTATTTCCAATAACTTGTTTCTCGGCGCAATAAAAATTCAAGAATTAATATTCTCCGCGGTGGCGGCGCGTGTTATCGAACGGTTTACATTGCAGCGGGACGATATCGTCGAAAGAAAAATAATAATTTTCTCACAATACACGGCGCATAAATCAATAAACGAGTGTTCAATGATTCACCAACGTAATTCCGTCTGACCGCGAGCTGCTTCCTTCTACTGTGTCGCTTATGTATCGTGGATCGATCCCTAATGCGCTGCTTTTCCCGTCCGCCCCCCGCGGACAGTGACTGGAGGAATTGATTTCTTGAAAAAGAGGTCTGATTTTATCCGCACGCCACGGGGAACTGAAAGAATTTCTCATTTTTACGATCCGAGCCGAGCGTAATCTGTTTTTCAAGGGAAAAAAACCCGACCACGCTCGAAAGCGTAAGGTCGCTCGTAACCTGTGCAGTTCGCGCGATAAAATAAAACGCCGTGTTGTAACGCAGTGTTAAGTGCCCTTAATGTTATCGGGTCATCTCCGGTTGCAGCTGTCGCCTCAGAAGAAGAAAATCTCGAATTTGCGCGAGATTCCGGCAGGAATTCCTCTCGTCGAAGGAATCATCGATGTTTCGCGTCGTTCGTCCACAATCCTACTTTTGAAATATTAAAAAAGAAAATATTGAAAACAACAGCTCCGACGTAACAAGAATTTTCCTTGTAAAGTAGGTCGCCGGTAGACAATTTTTACTGAAACCTTTTCACCGCTAAATAATGCGAGATATAAAACTACAGCGAGAGGTAATAATTTACGGAGTGCCGCCGTTCATTTATACTGCGCCCCGAAGAATGTTAGAATGTCTCGTTCGTTTTGAATTCCTCTCGTTTCTGTTCATCCCCGGTAAACTTTCTGAAACTTCGACGTACGTATTACATATGTACTTGTAAACATTCTTAACATTCTGTCCGTCTTCCGAGATGAAAGGCCGGAGTTTCATTGTCTTATTTCGAATTCCGCAGCGACTATAAGTTCGATAATGCCACGCGACTGTTGCAGTCAAGGTTCGGCTATATAAAGGACGGATCGTCCATTTATAGGATAATCGGCGATAGTTCGGTTAAAAATGCATCGCGATGGTATGGTGGTCGATACACGCTAACCATACGGTAACTATAATACTTATCTGGAAATTCACCCAGCTCATACATCACATCTAAACACAAGAATATCACATGCTCGCGATGTATGAAATTTTCAAACAGATTTTAACAAAACGCACTAAAAAGAGTGTCGCGGGACGATCGTGTAGCACGCGAGAACATCGTCGAATCTCGGTAAAGAAGCAGCAAACTGTGAAAGCAATTGAGTAGCATCAATCATCCGTTATTGAAAGAAAAACAATTTCACAGTTAGGAGCGTAACTGCAAATTTGTTTAAAAAATTACAATTTTTCATCATTTTCGGCCTATAACTGCCATTTTTACTACTTTTAATCGTTTGTAATTCGTAAACCAATTAACCAATTTCAATGAAATTTTCAGAACGTATATAATTTATACGAGTTTACAGAACACATCTTTGAAATTTTCGTTACTAGAAATTTATTTTTACTATTGTTTTCCACAATTCTCAAATGGATTTTTTCAACATATTTATTAGACGTCGTTTACTAAACTATTCTTCTAGCCTTACAGAGACATTGATTTATAGCGTGTGTGACCAGTTATGCTCCTAATTGTATTTTGATTTTCGTTTTTTTCACGTCACACGGTGGTGAGTTTGACCGAAATCGTGACCAAAATGGGAAGGAGTACTCCAATTTAGTTCAAAGTTCATACTATGAGGTTTTTCGGGTCGCTAATAATGAATCTGATGTGAAAATTAAAAAAAAAACAAATTGGCGAATGCGTAACCCAAAACTTTTTAGCGGCTGTTGTTAAAAAGTGAAATAAATACTAACTTTGGACTTACGTATCTCCGATAGAAGTACGTATTAAATATTGGCTATAACAAAAAAACGTGCTCTGGAACTTTATAAATAAAGTACTATTACACAGATTTTTGAACAACGGAAAAAAATTGTTGACTTTTGGTCACGATTTCGGTGAAACTCACCACTGTGCGGCGTCACGTATACACAGCCGATATTCGTTATCATTTTGCTGCCAACTGGATCGTTCGACGCACTTTGATCCTTCGCAATCGCCATGCTAATTGAGTTCCATTTAAGCATATTTAGACGTTCCAATGAAAGAGCCAGCTTTGCCAGACTTGTCAGAGCCAGTTCCCGAGGAACGCTGATGAGTTTCTACTTGCGCCGCGTCGATTGAAATGGCACCCCTCGGCCTCGAAGACAATCGATTCGGATTGCGATTCTAACTGCACAAGCCCCTCTCTCTTCTATGCTCGTCGGAGTCTTTCCCCGAAGCACTAATTGCTTAGCTATCTCGAAAGTTTCGAGGTATCTCGCCCGCTTCTGAATAACTTCCTTTTTCAAGTTTACCGCTGCCTCCTCGACCTGTTGGCCGATTTCGCTTCCCAAGCGGCCCGGTTCCGGAGATTTAAAGGCTCTCGCGGTGTCCTGTGGATCGACCTTAAAAAAGTTTACGAGCTTGGACTCGAGGAGCAAGTCGGCAATTAATCTGACAAAATTCTGAAAGAATAATAAAAGAATCCATTTTTATTGATTCGTCTGAAAAAAGTTTAGGCGATTCCGCGGAAATCGAGGAGCAAGTTGGCAATTAATCTGACGAAATTCTGAAAAAATAATAAAAGAATTCATTTCTATTGATCCATCCGAAAAAAGTTTAGGCGATTCCGCGGAAATCGAGGAGCAAGTTGGCAATTAATCTGACGAAATTCTGAAAAAATAATAAAAGAAATCATTTCTATTGATCCATCTGAAAAAAGTTTAGGCGATTCCGCGGAAATCGAGGAGCAATTTGGCAATTAATCTGACGAAATTCTGAAAAAATAATAAAAGAAATCATTTCTATTGATCCATCTGAAAGATCACTTTTTCCCGAGCCCCAAGCCAGCTAATAAGTGGTCGTCGATCCCGAAGATCGGACCTCTCGAGACGTTTCAGCTAGTTTTTCTGTTTCTGTGCGAATAGTATCCGGGGGAAAGGCAGATTAATGAGAGTCGAGGACGAAGGCGTCGCCGAGACCGAGTGGGACGAAGCAAGCAATAATCCTTTAGATTAAGGCCAGAGCTGGATAACACGAGTTCAATTTCAACCGCTGAAAGGAACCGGTTCCGACGGCTAAGAGGCAAGGCTGGGCCCGAGGATTTTCACGAGCTCGGATCCCGGGGAATAAAATGCACGAAGACGGCAACGCCGTAGCTAATTGCGTTGAATACCTGGGTAGAGTCTAAGCTGCAAAGAGCCCCCGCAAATCCACCGGTAAAGAAAGACCCGGGGTTGAGTAATCGGGCCATTCCTAAGAGGCTGGATGATTACCTTTCCGCAGCTTGGCAAACTTCGCGAAGACACCGGAACGAACCCTGATGCTAATTAACAAATTTTAATCGGGCCATACGATTTTGTAAACCAGTGAAATCTTGCCCTGTGGAACCTCGCTCTTTATGGAAATCGTCCTCGTTTGGACTTAGCTGCGAAAGCAGGATTTACTTCATACATTAGCCTGATGAAGCTCTCGTTCTCGGGTACAAAGGACCCCTGGGAACATCAAGATTGCTTTCATACGTCTGTAAAAATTAGTATATTTTGTACAGCAAAGTAGTATTAACACAAAGATCGTTTCAAGTTCAATGTAGATTACGTTACGAATGGCTAATTGGTACACAAAGTTCACAATTGACACCACCAGCCGACAATTTTTATCGCCATACCTCCAGCCGGCGGAACGGTAATTGACAATTCACGAGCATGTCTGGAACCTGTAACGCGAAACAGGGAAACGCTTTCAACTCGAACAATGGAAGCAGAGTGATTTAATTCCGCTCGAATACATATGTATGCGCGATTTGATGTCTTACCGACAAGTGCATTTTGTTCGATCTTTGTCCATTCATTTTTCATGGCTTGTGTAGCTGTACAGCGTTGTCTAAAAATATAAGACAGCGTTGCGTTTAGTTCGTGTTACGTTCGTCAAAAATATTCTCTGGAATCATCGTTTAAATGTTAATTCAACTTCCTATTCTACTGTGAACGTTTGCACGACTTGACGATTTTTCCAGACAATTCTAAAGACGTGTACAAAATTTCTCAGGTTCAAATATTTTCATAATTTCGCTCGTTCCCGGTGTTAATTATTTCGCTTCGACGATCGGTAACCAATTTAACGCGATATCCAGTTTAAGTAAATCTTCTCGGATACACCTATACATATATAATAACTTGTAAAGGAACTTACATGCCTCCTGTCGCCGGTGAAAATGAAAAATTCAGCATTAACGTACGCCGGATCGGCGAGTTATGTGCACGCTCGGCAGATTCGGGGTGTATGCATAATGCACGTTACATTATACACGGCGAGGATCGTTTGGTAACGGCCGGGATAAGTTAGCAGTATCGACAGAAATGTCACGAGCATCGTGGAATTATTGTTTCGTCGGTGTATAGTCGGGCAACATAGCCGGGATAATTGTCTTCTTTAGCCTGGCTTAATGGGAAATTATGAACTGGAGTTCGATTTTCCTATTTCTCTCTCTCGAAGTTCTTCAAGCTTGTTCTACCTACTTGTTTTAATGGATTTACGCGATTACCGTCGAAATGGTAGCCAGTCTAGATTACAGGAGAACATGAGTATGATTGGCGAGTATAGTTGATTGTCGCGGACACGTTTTGTACGTTCGTTCGAGCGTTTTTATTGCGGATTAAATCATGCTGTCGACGTCACGTCGTTACGGCTGTTCCAAGCAGACTCGATAAATCGTTCGACGGACCGCACTAATGCGAACAATTTGAATGAACCTCGTGCGTTCAAAAATTTATGGCTCGTCCGTAGACTCGGCCCGACAGACTGTAATTGTGCATCGGAGGTAATCGTATCCCCGAAGATCCAGCAACCATCACAACTTCAGAATCATACCTAGATTTAACACTGAACCTACCGCTGTAGATCAACCGATAGGTTTTATATTCTCCATTTTGCAATTATCGAAATTACGAAGTTTGTCCAAGCACGTATTATAATCAAAATTGCACAAAATCTAAATAAATCGAGCCTTGTCAGTTTTATAAGCTAGAACATTTTAATCGCTTTTAGTGTTCGGTAGGTTCAGCGTTAACCAACGGATCCTTATGCAAAATAAAAATGTTCTGCCCGAATTGCAACAAACTGGAGTGAAATAGAAATATATTTTCTTCCTCAGTGTGTTTAATAGGTTGAAAATAATATAACAGTATTTTCAAATTCTTCTAATATTCTTCGCTGTTTCAAACTGCATAAACGCATAAAATCCGCTGTCTAATAATTAGTAATTAGCGAAAGAAGCGCGCAAATTTTCTTCAAGTTTTCGAGTGGATGTTCGAACGTATTCGTTGAACGACGTGGGCGTGTAAGGGTAAAACGCGAAAAGTGAAATAGGTCATCTCGCGGAAACGTTGATTCGCGAACTGGTACGCATCCAGATGCTGTTCGTCGTGTTTCCATTTTGACGTATTTTGACGTAAAATTCCGGGACCGAGATGTTGTCACTTATACGTTGCAGAGGCTGTGGATCAGGCGCGGTCACATATATCGAGGCATTACCGTAACAAGTCGTCGAGTGAGAACGAAAACGAGCAACGTCGCGTCGCGTCGCGTCGACGGCTAAACAACAGCTGCCGGGCCGACAACGATACAAACGGCGATAAGGCGAGTACAGAGAGCCGAGAGAAATTAAGGTGCTCCTTGGAAGTATTTGACAGGCATCCCTCTTTGTTCGAGGCGGCCTCTGCTAGCTAAATCGGCCCCCTCGCGATGGCTGAGCCTAATTAACCTACATATCGACGGGTAGGCGCGTTGCGTGGACTTCAGAGCCGCTCATTATTCTCCCGGGCTGAAAAAGGGTCGTTTCTTCTTTTTTTTTCTCTCTCTCTCTCTCTATCCAGCTCCAAGCTTACACACCGAATCATTCTCACGGATTCTGTTGCGATACAGAATCATCGTTCTACCACGACCACGACCACGAATAAAGAGATGACGACAAAGTGAAGAAGGATGTCGCATGATTTGCTCGACGCCACGAGATGATTGAACGCTTCCTCGAATCGGTCTTCGATTTTCTAATTCCGTACCTCGCAGCGAAACGGACATGGTCATTTTTCTATTACCGTTCTATTTATACGGAGGCAATCCTTATTCTCGTATTTCGCTTTCTCTATGACCGAACGAATTTTTTACCGACGATTCGAGTGTAATTATTATGACATTATTACCGAACGAACTTGCTATTCTCTATATCGATGCAATTATCATGACGTTATTACTGGGCGAATTTTCTATCCGCTGTAGCAATGGTATTATTACAACGTTATTACCGGAGGAATTCTCCATTTGCTATATCGACGCGATTATCGTGGCGATTTTACCGAGCATAGATTTTTGATCGCGATATTTTCTGTCGGTTAGAGGTCTGAAAATTATTTCTGATTTCATTCAGATATGCTCGATTAAAGTTTAAGTTCAACGAGGTAGATGTAACCTAACGAAACTAATGTAAACTAATTGTAAGTAAGACACTAAGCCATATTCCAACGTAATCGTTGTATCGTATAATTAGTAATGTATATTCTATTTAAACCTTATATGGTTGAAAGCAATAAATTCATTGTTCAGTTCCCGATTTCGTAATGTGTCGACATACACAGGACCAGAGTTAAGAGATAATGCGATATCGATTCGAAGGGGCCGCCACGATTTCAGTGAACGTCAGATTTCGGTGAACGAAGCGTGTAAAAATATCCCACGACGGATAAATGTATCGACAAACTATTGCGTCAATCCGGTGCCCTTGCTATCAACGGTTTTACACGCGAGTAATTACGCTCTCGACGGTCCTATAGATTACATCCGCGCGATCGATGAACCGTCGATCTGTAATATCACTGTCTCGCGTTTCGCTCCCCATAAAATCTGTTTTCCTTTTAGTTTCAAAACGAACCAATCCGCCGGTTTCAATCAATTTCCCAATACACCGGGCTAATAGCCAATGTCATTCACTGTGCTCGAGACGAATGTTGATTGAAACTCGAATTTCTACTTAAGAAATTACTTTCGAAATAACCTGACGAAGATTCGAGTATTTATAAATCATTTCATCAAGCTCGACGTCTCGCTAAGCGAAGATAATATACTATCGCTCTTTAACGTTATAACTTTAATATGTATCGGAATTTTATTCCGGTGCACCAGTTAATTTTATTTGTTTTCATTTCGTTTTATATAACCGAATACGTCCGAGTTATTTATTCAATAAATCTCTGTACCGCGGACGAACGCATGACGCGTTAAAAAACATTGTACATATACCGTTTTTTCAAACGATCGTTTACGCAAAGAGAAATTATTTTAACACAGCGATTATAAGTTGAAATGATTACTTTGACTCGCAAATGATCTGTTCGAGTTTGCTCTCGAGCTGTGATAAACAAGATCAATCTGGGATTACCACAGATCGTCTCGGAGCTGGCGGTAAACTGATCTTGTCTGTTTCCCAAACTTGTCACGCGCAACGTGTAACTGACAGTGACCACAGGATCCTTCTCGAAAGACTGGAGAAATATCGAGAATTCTACAGAGTTCCATCGACTGAATCCTCCAAAAAAACACTATTTTGCTCGTAATATACTCGCACTCCATTTCCTACATAACTGGTTACATGAAACTTTACATTACTTCAACGTACATAGATTTTAATTCAATGAAACAACTGCTTTAATACGAAATACAGTGAGTCACGAAAGTATTCGAACTCTCTGAACTGAAAAGTTCCACGCTTAAAAAATATAAGTCATATTACGAATTATAAAATACTTTTATTCCTGTAGTAACAAGATGCAAAAGGTTTCGATAATCGGTGAACATACATAGAAAAAGAAAAAAGGCACATACAGATCGAATTGAGTAGCCTTCTGCTTTTTCGAAGTCGGTTAATAAAAGTGTTTTGTAATTCGTAATATGACTCATATTTCTTAAGCGTGAAACTTTTCATTTTAAAGCATTCGAATACTTTCGTGACTCACTGCATATATTTGCTAGCGTGGTCGACACGTTTTTTTACGCTCGGAACACTAAATTTCAAGTTTTGACATTGTAAAAATACTATAGTTGAAGCTCGTAAATGTATCGGGTTGGCAAGAAAGTAATTTCGGAATTTTTTAAAAGCGAGATAAATACCCAACTTTTTTATTCAAGCAATAAACTTTCACTTGAACCAGTTTTTGGCCGATAACGACCAGAAGTTTTATGAGCGCAGAATTGTGAGGCTACCAGAAAGATGGCAAAAGATCATCGAACAAAAAGAATTGGGTTTTATTGCATCTTAAAATACTGAAATTACTTTCTCGCCAACCCAATACTTTAACCAGTTAACTCCGTTCGACGTGTATACACGTCAATCCAGAATTCTTTTGCGATGCAATAACAATAACCTTTCCAAGAATGAATTGTTAATTTTTTATCAAATAAAAATGTAATCCTTCCTCGTTTTTCGTAAAATTTATAATAGGACCATTTGCTCTGCGTTCGACGTGTATACTTGTAATTGCTTGATTTGAATTCCGCACTTACTCGGGGATTTTTACAACTAAATTCCGCAGTTAAGAGGTTAAGCGAGGTGCCCTTTAATCGGGGTCCACGCGCACGGACTTCGCGCCATTGAAACCCAAACAACCATAGCTTCGGTCCAAAGAAGTCGCTGCAATAAATACGAGTTCCGGTGATTCGCGCAAGGCCGACGCGTGTTGTACACAGAGCGGCGAACATTTTAATAAACAGTGCCTCCTGACCTTATAAAAACGAGCAGGTTATAGCTGTGCGTCGCGTTCGCTAGCACATCGGGGAGAACCTGTACGTCGATTATGGAAACTCCAGGCAGGCCAGTCGCAGCCGGGGAAACGAAACCTTTCAAGGGTAACGTTAATCTTCTCCGGCAATATTGTTCGTGCAATAACGAAGAAGTTTGCGTTACTGAAACCTGAGCAGCTACCGGCTGAAACTCAAGAACGATTATGTTGATAATTCCACTGGAGCCCGGGACTTCTGTGTTGCGAAACGGGATATTAAATGGTAGTCGTTGCGCCGCGCTCGACTAAACCCCGTTTCCACGGTTTAATATATTGTTAAGGGACGATAGAAAAGCGGATTATTCAATAACCGCAAACGGGGCTCGGGAAATACACAGAATTTTTACTCGTTCGACACCACCCCTTCCCCTTACAACCAATATAAACGGAATTCAATCAACGCGAATATCCCGTTTTGAGTGCCGCGCCGTTTCCGCCATTATAAAAATTTAAATTTTGCGATAAATGCGAAATTATAATGTATCCGCGCCTCGGCGATGTAGAAATAAGCAACTAAAAAGGCATTTTCATCGAAAATGCTGTTAAAAGGATTATACCAACATATTTTCACTTCTCATTGTTTGGAAGATATATGAAGAATGCATTGATTTTTTTTTTATATTTTAATTATTATTTACGTAATATCGTGAACAAGCTATCTGTGCGAATATCGTCAGACAATTATTAAAAAGACAGAGCTAATGAAAAGTCGCAGACGTTAGCGGAAGATGAGTTGCGTTTTAATTATCGTTGCCGAAGATACAATGACATTCGCGTTCATGCGACAATCGTCAAAGACCCTGTCATTTCATTACGCGCTGCGAACGTAATTAACATTCATAGTGTCACAGATTGCCGGGGATAAATAAATGAAGCGTGAACGGGAACGCACCTGCTAATCGATACGCCATTATTCGCACCAATAATGATGGAATATTATCGTTAAATTTGCGAAACGTTAGTTGTATAAATATGTGTAAAAAGAAATGATTGAAACGCAATTCTGAAATATTATACTTGTTTCGATAAGTGGAAAATATTTATTAACCGAGGAATTACATTAATTTCAGAGTTTATATTATTGGAGTTAAAGAAAGATATTTTTAAAAAGTTCACGTTGCACATTGTTTTAATTAATATATATTTAATTCCAGAAAAATTCAGCGCAATTCAATTGGCCATACCGAACAGTCATCGTTCTGAATAGTCAATCAAAACCATAATTTCCACTATATCATTGATCTGAACCTGTCATAGGGGATTTCAATATACCTCAAAGCTGATCGATGAAAGTGGATTGTCGGGAACCATTAATAAACATGACCGAGGGATTGTAAATAATTCGAGAAATAATGTTATCGCTGTTAATCGTAAATGTAGCGAATGAAATTTACAACTTTCTATATTGTAACTACATTTATATTTATAATACAATCCTAATGGACCGTAGACAAATAATAGTTTTCATTTAAACGCACCCGAGTCGCTTGTTTCGCGCACGATTTTATTTTCAAAAACAAACTCTCATTATCCGTGCACTTTATGTCATTAGAAAAGTTCTAATTTTCCTCTTTGAAACGCATCATAAATTTTTTAATTTTGCTAAAAGTGTCTTTTATTTCCAGTTAAAAGCTGCACAGTGTTCTTTCCCTCTCAGGGCTCTCTTTCAGTGACATGTCCTTTTGTTTGGCCTTAATCGAGGAGTTAAAGCAGCGAAGACTGCCAAATACGGTTCTACTGTAACTCAAAATGGCTATCCTTGGAGGGCCAAGCGTAGAACTTCGAAATATCACATACGTAACAAATCGTACAGACAATAAATTGACGCTAACTCTTTGTGTAATATAAACTACATATTTGGTAAACTACCACTCAGTCCCCACTACTCTTACATTCTTTCAATCGCCCAATCATTCTTTCTAGATTTTTTCAGACCCTCATTCGCACACATACACACTCCCACGCATAAAACTAACTTCGATCAAGCAAGAACGACGCATAGAACCAATAACAACATCCTTAGAGACCAAGAATGGCGAAGTCACGCAAGGAAGTAACCTTTCCCCGTAACTTCACCGAGGAAAGATACAAGTCTTGTTCCAGTTTCATGAATGATCTAGTACCCGATTCGCAACAATTCCAAGACGCTCCGGCCGCAGCGAAATGTTTCTCAATGGCCCGAGAAGCCTCGCTCATTTTCCTCGAACAGAAATCCGCTATTAAGGATTTTTCTTCAAGGAACGGCATCCGGGTGAAAAGAGAGCCAATTTCGTGGACGAAGGTCGCGGCGCAGATTCGTCGGTGACAGGGTTCCTCGTTTGCGAAGTCGAGGAGAGAGACCCGACGAATTCCAATTTTCATTCGAGCCCTCGTGAATCACCTTGAGAAACGGTCTTAGGCTGCGGTTGGCTTTCCTGACGAGCCAACCTTCTCATGAATATGTGTCCGAGCTGCTCATCGGACGAACCTGACGAACGATGTTCACGGTGAACCTACCACTACAAGTTAAATCGCCGTAGAATGTTATTAGTTGATTAGCAAATTTTTAAGAAGGGGTTTTAAGATATATTCTGGCTATTTTTAAACATTTGTGGCTTCTAGAAATGTTCAAAGAATGCTAGAAAATATAATTCCACAAACTATACAATACGATTCTCATTTATTTCAGATCTACCAAGCCTCTACCGCTGAAAATACGATTTTATATGATTCAACTTTCTTAACATTTGTCTACAAAAATTGAAAATTGCGTAAACATCCGCAGTCCAGTAATTACAGTGCCGGACAAAATGATAGGACATTCGATGTATTTGTATATTTCATATAACACAATAGGATATATGTACATATTACGCGCCCTGTATATTAGATATGACCTTCAAAGTATCCATATACAATTGCAAGTTTGTATCTTGTACACGAAAGAAATTAGAGAAAATAATGTAGATATGTATTGATTTTAGTCGGACAAAATGATAGAACATTATTAAAAAATACTATTATAAAATAATATTAATAAATTAATATTTATTTAGTAAAACCACCTTTTCGCTGTATAACATCTACTAACCGATTAGGAACCGATTTAAACCATTTTTTAATACGTTTTTGTCTTAAAAGACTCCAATTTGTAACAAGACTTTGTTTTAATTCCGTTATGTCTTTGTATTGTTTTCCATTCTCATAAACGTTTCTTGAAAGTTCTGCCCATATATTTTCAATAATATTAAGGTCGGGTGAACTCGAGGCATGCCACATTTTTAGAACTAATACAATACGAGTCGCGTGCTTATTTAACCGATCGTCTATTAATTCAAGATATTTTGTGCTGTTCACACGGCCTGATAAAAAATTCATGTCAGTTTTTCCCCGATATCCAATACCGGACCACACAATGACACTTCCGCCACCCATTTGTCGACGGCTTAAATATTGTTCTTCTTTCCTTAGATCGTGGAAATAGTACAATAGTTCCAGCCATCAGGACCGTCCAAATTAAATTTCTTTTCATCGCTAAATATCACATTTCTCCACTTCTCATTCCACAGAACATGATCCCGAGCAAACTTTAAACGAGCTTCTTCATGTTGCTCGCTTAGGTTTTGTTTTTAGTTTTATTCGTTAAAATTGTTTACTGCTTTGGAGAATACTTCCCTTATATAATTAGAAGCTACGCGTAATATGGCCCGTCTATCGCGTTCTGTTGTAGCACGAGGTCTGTCAGTACTTTTCTTTTTTCCGTAGATTTTTGGATTTTTAAAGAAGTTATACACAACGTGACGGCTTCTATTTAATAACTTCGCAATTTTCGTGATAGTTTGATTTTGTGACCGCAATAACATAATTCGGTCGGTTTCACTTTTGTCTAATTGTTTTCCTCGACCCATTTCAACTTTAATGAAACAAATGTTCTAGATAACTGAAAAATTTGCATGTCTGCTTCTAGTCACTGCTGATAGATTACTGCCAGACTACATAATAACAGAAAATATTACATGCGTCCTATCAATTGAACCGAGCAAAGTCAGCCCATGTTTACACTTCTTCCTCTAATTTCTTTTGCGTACAAGATACAAACTTGCAATTCTATATGGATTCTTTGAACAACATACCTAATATACAGGGCGTGTAATATATACATACAGAGTGTTCGAAAAGTCTGGAAACGGTCGAATATCTCAAAAATGAAGCATTTTAGAGAAAAATGGTTCAGACATATATTTTATGGTTTCGCAAGGGCTATAAGATGGCGCCATTGGTTTGACCTTGAAGAATCATTTGAAGGTCACGCGAAGATTACCTCAATTTTTTTAAATGTCACCCCCTATTTTTTATTACATATTCTTGTAGCTAATCTCGAGAGCTTTCCAAATCACTGGAATCAAATGTTTTTTCATGAATTACTTTTCGAGTTATAAGGCTTCAAAGGTACAATACCGCCGGCATTAGCGTTAACCGAGATGTACCACGTGGAGGTTGCACGGGCGATGATAATAGTTTTGTTCTTCGTTATCGACAGACTTGTCGTTATTACATTCAACAAAAGTAAGAAAGACCTTCGGTAGTCGCCAAAATGGTATTGACTGAAAGGGAAAGAATTATATTATTAATGATGCGAGGATACGATGACCGCGTTAGGTCCTTCGAACAAGTAGCGACTTTGTTTAACGATACTTATCCAGATCGTGAACCCATTTCAAAGTCTACAGTTCAAAAAACTGTCAGACGATTTGAAGAAACAGGATCTGTCAAGGACCGCTCGCGGAGTGGTAGACCAAAATCAGCTAACAAACAATGTGTACGTAACGAAACCTGCTAATTTGGCAGACCTTAGGGAACGCATACTGCACCAAGTAAATCTTACCTCACCAGAAACGAGACGAAACGTATTAAATGAATTTTATCTACGATTAGGTCGTTGTCAAGCAGCAGAAGGAAAACAATTTGGTACATTTAATTCGGTAAAAACCCGTTTACACACATGCGCGCGCGCACACACACACACACACAAGAGATGTAAATCCGACAGTATTGTACCGGCGGTATTGTACCTTTGGAGCCTTATAACTCGAAAAGTAATTCATGAAAAAACATTTGATTCCAGTGATTTGAAAAGCTCTCGAGATTAGCTACAAGAATATGTAATAAAAAAAGGGGGTGCCCCTTCAAATGATTCTTCAAGGTCAAACCAATGGCGCCATCTTATAGCCCTTGCGAAACCATAAAATATATGTCTGAACCATTTTTCTCTAAAATGCTTTATTTTTTAGATATTCGACCGTTTCCAAACTTTTCGAACACCCTGTATATCCTATTGTGTTATATGAAATATACAAATACATCAAATGTCCTACCATTTTGTCCGGCACTGTACATGCTTTAGTGATTCCTCGCCGATTCTTGTAACCTTGGAATATGCTGCCAAGATCATGAAAAACTTTTCCCTATGCATGTTGGAGGTTTTGCAAATCCATTTCACCCTCTTGCAAGTCAAATTCAACCTCAAGCAAAGTAGTTTCACCTTTTTATAAATCAGTTTCGCCCTTGTTCAAATAAAGTATGTTTAAGTAAGTTTTTGTAGAGAAAATCAAGGATGAAATTGACTTGCAAAAGGGCGAATTTGGAGCGCAAAAGACCTGTACCATTTTTCGAGGGCCATATCTGCCGTATAAAAAGAGGGTTGGGAGTAATTTTCTAAGGAAGACATCCCGGGGGAGGGTTGGAGAGGGGTGCGAGCCACTGTCAGCGCCCGGAATCTGCGGACACGGTAATCGGGGATCGGCAATTAATGGCCGCTTGTCAGAGGGGGATCGCGTAACAAGTTCATTATGGATATCGTCGCGGAAGTAGATTGGCGGAACCGGAAATCGCGGTGCTCGATCGATCATCCGGGGTACACAAGGCTCTCGTCCGAGGTTCCTAGCTCTGCGAAAGCCAGGCTCCTTCGGCTGGGGTTAGAAGAAAAGCTTCTGCAAAGATTTACCGCGAACGCTTTGTTAATCCCCGCGCTTTACTGCGGCAGCTGCAGCCTACCAACTGCAATAAGTCTATTATTTATAAATTATTGCGTCGTTTACGTAATGCCGATAATCTTTCGCGGAGTCTGTGTGTGTGTGTGTGTGATGGGCACAATACGGAATTAACATGAGCAGAACCTTGGAAAGTTTCATGATTTTGATGAATTTTTCTGGTGTAAATAATTACTGAATCGTTTCGATGTTATCGTATGCACGGTAGTCAACATTGAAACTTTAGGAACCACTACGTCAGGTAAATTAATGTTCTGTTTCAACGATTAGTTGCTTAATCCGCTCACGCTCTTCTGTGTCAAGATGGTGGAGTGCTGGTGATGTAAACTGTGTAAGAGGATCGAACTACGTGAGTAAGAATGACAACAATGTTTCAAACTTGGCTCGTTCCAGAAACGTAGTAGTTGTATTATCGTCGAGCGAGATCCGTCGCTGTCTGACTTGTTTAAACAGACTACTTCGTTCCAGACTGCACAGAATGTTCCCCAAAAGTATATTTCCTGGTACAATGCATAATGTTAGCTGTACAATTTTTTTTTAGAGAACATTTTTGTGGATCTGTGAGTATGTGAAGACATAAACTTTTATGGAGAAACCTTTGCACAGTCACGTTGACAATGGCCGAGCTTTTAACGATGTCAGAACACATCGTGAAATCGATCTCGTGTTTAATTAACTTCATCGAAGGATAACATTTTTACTGGAAAGAATGAATCCCTGTACATCGACAATGACTGGAAAAGTAGAACAGGTCAATGCTTGTTGTTCAGACGGGAACAAAATGATTGTGCATTGTGGATCACAGAATGGGAGAGCGTTAAGTGAAGCAAGTAGAATAGGGCAACTGTGTTCGTACGTGGATGAGACCAGCATTTAGGCCTATTGTGTTAGCGTCGTTATTGTAACGACGAGAGGACTGTCAAATAAAATGAATTACACATTTCTTATGCTCGACAGTTCTTATGCTCACATCTGTTGACCTTTCGTTCTGAAATTAAATTTCGTAAATTAAATAATAATAATAAATTAAATTAAATTACGTAAATTCTCAACGATGTGTATCTCGCGTTTTATTCGACTGGATCGGCACGATTCGTCGTGAAAAATCGGTTGCTCTGCAGGTTTAGCAGGCGGTTCGTTCTACATCTCGGTAAACGAGCAAATAATGGAACGTCTAGCTTCCGGAACACGGGTCGAAAGTTATGGCAGCTGACGAATGAGTTAGTTTCCGCTTGGCCCGGGTTTCAGATCTGTTCCTTAACGTCCGACAACCACAACATTTGTCGTTTGTGATTTACCAACTGCGACGTTTCGCGGTACGCACGCAACTCCGCAGATTTCTGCACGAGAAAAGTTGAGGTACACACCGGCTGCTGCTTAAACCGATACATTTTCAAACGAATCCGATTGTGGAATTGTATGTGTGTTCGTATAATATTTACCTGCGCCGTCCATTCATTTATTTGCTTCAGTGTGACGCCGCGTTTCGATCAGATTACATCATCGCATCGGCTCGAAATAGTAAATTGCAATCGAAAAAAAAGCGAACGTGAAGTTAATTCAGTTCGAACATACAGACGAGTAATTTTTCATTTCATTTTCTGATTTATTTTCCATAACATTTTTTGTATAACACGGTGCAATAAAGTTTGTATCGAGAAATGAATGTTTTTCGACGCCATCGATGAATTAGAGCACGCTCCGTGGATGATAAAATTCCGATACACAGGGGAAAGGGAAAATCTCGAAGGGCTCCGACACGATTCTTCTCACGAACCCCTAAGCATTAACAGAAACAAATTACCAGTTTGGGCGAGAAGTGCGCTAACGAACTTTGAAACTTCCGTCGCGCTTTTTCGTCGAAGGGGCCGAGCAATTGCCCGCCGAATACATTCCGCGATTAACTTTATAATACTAATTCGCGCCGGTTGTAACAGCGTTTCCGGGTAAATGTTTTCGGCCGGAAGGGGAAAAACTTTGTTTTCGACCGAATTTTCCATTTCCTTGCCGGATGGAAAACGCAATTACGCGGACGGATCAGAAGGGCGAATTGATTTTATCGCGAGTCATGTGACCGGTTATTGCATCCTTCGGCCGAGCAGAATTTTTATTTCCGAACGAGACCGGTCCACAGTGAAACGAATGGTCATTTTAGGTGGAAAAAAATATTACGCATCAGATGCGGCTAGTGATTTCAACGTATGTGATGTCGTTGTAAAGAGGAGATCTCAATCTTTAAGTTTATGGTAATTGATTGATATGATTATTTGGTCCCCTCGGGGTTTCAAATCCATTTACCAATCTCTCCCTTCTTTCCACTCTCCCTGTCGCCTTTTCAGCGGGACCTACTGTTTATTACGGTGGGATCCGAACCATCTTTTACCAACAACACGTGAAAAAACACCCAGGGATCACTTCCCAGGTTTTTACCAGGCGGTCACCCATCCAAGCCCATTCCGCGTTCCACGTTGTTTAACTTCGGTGATCGAATGAGAACCGGTGCTTTCAACGGGACCACGGTCGTTGATTTTAAGTTTATGGTAATTTTAATCGCGAAAAAAATTGTTGAAAATTTTTTGAGAAAAATATTTGAATTACATGTAATTTCTTCTAGACAAAGTATCATCAATTTAGCACTCGATTTGTAATGTAATTTTACGCTTTTAGAAATCGATTTAAATTTTGGGTTAGGTCATGAAATTAGATTTAACATATGTAAAGCCTTTAAAAATAGTATTTGTGTAAAAAGATATATAAATTATATAAACAAATAGCTTATATTGCTGTTAAATTAATTATTATGGGTATAATCAGGGTCAGTAAACATTCCCAAAGAAGTATATATGAATGTTAGATGTATTTTCGGTCATGGCTTTTTTCCACCCAAAATGGCCATTCGTTCCACTGTGCGGTCGCCCGAAACAGACAATTAAAATTGTTCGCGTATGCTCGCGTTTTTCGTGTTGCGTTTGTCACGCGCCATCGCATAGGAAAATTTGGAATTATGAGTAGCTTGCCAAATGCGGGTCGATCGACTGAAAGCGCTCTGGGAATTAGTAGACTGCGTTTGTGGTAAAAATCGGTAGCTGAAATTCGCGAATCGACAAAATTTGCGTCGCGTTATACGGCGAGTATTCTCTCTCGTGAAAGTAGAGATTGCTTCGGAACTCGTTGCGTCGCGTCGGACTTCGAGAACTTAAATTAGCAATGCTGATAGGACGACCGTCCATTTATTTCTTTAGTCAACAAGCTCCGATCCAGATCCGCCGCATCGATATCAGCGCATTGTGTAAATTAATCAAAGCGATGCCTGCGGGGGTAATCGAGAATACAGCACGAAATATGAATTGTTATCTGGCCACAATTATTCTTCGATAATGGGATGCATTGCTCCCTGATTATCAATAATGACAAACAGCGAAATCTGATCGAAACGATCAGGTTACGGGGAAACAAATTCACGGAATCCCGTTTACAGTATGCATACGTCAAGAAGGAAAGATCAATTCGCGCGAACTAACAAATTATTATTTATATATATATATCCTCGCCAGAATAAACTCGCGTTTCAGTCGATTCGTTGGAAAGCTTTCCAAGAACGAATACTGCATTAACATCCGCAGTCGAGTTATAATTCGACATAGTTTGGCACACGTGGATCAATATGCTATTCGCTGTAACTTATTTTAATTCGACGAATTTTCATATTCAATGAAATGAAGCTAATCAAAATTTGAGAATCTTGATGTTATAACTAGACTGCCGATCTTTATGAATTTATAGGAAATTTGAGTAGGTGAAATTCAAAATTGTTGGAGAATTTTTTCAAATTGAAGATGTCAATATATGATTTCTTCTGTATTAAAATAATTAAGGGAAGAAATAACATTCAATTAAGTTTCTACTCGTTGCAATCGATGCAGACAACTTTTATTTTGCATAAAGGTCCGCAGTCTATTGATTAGACACCAACATATTTAATAATCTAATGATTTTGTGCATATGAAATTGATATGACACCTGATACAATACTTAAATGTGTAGTAATTGATTAGATAGGAACATATTCGACCATTCAGTTCCTCGAATATACTCGAACTAAAATATATCCTAAAGCAACGTTTAACCCGCGGTAAATTTCAGCGCAAACGGCCGGTAGTGTTTAAGAGGACAACAGGAAAATATGTACCCTAAACAGGGACGGTGTGTGCGCTGGGAAGATCGAGGTGGCTCGGTATTTTTTAATCTCGCCGTTTAACGAGCCAAACGGTGGCTGCTCTCCGTTCAGCTCGTAAATTTCAAGTTAATTGGTCGAGTTAAACCAGACACTTGCAGAGATCCAGCCGGAAAATAACCGTTCGTCTGTGCGCTGTGTAAACGCGGCCATTATGTGCAATCACATGACAGGAAAGTAAAGCTAATGGAGAGTATATGTATACCGTAACGTCGCGTTAAGCTTTAATCAATATACAAATAGGGGGGTTGGGGATAGGAGAGAGTAGAGGCCAGGTAAACTAGATAAGCAATTACCTTTCACCTGCCGTCGCGTCGTATGGGACAGATTAATCGAGGGCCTCTGGGCGGTGGGAATTCTCGCGGAAAATTCGGAGGACGTGGGAGAGGGGGGTTGGCGTCGACGTTATTAATTTTATTAATAGCCTCGTAATATTTCACCTGCTGTAACTTTGCGAAAAACAATTGTACGACAACAAACTTGCACTCGTTTTAACCCAACTATCATTATTCTTTCTACAATTCCGACCAATTGCAATTTTTGAAAAAATTTCTTTTTACATCTTGTACATAGTAAAGTGATAACTAGCAAAATAAAAAATGTCTGCATCGATTGCAAGAAATAGAAACTGAATTGAATGTTATTTTTTCCCTTAATGATTTGAATACAGGAGAAATCATATACATATGTCGGAACGTGACGGTAATTACGCGTAACGCTTGTTTATTGTACAAGACAATTATATTGTCTTTTGGAATCACGCGTCTGCGTAGGATCGAGTTTGGTTTTGAAATAGCAATTTGGGTATTTGGTTTATGCGTTTACCGTCGAATAGCTGAGAGTCCGATGCTTGGTCGTACCTTAGTAATTGCCCAGCGTAAGGGCAATAAAACGATTCGCAATACCTGCATCCCTCTCCGCGCGCGGCACAAGGAGAGATGCGAAATGGGTCACTTGGAAAAATGAGCTGAAGACTTATTTTTTAAATATATTATTATTAGTTATTATTAAAAAAATATATGATTTCTTATTGAGAAGGGATGCTCTATATCGTATAAAAAAGCTAAGAGAAAATATGGGACAAATAGATGAGGACATCGCAAAAAACTTAAGCAATTTTGCTAGGTGAAATATGCTACTTTCAGAACCAGAACCAGAATATGCTACTTTTAGAAAATATTTATTCAATTTCATAAATTTCTTCATTTTCGAGGTCTATAGACACTTACAGAGCAATACACACAAATTGGTATTCAATTTCGAAAAGTCGACTTTTTGGTTGAATGTCCCGAAATTCTTCGATCCGGCCCACTGTGCGCCGGGGCGATTTAGTAGGGGGCTTATTTGCAGAATTCGCGTGTCGTTCCATTGTACGACAATATGTCCAGGTTCACGCAACCCCGTGTCACGTGACAGTCTACCCCTCGGAACGCGGCCACCCTTTGTGTGTGGCTACCTGTGTTGCACGTAATGAGTACTCGATCAACATCGGGCCCGATCCCCCATTGTTTGCAGGAAACAAGCCTTCTATAAAGGTCGGAGACACGAGGAGAGAGCCAGGCAACGAGCCGAGCAAGTCATCTAGTCGATCGACTAGACCGTTGACACGTCAGACGACGTCGAAACGTCGAGACACGGCAACGCAGAGACCAAAGAAAAATACGACAACCAATTCCCCGCTGACTATACACGGGCTGAAGGTATAAACGAACCTCTACGGGTCGCTGTTCATTCCTGCACAGAGGAAAAGGCTCGACGGGCGAATGCTGCAGCTGAGAAATTGACGCTGCGCGACCGCCATCTTGCGCGGTCTACGTGGCTGTCGAGAAAAGGTCGAATGTTGTTCTTGCTACGAAATTGGGTGCAGTTTCGTTCGAATTATATCTTAACACTTTACCTACCGAAATCTGATTAATAGGATTTTCAACAATTCTGCTGTACCAAAAGAAAGCATAGAAATTTTCTTTTAGATTGCAATCTTAAATGAAACTTGTCAGTTCACAATAAAAATTGCTGGTGCTATTGAAGGTTCCATTAAAAAGTGTTTAGCCAAGTACCATAAATTTTGCAAAATTACATATAATAACATGCGTTAATCGAACGTATATAATTGTTCGTTATTCCTTCCTTGTAATAATTAGTCAGCGGATTTGATGTATTTACGGCAAGAATGTGTAGACGTAAATTAAAATGGTGAAAACATTAGAAGAATTTAAAACTACTGTTATATTGTTTTCAATCTATTAACACGTTCAAGATTCCTATCGATAGCACGTATATTTGCTGCATTTTCAAAATCGATTTTCTCGAAAACGGGGCGTTGAACGAGAAAATGTTATTCCTCCTTTTCGACTTATGTTTACATGTAAAATCATCCCCTGCCTGGTTGTACCACCCGTCCGACCACACCTTGTGTATGACATATATAGAAAAAATTGCATGGCGTAGAGGTGAAATGGAATTATGAAATGGAATTATGAAATGATTTTCTTTGTAGTTCCGTCATGCGTGATGTTTAGAAATTGAGCGGGAAAAATGCAGATGGTAAGGGAGCCTGCAGCGGGAAAGGCTAGCGAAGGAAACTTTCCGTTTCAATGGCAACGTGAGTTTCCAGACACGTTCGGAATAAAAATAACCGAGACTACCGCAAAGAAGCCTCGTAAAAGGTGAAACACAGGGACAACGCGTCGGTGGAGGAACGCTTAACGAGGCTTACTACGCCGACATTGTAGGGATACCTTACTTACATAATCCTGCATAGAGGGTTCTAACCCCTTTGTTTTTATCATGCCACTACTAGTAATGACCTTGCGCGTGCAATCGATAATCCATTAATGTGCAGATTTTAATCTTAACGCCCAAGAAAAACACGAATAACGATTTCGGTCAACAGTTAGCGATCGGAGGATCGATTTTTCGAAAATACACTACCGTCCATAAATCACAGGACACTTACTTACAGTGGGAGTACAAAGTATTCGTACACCTTTTAAAAACGAATAGCTTTTTCAAAATGCGTCCCAACAGCTTGAGTTTTTTTTTAGACGTTTTTAAAATGTGTACGAATACTTTGTACACCCACTGTCCCACCGTATCTTCAACAAAATGGTAATGAAAGAGTACAAGCTTCCAGCTTGATTTGATTGTTACGTTTCGATTAGACGTAGCTATTGTTGGATTCATAGTTACAATGCGTCTATTCATAAAGCCAAAAATGGATTTGGTTACGTGAGATAATTACTGAGGCAATAAACATGTCAGCGGACCCATGGGTTAGAGACAAAATACAGGCCTGGTCCTTATCTCAAGCGGGCAACGGACTTTTCCGGTCTGCCCCTTTTGGGTTTCCTTTCAGTCTTTGACTAGCGAGCATAGCGATAAGTCCTTCCTAGCTAACTTTAATAAACTAGAGTTTATTAGGTATTTGTTTTGTTAACTTATTTAACCACCTATTTCCAATTAGCTATTACACGATAATATATTTTCATGCAAATTAAATTACAGAGTGAGGCACTTACACCGAAAATATCTCCGTTGGTTTTAGTAATACAAGAAAATGTTGCAGTGACCGATGACTTACGGACGGGAGTGTATATGGGTCAGCGTGTAAACTTTCTTCGAAGTAATCGCCTGTGACCCACCGGCTTTCGTTCCCATTGTTCGCGTAAGTGACTTCTTCTTCGTCACGGAGGGACGAAGCCGGTTTTTGCATGTTCTTATTCAAAAGCTGCTCGAGATAAGGATACATAGGAACGGCCATCTTGGCCCGTGACTTCCGCGCAATTCCGATGGAAACGATTTTCCTGCCGAGGAAACGCCGAAGGGGAAAAAAGTCGACGCGGCGCGGCAGCAGAGGTCATCTGTAGGGGATCTTCGTTTCAATGGAGTCTTATCCAGGATGCGTTTCAGCGGACCGGAGCAACAGTTTGCTATCGATTTGCATAATGGCGAGCTGGATATACTGGCTGGCCTTTCGCCAAAAATTCAAACGACACTCGCTGCCAGCCGAACCGACTCGATCCGCGAAAAGGAAGACTGCCAGCGGTGGTTCCTGTTAGCGGTTGCTTGTCGCAGTGACGGTGATTGATCCCGGTAGTCGACGTTCGATCAAACTTTATTTTAATATTATTCTTAATTTATCATGAAATAATAACATGTGTAAGCATTTTATGGAAGAATGTGTTCCGAGGACAAAAAGAAATGGTGGCCCTGAAAACCTAATACAAGAAAATATTAAAAAATAAAGTTGATAACATTTTGTACGTATTACTGCGGACGTAAAAGAGCCGTGTACTAATTACTGCGTACCCATCACTGCCGATTAGAGTTAAAGATATGATAACAATTGACAATTTTGTTTGCCTCGCCAATCGATAACACATTCTTATTGAATTTGACAAGTTTATTCAGAGAAAAATATTGATTTTTACGTATTTCAGTCTCGTTAGGAAGAAATACCGGTCGGCAAGAAACGATCAGAAGAACCCACACGCTCGTGGAAATTGCGAAAGTTCAGGAAAACTGTGACGCGCGAGGCTCGGAAAGAAATCGCGGGACTGACGGTTAACAGGTAGGTTATTACGGTCTTGAATTCAGCTGTGTGAAACATTGATACGCGGCGATATTACAAATAGATTAATTCAAATATAGCCTTGTCGGGTGGCGGGCTTCGGAACGAGGATATTTTAATAGGACGTCCCCTCGCGTCGCGAGAGACTGCTAAAACATGCAATATTCCGATTCCCATGTTTGAAATGTCAGAGCGGCAGTCTCGAACGTTTTCCGAAAAGGAAGTCGTGCGACAAAAACGGTTCTGAAAGAGTGTCGGCATGCTCGCGGATGGATCTTGCCGGGACGATCAAAAGCGTGTTTCTCGCTTTCCGTTTCTTTCTTTTTGTTTTTCCATTAGCGCGGCACGCGGAGTGAAATTTTGTTGCCCGCTCGAAAAAACGTTTCCCCTTCGTCGCCGGGCGTCAAAGCGACGACACAACGGCGACGCGACGGGATCGAACGGGTCGCTGCTCGCCTTCAAGCTCGATTCGCTTATTAAAGCTCGATGAAAGTTCCCGCCGTTAAATATTATTTTCTGACAGTCGACCCGCGACTGCCCCTTGCTCGACAGGCTCCTTTGTGAACGCAGAAATGCGATGCTGACGGAGCCAGCTCGAGTTACCGTTAGCGTCGCGATTAAACCCAGCGACGCTAAGGGGGTGAGGCAGTGTCGTTGGATTAACGCTTTTCCCCCACTCTGCGCTTCCCCTTCTATCGCTCTGTTCCCCCTTCCGCCAGGACCCGGTCACGTGACCAATCCGCTGCTTAATTCTTTTGAAGAATTTCAATTTAATTTTTCATATCACAGCAAAGACTGTGAGCAGAGAACTGTTAGCAGAGTAACATTGCAGAGCCACGATCTTACGTCACGTAAGAGCCACGATCTACTAAATTGTTTACGGCACATGTTGGAATATTCAGAGCTCGATGAATTTTGGCACGTTGATACACGAGGGCATAGAGAAGCGAGCCGCAAAACCATTAAACTTTATCTGATACCGTCACGGCGTATAACGCTACCTATACGCTCTACATAATTTTCTGAATATCGAGGCTAGGGATCATCCATTGTAAATTAAATTATAAACCCCGTTTACAATATGTACATGCTGTCTTCGAGCATTGTGCATGATGGAGCATCACGATTCAGAGCTTAACAGCTAGATAATAAATACATTTTTTGGTTCAAAGCTGGAGTGAAGGGTCAAGTGCATAAATTGGTTATTTTTATTACAATACGAGCGAGATTGCTCTAGCTTGTATTTATGAATGTACTATAAGTTACCCGACTTCAGTTTACGGTATATTTATTATATTAATTTGTTTATTTTCGAGGTAGATGGATATTTAACAGCTAGATAATAAATACATTTTTTGGTTCAAAGGTGGAGTGAAGGGTCAAGTGCATAAATTGGTTATGTAACGCGACGAAGGGCGAAACAACCTCAGGGACGCCCCTGAAAGACAGAAGAAACGCGCCGTGGCCGAATGTTCTAGAAGACCGCGTGGTCGAGAATCTTCTAAAACCCCTAGTAACACGTTGTTGATAGGGTTAGCAACGATTTCATATAAATACCGGTAAACGATCGCGGAGCGATCACCTTTAGCTGCGCCTGTGGGAGAGGACGAGGTAAGACCACGGCCGCCCATAGGTTAAAGGAGAGTACGAAGCAATGCTATCGGACGCCCAGCAGCCCAGGAGAGGACAGGGGTTGCACCTGGACGCCTCTCTGGATATATGGGAGTGGACGGCCATGAAGGCAGGCCGCCGAACGTGCAGGAGAAACCAGGTGAATCCGAGTCGTCGTCTTTTCCCCAGAAGGAGAGTACGGTTGAGATAAACCGGACGCCTGATGGTGGAACCCCTTTATATTTAAAAACATTCAAACAATGCGTTGCTAACCTTCCTCAAAGGTTTATAGAAAATGTGCGAAACACCACCAATGTACGAAACTAATTCCTAAAATATATTCTGTGTCCAGATAGAGTATTTCCTTCCTTCAATATCCAACCCACATCCGTATTCCTACAGTTATTTTTATTACAATACGAGCGAGATTGCTCTAGCTTGTATTTATGAATGTACTATAAGTTACCCGACTTCAGCTTACGGTATATTTATTATATTAATTTGTTTATTTCCGAGGTAGATGGATATTTAGGAAGCAATATAAACTTCGTGCATGTCGGTATGAGAAAGTCGGTATGAGAAAGTTCATTTTTCCGAACCAATCCGGTCACGAGAGTTCCTGACTTTCGAGGGAAAGCCGCGGGAGGTAAGTAGTCAAGTGACGGATCGTTTTTCAAACTATCTTCCAGTGACTTTGCCCGTGACCTTATCGATAACGCTCGAGCATCTCCGAAGTTAAGAAAGTCGCGCGCGCGCGCGCGCAGTTAACAAGATATGGCTCGGCCCGAGCCCAGCCGGTTTAAATTCCTCTCGAGAGCGCGTTGGTCTCGCAGGATTTTTGGGTCAGCGGGAAAATTTATCGAACGACACTGTCGCTGAATAATAAACAGGGATGGAACGTCTGCCGGTGCATCCATTATTCAACGGCGCTTCGTTAATAATGATGGCTCTTCGAGTAATTTAGACTCGAACTTGGCGGGAACTTTGGCCTGCTTGAAACACGTACATGCTCGAGCACCGATAAGCACCGTCGACGCGTGCGACTTTCCACAGAGAAGCTCTCGACAACTTTATGGGACCCATAAGCTCTCGTCCGCAATACGTCCAGAGACGTCCCCAGGCGTCGCCTAATATCGAAAGAAAGCTTATCGTTGTAGATAACTAGCATAATTGAAAAATCAACGGCTTATTTATGGGGGTATGCTATTAATTAATTTTTAGCAGTTAATCCTGTAGGATTTCCGGAATGAAAGCATATTCGTGCATCCCTTTGGGCCAATTACAGAAATTACGGAGTTCAAAGTTGTTTGAAGGTCATATTAATAGACTAATAACGTCATATACAAATTACGATATAATTTTCAAGGTCGTTTGAAGATCACATTAATACACCTGTGGGAAAAATGTGGTATACCATTTTTTTCAGTTTGTAATGATCGCTCGTTCCGTATACTTTGGTTCTGTTTGTACCTAATGTATAATAAACCTCGTATGAGAATTCCTGAATAAAAATTAAAAAATGCCATACAGAAATTGTGATGTAATTTTTGAGGTCGTTTGAAGATCATATTGATACACCAATAACGCCATTGAAGAGCAAGTCTGTGGGAACGTCGTGGCGCGGCCGAATTCGCGATGATCTAGTTTTAAAGTCACGTCTGAAGGAGCATCTATGTATCGAGGTCCCTGAAAAGGTACGATAACCGTGTGTACGCGGGCGAACATGCCGATCTAAAAACCACGACGAAACGATCCACGCGTCGTCGGCCCGACATGCCACGCGAAATCCTAGCGAATTCCTGCAGAAATGCTGGAATGAGTTACTCTAGTAGCGGCAGCGGCGCGGTATGGCAGCGAGATACGCTTCGTTGGGTACGAGTGCCGTCGTTGGTATATTTACAGTTGTTCTTCGGTGGACGAATGGAGCGTGAGATGACAAAGAAATCCTCCTAGGATTTCCCGTCTCTTTCTCTTTATCTTTCTTTCCAGTCCTCTCTTACTCTTCTTCACGGTTGGTTGCATGCGAACGGCTCGATCCCCGGGGTTCGTTGCGAATTCATGGATCACTTCCTCTCGAACCGACTTGCAGGGGAGGAGCAACGAATCGAACGAAAAAAATTGCCAAAAAATTATCTCTGGCAAATAACCAGTCTTAGAAAAACAATGGCGTTTATAGATATCTTCAATGCTGATTTTATTTCCTGAGCTTCTTCGCCATCTTCTTCTTCTCGATTTTATTTTCTGAGCTTCAAACTTGCTTTAAGGGAATGAGCAACGAATCAACCTAATCGAAAAGAAATAATCGAAAAGATTTCTTCGAATCGAAAAGGTTTGAAGCTCAGGAAATGAAATCTACATTGAAGATGTACAGAGATCACTTCCTCCCAAACTTACTTCGAAGGGAGGAGCAACAAATCGAAAAAAAACTTGCCGAAAGGTGGTGAAAACTGTTGAAAACTGCTTGAAGCTGAAAAAATAAAATGGACATCGAAGATATCCGTAAAACCCATTGCTTGTCCTCCCTGGAAAATTCGCGCTAAGGTTATTTGCCAGATATCCGTGAAATGTTTTCTTCGGGAAAAGCGAGCTTTTGCACGCTCGCTGGGAAACGCGTGGCCGCCCGGAAAACCGTTGAAAAAACAATGGTGTCGTGACAGCGTTAACCGGACCCATCGAGGCGTGTATTTTCGTTCGTCAACGAAAGAGCAATTTTCCGGGTCTGTTCCGGTATTCAGTCGAATTTCCCCTTTGAAGCCGGGAACTCCCGAAGTTTGGCTTTTGCACGGTAATCAGCGAATATCTGGAAATTCGTGGGAAAATTCAATCGGTAGAATCAAACGCGAACGACAACGTTACGCGTGGCTTTGACATCATATCCGTTTTTTTTTCAATACAGACTGGCCCGCGGATTTTACGCGTTTATCATAAACCGGAGAAATTTTTATTTTTGCATAAACGTCCGCAACAGAGACCAGAAATCCGTTCGCGGAATTCAAGAGATTGCGCGTGTTGTAGACTGTAAACGGCGGAAGAACCCGTGACAAACTTTTTCAACTACCATTTCGACGGAATTGAATGTGCGACACGCAAGGACGACGACGGCGGCTGAAATAGACCGAGTGACTACAGTGGAATTCGATTTTTCCCGGGAACTGATTACCCACTTTCCATCCCCTTTTTCGCGAACCCCTCCCGTTTACATATTTTATGAAAATTTCACCCCTACGCACAGCCTCGTTGGGATTGAGTAGAAAACAGCTGAGCAATCATTGCTTCCCATTGGACTGCGGATCTTTATACATTTCAAGATTATTTCAGATCTACAAAGGCTGTTCCCACTGAAAATAGGATTTTAAAAGATTCCACTTTCTTCGAATTCGCCTACAAAAATTGGACATTGCATTTCTGATCAGTTTGCATATAACAATATCTTATTTTGTGTGCAACTTTGATTATATTCCGGATCGCAAAATACTGGAACTGGAATCTCTTCCAGTTCTCCCCGTTTAATTTATAGCTTTCCGTGTTCCCTCTTGTTCGGCAATTTTTCTTCGTTTTGCCGCGGGAAAGAAACACCCGGAAAGTATATTTTCGATCCCTCGGGCAACCCAAGAAGAAAGCCCATAAGAGGAAACCCTATCCGACGGGTTACGCCTAATAGCGTGCCAACCCATAATTCCATTTCCTTTTCTTCACTCGTTCGCCGTTGTTATTGATATTCTCTTTCCGAAGAGAAAGCACAATCGACGACAATGCGACGCGTAGTTGTTGATGAACAACGATTCATCAAGCGGTAATGACATTAAACGGATTTCCATCGTGAAACGGCTAACTTGACATCGTTCGACGTCTGGAAAGTTTCTACTGCTGTCGATTATTTACACGATCAATATTTGCGCCACGATTGCAGATAGAGTCGCTTCTTCGAATTTGCAGACTCGATTGAAAAGCCCAGTAGCCGCGGAAATGCCGGAGACTAGATTTCATTCCGAGTAAAAAGGTCGACGTGATCCGATTACGATAAGTCTTTAAGAATCTTACTGTCGGTCATTCTTAGTTTATTGCCCGATTTGCTCCACGGTTTACCCGGATTTTGTAGATCATTTCGGAATGATCGAGCGCGCTGTATATTCAAGAGAAGCGTTCGCAATACTTTCTTCGGTCAAATATAATATAACTTCGCTGTTGAAGGAATAAGATGGCGAATCGGTCAAACAGACCGCAAGGGTACGGCGACGTTAATTGAATATTACAGTAAATATTAAATTTTGAAAGATTCTCATGTGTCAACGTTGACGATGCGTCAACAATGAAACGTCAGAGATCGATGCCGTCCCTTTGTGCTCGTGCGTTTACTATCTCCGATCCTCCTTTGAGAGTCAGCAAAGACCATTTTATCTGCAAAATCTACAGGGTGTTTCTTGATGCTGATGCTCGAAGTACTGAAAATGTATTTTCGCCAGTTTGTACTAGAAACCTTTAAAAAATATCAGACTACAAACAACATAAGATCTGCGAAAGAACTTTAACTTTTAATTCTTCGCGTATCATACTTACAGTCTGAAAACTTGAATAGTGTTTAAAGCATATACAAAGGTGTCGAGTCCACTAGCGAATATTTACTTTGCATTGAACTAGTTATTTTATTCGATAGAAATGTATTTATGTTAGAATCATATAAATTCCATGCGAGATTTAGTGTTTCAAGCATAAACAAAGGTGTCGAGTATACTAGCAAATATTTACTTTGCATTGAACTAGTTATTTTATTCGATAGAAATTTATTTATGTTAGAATCGTATAAATTCTATGCGAGATTTAGTGTTTCAGGCATAAACAAAGGTGTCGAGTACACTAGCAATTATTTACTTTGCATTGAACTAGTTATTCTATTCGATAGAAATTTATGTAGAAAGTGGAGTGTAGTAATTGAAGGTTGACGATTGAAAATTTTCGCGATGATCGGAAAGGTTTCTTGGTGAGCGAACGTTGCCGTTATTGCGGGGATGGAAAAAAGAAAGGATTACGGTGTAAACCATATTATGAACGCCTCTGTGTACCTGTTGCGTTCTGGAAACGATGCCAGAAAGCTTCGAGTACGCTTCGATCCTCCGGGGCGAGTTTATGGGTGACTGGGTCACTGAAACGTCCTTGGCACTAGTTCCTTTAGACGCGCCAGTGCAATTATCCGGGGCGATTATTATTTGAGGCGACCCACCTATCCGGAGAACCGAGGAGAGAGAGAGAACGATTTATTTGACCGTGGAATATTAAAATTCCTCCGTTACCGGGCCACGGATCGGCTTACGTTTCCGAAGGAGCCGGAAACGACCCCATTTCTCATCCCGCATCGGCAACGAGGTCACAGATGGATATCCCGATATTCGACTCTTGCCCGAATAAACGAGGGTCAATCCGAATGACATCGACCAACCACGATCCTAAATCCTTCGTCTAAAAACTAAAATATAATTTTCGCAATCCCTGTATCCGCAACCCCCTCGATTTTTTACTAAAAATCACTCAAAGGGTCTAGCCGGATAAGCATGGGCCAGCGACCCCCGCTCCGATTTTCCTGATTCCTGCTTTAAAACATCGTTTTATGTCTAAAAAAACATTGTGTAAAATTTCAAATGTCTGCCCCCACCGATAAGGGTGATATTGGGATTAATTCCCCCGCACTTAAATGCAATTTGTTCTAAAACGAGAAGAGATATCGACATAGGATGAACGGCAAACAATAGATATGGATACACTCTATATTTCAGATTTTTTCAGAATTTTTTGCTAATTATTTATAGTTGAAAACAATTAGTTAATTTTTTGGGAATTTTTTTAACCATCTTCCCCTGGGTTGACACCCACCAAAAAATTCTAAAATATTGCTACGATACTAAACTATTTTTCATAAAAATCGCAGAAGTGTCTGTTTGGTGGAACAGTGTCAAAAAAAATAAATTATGCTGGCGAACGCTCGTAACGGCGCAGCGACCGAGTCCACTCGCGGTGGCTAGCGATGGGAGCGAACGGGAAGTCAGCGCCTGTACGGAAGTGCTGATACATGTAGATATGCGACTAAATCTTGTAATATATGATTACAGTTGGATGTCTAAACAATTATATTTTAGGAAATAACTTACATCGATGAAGAAAAATGCGTGTAAAGCTAGTTTGTTGCTGTCAAGTAACAGAAAGAAGAACTTTCACAACTATGTTGTATGGTCACGGTGTTAGAGGTTCTGCCCGATGCTG
>CM052189.1:1364681-1511865 GCA_028455805.1 Lasioglossum figueresi | reverse complement strand
AATGGCCGACCCCGCGCATCAAGGAATGTTTCTCGGAAACGGACGTACATTCCAGTGATATTTATTTTTCAATAATGACATCGAATTAAGTAGTTTCTGCCGCAAGAAACTTCATTTGAAAGTTGGAGTAAATAATAAGAACCCCATGTGCAAAACGGAGAACCTAATGCAGAACGTCATAGTTGATCGAATATTCTCGAGGAGCATTCGATCTCGATCGGGAACGCAAAACGATTCGTTGAGAGACATCCGAACACACTCGAAATCTCGATGCAGCTTCGAGCCACCCACATAATTGCGCGGCTAAATAATTGATGGGATGGCGAACCGGAACACTGTAATTAGTGGGTTATTCATGAAATGTAATGGCGCCGATTCCAGGGCACGGCCGAACGCTTTGCTTACGAACAAAATTCTCTCGTGGATAGACAACGGGCGGCGCGGCGTCGCCTATTTATGCCGAATGCGAAGCAATTGGGATTAAAGTTAATTAGCATTTGCCCGGTAACACAGATTTACAGAGCGATTAAGGGAACTTTTACACTGTACAATAATCTCCATTTTATATAGAGCCGAGGCTAGTTGAACGTGGATGTAGAGTCTTAAGTAATTGAACTTGGAATTATACGGATCGGGTGGATGTACTGGGTTCAAGCTAATTTTTAAATCAGAGTTGATTTAATAAAGCCACAGGTAACGCTGTAAGTTTATGTTCTTTAAATCGCAGTTAATTCAATGAAACAACATTGCAAGTGTTTTTTCGCGACCAACTCGTGAACAAACTGGCGGATGATATTTAATAAAGAAATGATCTCAGGAATCGCTCGTTTGAACCAGTTTCGCGACACGAAAATTCGCGAATTAATTTCACCTATTTTCTAGTAACCAACCTTTCAGATTTGATCACCCTGCGCGATCCACTCACCGATAAAGCATCCGCTCCTGTCGGTCGGCCTCCCTGTATATTTTGTAGTACATGGCGATCATGATGATGCCGGGCACCCAGAAACTGACACTGGAGCTGATCACGGCGTACAGTTTGTTCACTTGGAACACGCACACGTCCGGGTAGTTCCTCCTGAACTCTAAATGCTCCTCTGTGGTGTACCATCCTACGAAGATCGGGAGGAAGCTCATCACGGTTGGTGAGCACCACACTACGCTGAGCATCGTGCTTAGCCGAAAGTTGGTCATGATCAACGGATAGTCCAGCGGTTGTACAATCGCGTAGTAACGATCGACGCTGATACAGCACAGATGTAGAATGGATACAGTGCTGAAGAATACATCTAACGAGTTCCATACGTCGCACATGAAGTAGCCGAAGAGCCAACGGCCGGACAGTTCGACGGAGGCGTTGAAGGTCATGGCGAAGATGGCGACCAGCATATCGGCTAGGGCTAGAGAGACCACGAAGTAGTTGGTGATTACGCGTAGTTTCCGGTGCCTCATCACGGATACAATCACGAGGAGATTGCCAAACAGGGCGCTCAAGATGATGAAGCCCATCACGGTGGCCTTGAGTATCAGCAAGAGGACGTGCTCGAACTCGTGGGAGCCGTCCCCGTAGAAGCTGGACCGATTTCTCTGGCCAGTGTCGATCAGGACTTTGGATATGTTCGAGAGCTCCGTCGCGTTTCTAAGGTCCCCTTCCATTGTTCCATTCAGCTCCATCTTATTATCTGATATCACCGAATTCTCCTCCTCCTTTCGCTATCTACCAGCTCCGTTGATTTCGTTACCGTGATCGAACACGATCTTCCTTGCCCTGTTCATCGTCACCTGCGACCACGTCGACGACGACGACGCGATTCACCAAAGTGTTCTGGCAGGCCATCGAAAGTTCAGGTTCTAGCTGGATGCTAAGTCAATTCGTCGGAAGTTAAGCGACCCTAATCCTGGCGAAAGTCTCATGGCTCGACAGAATCGTGTAGACATTTTTGAAACAGGACCAGTTCGTCGCTGAACTGCATCCACTGTTTATCGAAGAGCACCTAGCATATGGTAGGTGACGTTGATCTATGCCGGTTCTGAGCAAAATGGCTGCCCCAGGAAGCTCCCTTTGGCTGAATTCCAGGCGGTGCTCTCGCCAGTTCGATTTTCATCTGGGCACAATGTCGGGACGAACGACTCTGCGGTCCCCGCCGCTTTTTCTGCATCGTGCCAGCCTGAAATTTGAACGAATTGCGGGGTTATGCTTTTGTGTTATCCGTCGATACGTGTGGACAGTGTTTCGGGGGCGGGGACGAAGCTAACAGGATCGGATTGGTTATACAGAGATTAAATGTATTTCATTGGTGTGTGAAATCGTTTCGCGCTCAGCGATTCTTGATTCGAAAATAAGGCGAAAATTGCACGAAGTATAATCGCGAATGTAATGAGCCTTTGAAGAGAGGCGCATCTGTTAATTTAAAGGCCAAGAGATGAATATTATTACATCGCAGCAGCAGGACTGAGTTATGTACCTGCGAATTAAATTAGTCGTTCCAATTAGAACGATTTATACTAAATGCACGATATTAACTAAAATCAAATAAGAAACACACGATCGATCAAATAAACTCTAAGCGATTAAACTGTTATTGAAAATACAATTATGACATTATTCGAATCGACGCTATTCGAATACAATTATGACAGCTCGTTTAGCAAGCCACTTTTCATTACCTCGTAATAATTTATTCCTCCTTCCAGGGTTTGAAATTATTTCTCATACCGTGATACTTTGTTTTCGTCTATATAACGAAGCCATCATTTTAATCTCGGTATATTCAGCGGAACAAAATTAAAAAGCCGTCTCCCCGATTCCTATCGAACTGTCCGACTGTATTTTTAATCACAATTTCCCCTAGCGGCGCTGCTTTTCGAACGAAAGCTTCGAAAATCGCCTCTGTCAGCCATTCATGACACCTATTATGCTGATCCGGCTAGAAATTCAACTCTGAAAATTTATTCATAAATTCCATCTCGGTCTTGAATCTCATTAAGGAACCCAATTACAATGGAGAATTAAATCGTCCGCTGTTAATCAGCGATGAACAGCGTGTATTGGAGATCATTCTTGTTATGGATAGCGTAACTCTCATTTTTCTCAGGGTACACACACACGAAATGGAAATATCTCGTTTGGACGACGCTTTGTCGTTTATGAAAACGTTTACTATCGAATGTCGCTCATTTTACGACGTACCCTGCCACGGGTCTTCGCTTCGAGCAAACTTTATTTTCCCACGGATCATCGCGTCCATTTATTCAAATTATCGGACGTGTTACCACAATCTCGGCCATTTATTCTGGAAATGTTTGCCGGACAGATGCTGCAGTCACTGAAGCGAGGAATAAGAGCTTCGATTGAGATAAATTGTACTCGACAGAAATAATTCGTTTATTAAAGTTGAAAAAAAGAAGATTAGAAATTCGAAAACAGAATAAATTATCATGTTCCTCGACAAATACAATTACGGAGATTGCGCGACGATTGCAAAGATCGCTATAAAAAATGTTTCAGATCCAAATAAATTGTGCTCCACAGAAATAATTCGAGATTTGTTAAAAATGACGAAACAGAAAATTAGTCATTCGAAAAGAAATGAATTATCAAATTCCTCGGCAAATACAATTACGGAGATTGCGCGACGATTACAAAGGTTGCTGTGAAAAATTTCTGAAATTCCACGGGACGGAAAACAATGAAAACATCCCGTAAAGAATCGGGGAAAATAACAAACACGCGCGAGAGCGACAGGTAAAATTGGCAAAACTGTAGGAACTGCGAAAACCGGGAAAACTATGAAACCAACGAAACATTTCGATGGATCATCCACTATGCAACGAACCCAATCCGCATACATACGCGTCCTGTGCATGAAACCAGCCGAAATCAGAAATTCCAAGCGATCCGTGACCCGATTCTCAGGTTCTTCGACGGCGTACGAGGATCGTAATTAAGAGACGTATAATTCGATAACAAAGGTTCGTTAATTATCCCGGATCGTTCATCAAAACACACAGGTTCCACTTTAAACTAAATAGAATGAATACACTCGCCGAAATTTCTATAAAGTCACTGTGTTTTGTAACGAATTCTTATTATTATACCATACCAATGAAAAATTTGTATTTGGTAGCATTTCGGGATTACATAAAAAAAGCATACACACCGATTTCAAAACACAAGTATCGATTATCGAGTATCTTTTATCGACAAATTTATCGATAAAAGAAAACAAAAATATAATTTTACGCCGAACAAACTGCGAAATTTCTATAATGTCACTTTCGTTTTACACGGATAAAATTGAAATTAACGATTGTTTTTTTATTATTTCTATTTTAATATCTGGTGTAACCTCCAATTTTTTTAAATTACATTAAAAATACGATTGGGCATCGACGAAACTAACTTTTGTAGCGTTTCTGTTTTAACAGACGACCACGCTTCGTTCACCGCATCCCTTAGTTCGCTAATGGAGTTGTATCGTTTGCAGTATTTATAAACATGTCGCGCAACGATACCCCAAACATTTTCAATATGGTTTATATCAGGAGAACAAGCATGCCATGGCGAAACATTGATGTTTCTTTCAAGAAGCCACTGCTTTGTGTGCATCGACGCGTGTACCGCAGCATTATTATGCTGATAAATAAAATTGTCATCTTCAATATTTTCTGT
Organism: Lasioglossum figueresi; assembly: GCA_028455805.1. Lineage (NCBI taxonomy): Eukaryota > Metazoa > Arthropoda > Insecta > Hymenoptera > Halictidae > Lasioglossum > Lasioglossum figueresi. The sequence continues at coordinate 1,507,193 of CM052189.1, read as the reverse complement.
AAAGAGTATTAGAACCATGTCTAACGAATCTGCATAATTTTTCGAATTCATTTTGTGATTTTTGTAACATATTGGAGTTTTTTGTCAGCATTGAACGCAGCCCATATGATTAGGGAACCACCGCCAAAGTTACGTCTCATTGTCACACTTTCTCATTTCTCAGATCGTGCCAATAATATTTACAGCCATCAGGCCCATCCAAATTAAAATTTTTTCTCATCTGAAAAAATGACAGACTCCCACTCTTTCGTCCAGGACATCTGTGCCCGTGCGAAATCAAGACGGGCCTATTTATGTACTTCTTTTAGGCCTGGTTTACATTGCATTTTTGTCCACACAAATTGCCCAGAAGAATTTAAAAATTTTTGCACACGTCTTGTTGTTACTGGAAGCTCCAATTCAGCTCGAAATTGTGCTGCATTTTTTCCTTTCCTTTGCCGCAGACCTCGTTAATAATAAATGTCGTCTCTTTGACAATTTTTTATTACCACCTTTAAATTTTATTTATTTTTCGCGTAATTTTCACGTAAATTGATATAATTATTAATCACAGTATACGAACGATTAATTTTCTTAGCAATTGCACGATTAGAGCAGCCCATGTCTTTATAAGCATCGATCGATGCTTTTTCTTCAATTGTTAGCACTTTTCCTTTTGGTATTTTAATACACGTGAATCAAATTATAAGACACAGGATTTCTATGAGTTCTAAAACTAATACTTTTAGTATATTTCAAATTTTCCATAGTTCTCTGCTCGGAATCCAGAGAAACGCTAAGTGACTTTATAGAAACTTCGCACTTGTGTTCTGCATCACGCAGAAAAAAACAAAACAAACGTAAATAGTGAACATAGTGTTCTAGAGTGCGTAGTCCCTCTATCCGATTGTCAACAAGGCACATGACCAGATACGATAAATCAACAAAAATGGTGATATTTTTCAAATATCTATGAATATGAAGATGACTTTATAGAAATTTCGGCCACTGTAGATGATATCTGGGTAACGTGACGTAGGACAAACGAATTTGATCGAATTAACTGTCATTATATTTTGTTATTTCACAGAAAAAATACGATTTTCATGCGAAGTATAAAGTGTAGGGTAAAACCTAATCAGGGCGCCTCGATATTCGGGTAAGTTTTTAGTTTTCGGAGCACGCTGTAATTGCGGAAGTTCCGCAGTCGGGTAATCAAGTTGTGCGGAATCGAATGCGTTCGATTCCCATTCGGTTGGCGAATCGGTTCCCGAGAGCGCGGGGAGACGATTCAATTTAAATTCATTGAAAAATGTAACGCGATAGAAAAATGGCGACCTTGGGGCCGTCCTCCTTTTCTTTCCCTTATGGAGTGCTGAACGGATCGCGCAATACTCTTGGCGACCGAGTGAAATAGGTGGAATTCATTCAAGAATGTTCTTGCCCTAAAACCGTTCTATTCGCAATTAACAGATTGCGGTTATTTTATGCAAAATAAAAATGCTTTGCAACGATTGTGGACAACAAGAATTAAATAAGAATTTAATTTCTTGATTAACGCATAAAAATCCGCAGTCTAGTAATTAATAATATATAACTGTGCGGCGTACAGAAATCACGGCTCGAAATGCAAACCGGTAAATACGCGGGTGCTCGTTAAAGGAAAAAATGTCGCACGCGAGCTAAATTTTCATTAAGATCGTATCCTCGCGTATTTTCCGAGGATATTGGAGCGGAGTCGGCGCACCTTGTGCAGCAATTAAAAAAAATTCGTGTCGCGACGGGAGCCGCAAGAGGCTTTCTAGAGCGGAATCCGCGTTGTTTCGCTAGCAGCGCGGATTCCGAACAGCTAAAAGATACCGATGCGGATGGAAATTTATTTGGAACACACATAAAGAGCTTGTACGAACTGCGAACGCCCCAATGAACGTAGGTATTAATAATTAGACTGCGGATTTTTATGGAAAATCAAAATTTTTGTGCTACAATTGAATCAAATTCTATGAAATGCAGACGACACATTTTTCTAAATTGAACGAAACCGGTGGCGAATTAAAATTGTGTTAAGCAGAGGACATAACAAAACCTTCTAAACCTAAAAGACGATAACTTTTTTAATATTGAGTATACGATTTGAACTTTTGTATACGCAACACTGTAAAATACAATTTATATGTTTCTAATTGAAAACTAATGTGTTCCAAAGGGCGAAAATATTTCGCAGGCTAACGGACCCATTTTAGAAATGATTATTCCAGCGGGGAATTCAATAACAGTATCTTGGCGTACGGAGAACTACTTCCTTTACTACTGGGAACCTATAAAGCCAGACAAATGGTCGAGCCACACTACTGGCACGTAATGTATGAGCCAGAAGTTTCGTTCTCGAATCGCCGTGCAGGCTAACGAGGAGAGAGCTGCCCAAGTGTTACGCCGATTTTTAATGAGACGTTGGCAGATTGCAGTGCTTGCCATGTCGAGAACTCTAGTACCCCCGTTTTCGGGTGCCAATGATTCCCGAGATCTTCGAAATTAATACTGCAGACGTCGTTGCACCCTAAACGCCGTAAAAATCTCTCCAACTTGTTTTTTCAATTTTACTTTAATCTATCAGGTTGGAGGGAAAATTGTGTCGTATTTTAAATAGGTAAGCAGGTAATTTTGCTTGTAAATGAAAAACACTCCAACCTAATACCTAAGATTGCTATAATCGCTTTTATTCCGGATTGGCCAGTCGGAACAATAAAAAACGAACCGGAAGAGCGTCGAATTGAATTCAGCCGTTAGCGTGTGTATCTCTATCGATATTGCTATAGTGCTTCACGGTCCGAAGCTCTTCTCTGTATTTTCCGAAGTACACTTCTCGTTCGGGTTACGACTTTTGCTTCGTTGTCGAGTGGAGGATGTGTCGTGTCCTCTCGTCGTTTGGTGTTCTGCAACAGCTGATTCCGTGTTACACCACCTGGTGCGTCGACCGTATTTCTTGAATCATCTGCTTCGCGGTGACACACGTACCTCTTAACGTTTCTTAACGGTTCTTAACGTTTCACCTCGTATGGCGGTTGTAATGGTTACAAACGAATTAAACAATTCTTTTTAGAAAATCGTCCCTGAAGAGTTGTTAGAAGAAATTGTACTGGCATTATTATGTGAACACAGGAGCAAACTGGGGCGTGTTTCATCCTATTTCCACAGGATCCCCGGACACCTGCACTTCCACGCGCCGAGTATCGACGATTCCTCGGCCGAGATACACCCCGAGAATTTTTCGTCTTTGTTCGACCCGTCGCATCGCGTCCAACCGTCTACCATGGTCTTCTCTGCGAAGAAGAATAGACGAAAATTTCGAGCGGAAACGCGCAACAAAGTCGAGAGAAGAAGAGAGAAGAATCGAAAGCTCGCTGTCATGCAGCAGCCATCCGTCCGGTAAATGATCCGTGATTAATGGAGAAGAATGATAGCATTCGTATCGCGAACGATGCTGCTGGCCGGTGAAAAATGAAACGGAAGTAGATTAGGACCGGTGTAATTTTCTCTGAACAATCGACGACGAATGGCGACCGTTTATGCCGATGTTTATTAGTTCTGTTACATCGTTCTCTGCCTCTGGATTAATTTCTTTATTATCGTGTCTATGTGTTATCTCCGTCTTGTTGAAATTGTTAACGAAAGATTGACAATTTTATTTAGCTCGTGTTTCGTACAATTGATGCAATTTTTATGATTCATCGAACCGTGTATTTCATGCATTTATAACAAAAACGAGTAGATGACATTTCAAATACTTCACAAAATTTGTACATTATTTCCAACATCTTAATGTGATTTTTAATTTTCAAAAATTTTCAAAATAGACTGCTACCACGGGAAATAAGATTCTACTTGATTCGAGTTTCTGAAAAATCGTCTACAAAAAGCTCCCGTGCGTCGCAATAAATGCTCAGATTAATTATTTACCAGAAAACTGTGATCGTAGCAAATCGATGATCCGAATCCAATTAAATGTAATTAATGTTTACCTGAGGGTTCCACAGGTGTGGTGGTTCCCGGATGGTTGCACAGTTTGCGCCGTCGGACCGCCACCCTTGCGGCGTTGCGAAAATCTTTATGGTCCTGCACGATTTCCTCTAAACTCGGCACCACATATCCTCCATAAACTTCAATCGATATCAAACTCGAAAACAGAGAAACAAAACCGCGTTCTGTTCGAATAGAATCCTCGATGAAATGGGGATTTCAACTTCGCCGACTTTGATTATTGGTAATTAATTCCGTGGACAGCCGTCGATAGGTGTTAAGTTAACCGTGGGATCCGGTGCCGTTCGTTCGCGGTTTTTCCTTCGAATTTTCTGCCGGAAGCTCATCGCTCACCCCATTCCCTCGTTCCGTCATCACCGAAAAACATCGAAGCTCACTTAACACGAAGCAGTTCCGATAAAATCCTCGGCACGAGGCTGGTCGCCACGAGGACGGCGTTCCTCGACAGACATGGATGTATCTAAAACTGGTAGCATCTAGAATTTCACTTTTTCCAATCCGTCGAGCACTGGACACGCGGTTCAGCCGAAGATGAAGAAGTCGGAGAGCAGCATCCGCAGTTTAAAGACCGTTCTTCTGGATTGCCAGCGGAATTTGTGTTTAGAAACCGTTTCCTGTGGACCGAGCTCAGGATAATGTGACACAGCGACGTCCTCTGAGGTCCTCCGGAGGGGACGATCCCCCAGCAATCAGAATCCACGAAAGGAATCTTGGGAATCCGGTAAACACGACAGCGTTTCAGGTGCGCCGACCGCGATTAAAGTCCATCAAGCCGAAGTATCGCCGACAGTACTCGGAAATTCGCCTATTCTCTGCGGACGGCTAAACTGTGCCACGTATCCCGGACCTCCCTCTTGCCACCCCCTCGGGGAGCACTTCTCCGAAATCTTCGGGAAGTCAGAGTTGATTGGTCGAGCGAGGGATCAGGGATCATCGGAGCACGGCTATCAATCAGCTGGCTGGATGAATCGAGGGGGTGGATGGGGGGTGGTGAGCAACGATTAGCGGATTTCAGGATGATCGTCGCCAAGAGCCACGTGCCGCCTGACGACTCGGTGTGTAGAGACTTGTGTGTTACGGATCGATTCGTTGCGAAGAGAAGCGCGCCCCCCGGATGTCGAAAGAGTCGCGAACCATGAAGAGACCGAGGAGAACCGAGCTTTTAGAAGAGTGTTCTTTGATTTGATCTACCGAGGGGATTTTTTCCGCTTTTGTTTACATCGCGAAGGGAAATGAGAAATTGTGATCGCACGGGGGTTGACACGGGCCTCCCTTTCGTCGTGCGAACCGCTTGCCAGGCCGCAGTGAACTGTGGTCAGAACTCGCAGCTTTCCCGCTTTCCGCCACCCTCGACCGTCCTGGCGGCAGCACCGGGGGCGTCTGCACCTTCGCGTCCCCTGCGCGGACGCCACCCATCGACGCCCACCCGAAGAAGACGGTGCTACTGGCCTGGCTTTCGCCACAACTCCGGGAACCGCGGAAACATTGCCAAAATTCAAGTTCCCGGCGCAACCTTCTCAAAATTTGTAATTAAGGGAGTAAACTCGTTTCTAGGATTGCAAGGGTGCGATAATACAAAGATGGGATTTTTCAGTCGCCAAAGCGCTAGATAAAACATCAATCTAGGCCGTAATCGGCTTCAAAAATCCTATTTTTACGTTTACATTATTTGACGGCATGTACAGTTACTCGAATTTCATTTTTTAACTTTTTTGGAAATATAAAGCAATTAGTTTACTACAGGATGTGAAAAGAAATTTTTTCAAACATTGCAATAGATCGGAATTGTAGAACAAATACTAAAAGTTGCATTTTACAACTTTTTTATATGATATTCTGAAAATTTCGTCAAAATCGGTGGACGTTGCAATGAACTGCAAACGTTTAAAGATGATCAAACTTGCAGATTTTCGGCCTGTATCTAAGAATTCTTACATCTTTTAAGATCTTGTCGTTTTTTCCCGCATCAACCCATTTCGATGAAACTTTCATAGTGCATATAATTGACACATACCTACTAAACGTACTTTTTAATTTTTCAATATAGGCCCACGTAAAAAAATTGTAAAATGCAACTTTTAGTATTTTTTCTACATTTCCGATCAATTACTATTTTTGAAAAAAAAAATTTCACATCCTGTAGTAAACTAATTGCTCTAGCTACCCAAAAAAAGTTTAAATCGTATAGTACAATATTTAAATAGTTATCATCTTTTTTAGAGCGTCCGAATATTAATTCGAGTAACTGTAGCTATCGCAGCTTTATGCTTCCGAATAATGGAAATTACGCTGCCAAATAATACAAATTACATCTCGTAAACGTAAAAATAGGACTTTTGGGGGCAATTGCAGCCTAGATTGATCTTTTATCTTACGCTTTTGACTGTTGAAAAAATCCATCTTTGCATTATCGAGAAACGAGAAGGCGAAACGGGTTTTATTGGTATCGAGTGCGCGTTACGTTTCTTTTTATACCTCTGGGATTCCAAGGATTGCTCGGGGATTACTCAAATCTTCGGCTGCTTCGGTCAGTATTTTTTCGACGAGTTTCCTCCGTAAGCGAGCAACTTCTTCTTTCTGATTTCAGCGAGATAAAAGGGGGAAATATTGCGGATGATGCTGTAATTTGTGACACGATGATGTTACTTATGTCTTCTGTCCAGTTTATTCCTGAAGAGATACACGGGTTTCCTCTTCCGGGCTGATCGATGCGGGACGCTCCTTTATATATCAATTTATTTGTCGATCAAAAGGAATTTATTCGCGTAGAATGATCGTTAACAGGAAGACCTTTATTGATAGTTGATCGTTTGTTCATGTATGAAATGCTTGTATAAAATACTTGTTATGTGGATTATTACAATTTCTTTGTGAAATTTCTTCCTCTCAATCGTGCTGCTTAAAATTGATCTCTGAATTTTCCATAAATGTTACGAAAGAAAACAAGGCAATCTACATTATTATAAAATTACGGAATGTTGACATTAAGACATCGGAATCGTCGGAAGCTATTGCGGCCCCCTCGCGCGAATAATCCGATTTACAAGAAATTCAAGACGCGCCCCGGTATGTATTATGAAAATGATGTTGAGTTCGCAAGGGAGGAAGACAAATTCACGGGGGTTTCACCTTTCGGAAGTGAATATTACGCGCGGTCCCTGTGTACTCGATCCGTTTCCCGGGAAATAAGTTCAGCCGGGCGAGTTTCCATAAATTTTCAAAATGGTTCGATACAGAACGGCTTTTTGTCAGGTTCCTGCGATATAGATCGGCGCTGCCTGGAAACGTTTATCTCGAGTTCCGCATTACCTGAGACATTTTTCACGAGTCAATTCTACGATGTTAACAGAACATTTATAATCTTCTCTGTGCTGCGGCAAATTCACACCTCTTTTAATGTATTGATATTGACATGTGTTCAAGAGATATGTGCCTTTTTATAATAAGATTTGCTTTCCAAAAACCAAGATAATGCATCGTCGCACGGGTCACACGCATGCACAATCGTTGAGAAATTGTTTTCAAATTAAAATTGATAATATGGATATTCGAAGGTTCGGCAAAAGGGTAGAGGAGGCTCTCAGCCGGCATAATCGAGGTTCAGCTTATGGCATCTAATTCGTCGAATCCATGGTAATTTCTACATCGACGGATTGGCCGGCGAAAGCTCCATGCGAAATGGAAACCACGAGTCATTTATCAATTCGAACCGACTTGCCAGCGTTTGGACAGAGTTAGGTGAATTTATCGGAGCCTGGACATCGATTTCCTTCGACCATCGAGCTGGTGTTTCAATCGACACGCTGCCGCCCCAATCCTCGCAGGACAAAGAAACCATCTGACGTGAGGATTCGCACGAGCCCGATCGAAATCTTGATGGCGGACCAGCCGTCGGAAAAAGGAAAGGACGTTATTAATGGTCGGCGAACGTATTAATAGCGCTGATAGCAAACTCCATTTTTTCTGTGGAGCTTTAATGCAGCATCCACTATTCATTGATAGATCTTTATATTTGCAACAGATTTAGGAACGAATAAACACAATGGAATTTACGAGACGCAGATTCGAGTATTAGTTCCTATTAAATCCAGTGGCTGCGATTCATAGTGTAAGCCACTAATTCATAGTGATAATCAATATGCCCATCAGTTGTAATCATTAGACTGCGGATGTTGCTGCAAATTGCCATTTAAACGCGTTAGCTGTCGCGCTTCCTGCCGTCGCGATGTGAAAATGAAGATTTAATGGCACTTTAGGTCCCGTAAAACAGCCCTGTGGAATTGTTGAATATTTTTAAATGATGCACGCAGAAATTAGTTCTCGCCCTTGGGAACGAAACAATGTTTCGCGCCATTCAAATCGAAACATTAAATTTATTTAAATGTGGAATAAAGTCATCGGGTCGCAGAAGATTCGCGAAATACGTAAAATCGCTGCACAAAACGGTGATATTATCGGTGCCCATGGAACAGTCAAGTTTATCGTCACCGAGGCATAAAGTGGGCCGAGGGCAAAGCGTTAACTATCTCGCTAATTGAACAATCCCACGCATTCTCGATCGACAGGGCAAGGAAATCTTCGTGTTCGCGGGAACTGGACGAGTCTCGCGGATCTCTCGCAAAAAGAACTAAGTGGATTATATTCCATTGGACAGGAGAAAGAGGAAAGGACGGCGAAGGGTGAACCGAAAACCACTCAGAAATTGGGTCGCCGGTGTGAACGATGGGGCCATCATTAAAACGACAGTAATTACGAGAACCTCCAGTGCCACTCCGAATTAGGAAACAGCATTCAAGAAGCGGACGGCTGATTGGCGAGCGCGGAAACATTCGCTGCTTCGTTACAGGGTGCCGCGGTAATTGATTATTATTATTCGAACGTCTCCGCGATCAACTAAGCGATCGCTGATGAATCGATCGATTAATCAAATTGATTAGAGCCGCGGTATTAAAAAGAATTTTCGGTATGTTCTCTTAAAAATGATCTTTCAAAATGTTCCTTTGGAAATGACCTTTTAGAATGTTTCTTTGAAAATGATCTTTTAGAATGTTCCTTTGAAAATGATCTTTCAGAATGTTCCTTTAAAAATTATCTTTCAGAATATTCCTGTGAAAATGATCTTTTACAATGTTCCTTTGGAAATGATCTTTTAGAATGTTCCTTTAAAAATGATCTTTTAGGATGTTCCTTTGAAAATAATTTAAAATGAAAAATGAGTAGACACGGTGTATTAATATAAATGTTTATTCATAGCTGCTATAACAGTGTACTAGTATCGATATCAATATTAACAACCTTATGCTGGAGAACGTATAAGCTCTAAATAAAAGCATTTCGTCACATGAAAACTTTATTACAAATCTGAAAAAGATTAATACATTCGATGAAACATGTTTCCCTACACCTCCGTGGAATTGCACGACGGGAAGCTAATGAAATTCACTAACAATAAGATACAACAAATGGAACTGTCTCTGCACCTAATGGAACACTAGAGGCTCTCGTTCAAGTGACAGAAAAATGCGTTTACAGGTACATGTATACATAGTTAAGTAATTTATAGACTGCGGATCTTTATGCATTTGTAGGAAAATTTTGTAAATTGAAAATGTCAATATATATATATATGCTTTCTCATCTATTAAAATTATTAAGGGAATTATTCTATTTCTTGCAATCGACGCAGACAATTTTTATTTTGCATAAAGATCCGCAGTTTAGTAATTTAGCAATAATACGTATACGAATAGTAAATTGGTGTTAACATGGAAAGTTCAAGAGTAATAACTAGACAGCGGATATTTATGCAAAAGAAAAATTTTCTGCAACAACTTGGAGTGAAATAAAAATTTATGTTCAATAGATTGAAAATAATATAACAGCATTTTTAAACTCTTCTAATGTTTCCAGTATTTTAAATTACACCTATACTCTTGTCGTAAACGCATCGAATCCGCTGTCCAGTAATAAGGTATTACATGCTACCCTTTCGTTTGTTATGCAGTTTATTAGTTGTTCCTGAATTCCATTAATTCCATAGAATAAACTCTATTTACAGAGAAAACTTACACGGTAAGATAACACAAAAGGAATCACAGTAGCTCCATTCGCATAAAAGAGAAAAAAAAATTAAGAATTGCAAAGATTCCCTAGAGTGTAATTCAGTATCGATTTGTAACTCGTCTAAATTTCATTCGAATACACTTATACTAAATTTGATCGGAGAGTAACGAAGCTCACTCACAGCTACAGAATCGGTAATAGAATCAAATTCCTTTGCCAATCGTAAATCTAATAAAGCACCATACATACAAAATAAAATCGTGGTATTGTTCTCGTTAATCATAATTTATATACAATTTCTTATAAAATTTTTCATCGATATTTTACGCTTAATCTCCCCGCGAAAACTTCGCTTCAATGTGTCTGCGAAGCAAGAAAAACTCTAAACAATACACTTTTCTCTCTAGGAAAACAAAGAACTTTGAACTTCGTCTGGAACAATAGTAAATATCAAAATAAACTTTTTTGTTTTTTCATCGAGGAATGTATGTACAATAAAAACACACACACACTCGCACACATAATTCCTCAAAGAGACGTACTCGAAAATAATACTAGAATTTTTTCAGGAAACATCGTAAATAATGAACGAAGTCTAAAATCAGGCGGTATATTAATTACATATCTCTCGTTTGTTGATATACATTTCCGTTTAAAGAGAACATTCTACTATCGAGTGTTTTGCGAACTATTTACAATAGTTATTTTAGCTATGTCACGTCGAAAGAAGGAAGCAAGCTCCACCTAAGAGAAGCGAATTCGAGACGAACCGAGGAAAATAATAGGAAAAGAAAAAAAGACAAATGATCTCGTACAATAAGGCAATAAAAATTAGTATAGAAAAAGCAAATTGAATACAACGTTTGGCTGGACTTGTTCCTCGCTTTACGTAAGTTCCCGATCACACTTACGTAAGTACATCAATTAGATTACGCCAAGCGTTACATCGTCGATTGTCTTTCTTACTACCAACGATCGTACCTGTCCGAGCGATTCTCCCGCAAAACAATGCACGCAAAGTAACAATAGGAATCGTTCGAGAACCAGTTCGACAAACAGGCAGTAGTCCGATGGAACTTCAATCGCCGGATTCATAGCGAACAAACCCAATTGTAATACTATTCGTGTGAAATTAGAAGAACGAAACACGTTCTCGCTGCTGAACCTTGATCCCTCGACGCTTCGATCCGCAAACAAATTCGGAGAACACGTTAAAATACTGCTTGTCCTGCATAAGTCGCTTGTTTTACTTTAAAATAACAACTTTAGTTTCCCGAAAAATTACAAAAGTGGCATGAACAGCACACGTGACAAAAGTTTATCTTACAAATAAAATAAGGATTCGCGTCGATCCAATAGCAGCAGCGTTAATTAAATCCACAGTCGAGAGATCCACTGATTTAATTAGAGATTTCAACTCGAACGGTCGATCGGTATGTACAGTGACTCCCATTAATATTCGGACGCTCTAAAAAAATGATAACATTTTTAATATTGGACTATACGATTTGAACTTTTCTGAGAAGTTAGAGCAATTGGTGTACTGCATAATGTGAAACGAAATTTTTTCAGAAATTGCTATTCGTCGAAATTTTAGAGAAAATACTAAAAAGTTGCATTTTACAAACTTTTTATGTGTGTGGGCCTGTGTTGAAGATTTAAAACATACTTATTGCAATTGGAAACACTGCAATTTTGACCATCTTTAAACGTTTGTATTGAATATATTAAATATATTTAATTGAATATATTTAATTGATACATATCTACGAAACGTGTTTTCTAAATTTTCCATATATGCTCGCATAAAAAAGCTGCGAAACACAACTTTTAGTAAAACATATTTCCTCTGCAATTCCGACAACTTGCAATTTTTTCCAAAAATTTTGTCACACTGTAGCAACTCAATTGTTCTAACTTGCCAAAAATTTTCAAATCGTCTAGTCCAATATTGAAGAAGTTATCGTCTCTTTTAGAGTGTTCGAATATTAGTGGGAGTCGCTGTATATCTTGGCGAGTGGCCATCGGGATCGGTAATTCGAAGGTCATGAAGTAACTTGCATTTCATTGATTCACGTCGGTATTTTCTTATTACGGATTTAATAATGATACGAATGATAATATATAATATAATAATTAATAATCATAGTAATTATAATAATAATAATAAATCATCATTTAGAATTATTGTACATCGATATATTATTTAATATAATCTATTTTATATATTCTATATTAATATAGACTTCTATCTGATTCAATTAAATTCTTAAATCTTTATATTCTTGTTTTGTATCACCTGCCGAGTAAATTCTGGCAACTCGAGCGAGAAACACTTATGTAATTGGGGAAAGAAAATACACCACCGGAGCGTCGTCACTTTTACATTATTTCTGTACTGTTTTTTCATTTTTTTCCCCTACTGATTTTCTTTTTCTTGCTTCCGTTTTCTGTAATTCCACGCACGCCGTGCCCCGAGAATATCACTAGAGAGTTTCTTTCGATTAGAGAACCGTTAACATCCACACGTTACCGCGTTCGAAGTTCGTATAAAAAAATCATACCAGAATAGGGAGAACGAAAAACAAAAGAGGAAAGAAAGAGGAGAAAATCGAAAGAAATGTGAAAAGCACAGTAACAGTGGCAATATCGTCGATCCTCCCCGGGCTCTCTCAACACGGCGGCTTTGTGTTCAACCGTTTAAAACCATGGAATTGACTTGAATATCTTCCCTAACGCGAACATCACCGAGACCATCAGTTAATTAATTACATAATTAAATCACATGCCGCGTGTGATTAGAAAATAAAAATGACGGTGCTAAAAAGGACTAGAAGCTACAATTAGAATTAGTAAAAACGAGGACTAAATATTAAAGCGAACTACATAACGCGCATTCGTAAAAGAAACATATCATTTTTCCCCTCTGACGATTTTTTGTACTTTTTTGATTAGGGTTTCATTATATTTGGCCGAGCCAGTTTACCATAAATCTTTGTCCGTTCGCGAAATACACAGAAGCACGTACCGAGGGCAAATTCTTGGTGCTTAAATAGTATTACTTGTTTCTCTGCCCCCTCATATATGCACTTTCTCTTCTCCTTTTTTTTTATAAAAGTTCTAGTACACCTAGGATCGCGATGACTAAACACACCTCGCTGAAATAGATCTTCCGTACTTCCCCGTATCTTTCTTCCATTCATACACTTCTTTTTTTCACCTCGTCTGCGCACAAAGAAGAAAGTACAGTTTAACTGGTACTTCGTCATTTATATCCGTGAATACACCAGAAGCGGCCACAAAGAAAACACAACGCTCCCCTCTGTCGCATGGTCAGAGTAAAGTGTCGTTGTTATATCGCATTTAACGCTAATTAACACAGCTCAAAGATAACAAGTGATTCAAAGACGATTACAGAATATTTTTTTTTTCGGTCCTTATTTACAATCTTTAAAAATCACATGGTCTGTACCAGAGTCACCAAGTACTTTCACGCTTGATCAAGACAATAAGCGGCGACCGACGGTCTCCTGTAATTTTTTTTTTCTTTTCTTTTCTCTTCTTACACGTTTCTTATAATTATGCTCATCCACGAACAAATATCTCTTTCGCAAACTAACACCCGAGAATCCTTTTATCCTTAATTTCATCAGACGCGAGAGTACAGTGCGTCGCGCTTTCTCGCTTTGCAGAGAGAAACAAGTTAAAACGTCGCTAATGACTTTACAATAATTCAATGTGTAACTTTTTAACGTTTTCACTCGAAACCGCCGCCACTGGATAGCAAATCCAAACTCGACGGAGCTCGACATAACGTTCTCGTTATGAATACGTTATGAAAAATGAATATTAAACAGTTCCTAAATAGTACAGAACCATAGTTAATTATATTCTTTTCTTGTTTTGTTTAACGTGTCCGCTTTATCGAACAGGAACCCGTCGAACAGTCAAAAGACACTTTTGACCACAACGAAATTTCATCCCTTAACTTACTGCTCCCGTACCTCGGAATTCTAATTTGGTGAAACCAACGATCACTTCATCTCGCAATCATACGATGCCTCTGAAGATTAATATATATATTATTACAAAATACTCAAATCAACTGATAAATATTCCATATAATTAATAATACGAATCAAAAAGAATTCGGATTGGTTCGTCGACCAATAATGATGTACAAAAATTACGCAGTAGTAATACAGCGCCAATAAATACGAATGTGTCGCAAAGTTCACACACTTTGCTCGGCCACACGTTCTGGAAACTACGGACCTTAGAGATCTTGCGTTTTTTATGATTGCCACTCCAGTGAAATTATGGAATAAAAGTCTTCTCGTGTGAATTTAGTTAACTTAACCGATCGCACCCCGTTATTCGTCCTCCGTGTCCCCGTCGCTGCTGTAATCTTGTAGAACGGGCGGTCTCAGAAAAGGTGCATTGTTCGTTTGACTATAATGTTTAACAATCTCACGATTATGCTCCGGAAACTCGAGCACGGTGCAATTATAAATATACAGAGTGAGTCTCGTAGCGTGATCGATCTCGAATAACTCGTAAGTCATTTGTTGTATTTAAAAATGTTTCGAACAAAAGTTGCATGGTTTCCTGTAACCTGTTTTTCATTACTTTGTTTTTTATCAAGATACGAGGGTCACCTTCACTTTTTTATATGGAAAGTCTAATATTATTTCTCAAATTCGGATAAATTATGAAATTCTGCGTAATTTTATTTCAAGCGGTGTTCAAAGAGCAAAATTGTCAGTGAGCAATGAACTTCTTCCAGGGTTTCTGCAGTTATCGCAGTGCATTCACTTACGGTGCATAACTTACAAGTTATTTGAGACCATCAAGTTGCAAGAGTCATTCTGTAGATGAGATAAGACTGTGTTCTACTTACGCGAGTCTTCGATAATGATTCAACCATTCCTCTAACATTTGTGCTACGAGTAAAGGTCTTTTATGAAGTTTTTGTTGCGCAACAAGTACACCACCCTCAGTTCTGCAGACGTCGAGCCACTCCTTCAAAATGGTCTCCTCTCGACCTACTTCCTCAGAACTCAAGAAATGTATTGGCAACAGTTTGTGTTCTCGGTCCATCAACGGCATAAACGTAGTCTGCATCTCGATTTGCAACTGCTGAAGTGGACTATTACCACCAACTAAGCCTACGCCACCGTGCGATGAGATCGGTGGTATCCTAGACGATGCGTATGGTTCGATAGGTACGAGAGCTGTAAAGTGACCCCGCGTATAACCCAAAGCAATAGGCGATCGAATACAAAATGATGGTTCCCATAAAAGTGGAAGGTAAACACCTTCGAATCTTGCGTATCCTGTAAAAAGAATTGTTGGAATGTAATAGCGTCAGCTTTGTAGAACACCTACGGAAAGAATTAATTTTATTAGAAATTACCTATGTCTTCGCCCCGGAAACTTTTAACATATTTAACCCCATAAACAATAATAGGTCGTCTTAAAATGTGGGCGAGAGCGAATACGTGTAATTGTTCCAACGCGCTCCCTGGCTGTGCAGCAGTTGCCAATAAACTTTCCCAATCTTCTTGCCACTGAGTCTCTTCTAATGTGAAATCTAACATTCGAGATGCTTGAGATGCTTCGTACTCCCTCCACCGGGGATAAAAGCTGAAATAGTAAATTATTTTATTCCATAAAATCATTACTTTAACACAAAATAAATATTTGCTAGACTTTCGTTTACGCTTGAACCACTAAATTTAAAGTTTCGAGATTGTAAGTACACTATGCGAGTAACAGTAAGGATAAGATGTAGGAAACTCACAATTGACCAGCTTGTTGCAAGGAATCAGCCAGAGCCCTCCTCAAAGCGTTGTCTCGGTCGAAAACTCCCCAAGTAGCTTGCATCGCAGAATCTAGTAAACAGTCTCCAGCAGATCTATTCCAAAGCGCGTGCAGACGACTTCCTAACCGCTCGGTAATTTCTAAAGACCAATTTAGTGCTGGTGGTTCTCCGCAACCACCTTCTAATTGCTGTTGAGCTTCCTTATCTAATAACTCCTCCAACAGTTGCTCCTGTACAATACTTGGTAAATCTTCTACCTAATAACAAGAATGTTCGATTTGTATTCAAAGTGGACTTGGTTATAACTTAAGATTACTCTAGATGAATGTCTCGAACAAACTATTATATACCCCGTAAAGAAAAGTATTAGAATATTATAGTAACCTCAGCAGGCAAAGCGAACGTAGCTATATCAGTGACAAAATAACACGGAAAGGAACCCTTGCATAACCGGATACTATTGGTGACGTGTCTGCGTATCTGAGCAGCCAAATCTGGTGCAACGTAACTCGGTACCCTTTTCACTCCAGAACCTGAACCTTCAATTTGTGATAATAATGTTGCTAGAATATCTTCTCTTTGAAATCTGTAAAGGATACGATAAACTGAATGAGCAATACTCAGCGAAATATTTCTTTTTAGCACAATAATAATATATATTATATAACGTACTATAATATTTGTTATGTCACACATGTCACAAAGAAGTTGAAACATGGCCAAAAAAGAATATACAGGGTGTCTCAAAAATGTTCTACCTCCCAGAAGGGGACAACGATCTGTGGTTTTTTCTTTGATAACTCTGAAGGAAGTACAATATTTTTGGAATACCCTGTATACATTCAGAAGAATATATGAACAGAAATAAAATTGTTCCCCACTGACCTAATTGCTAAATGTACTAGAGTATGCCCAACATCGAAAGCGCTACTTCTATTTAGAAGCAGAACTTCTGAGTGCGTCAACTGACGAGCAGGATCGCCTCCGCTTGTCAAATAAGCCTCGACAGGAGCATTGTCGCCTTCCACAATGCCAAGACATGCGTTTAACCAGCACCAATCGGTGTGATGCTTTAGCTGCTTTAATCTACGTTCATAGTCACAATTATTAGGAGATTGAGGAGTCGATAAATTGTCATTCCTGCTATCAGGATATCTATGCGAGCTCCTACAACATGAGAAGACTTGCAATACTTGAAATTGTCGCCTATAGTATCGGTATAATCAGTAAAAATCAATTTACCTTCGTCCTACAGCCATATTCTCATCCCTTTGAGTTTGATGAATATATGGTACGTGCGGCGGTGAAGGTAAGTTGCGTTGACCGTGATCTCTTTCTGGACTCGGCAAAATAACACCCACATTATTGGTACTTTTATCTCTTCTGTCTTTTTCTTTAGGGTTACCACACATCACGCACTTCGTAGCTTTTGGCCAATTTTCATAAGTACACACGAGACAAGACCACTTCTCAGGATGCAAATTAGTTTGTAAGTTGTAAAATCTTTCCGGATGTAAATTTATCGGAGGTGGTATAGATCCTGAATTTGGTGGCGGATCTCCTAGCCTAAGGGGCACTAGATGTTCATGCAAATTCGAAGCTATGGAGTGTATAGACTGATTGAGACCCATGGGTTTTTTATTTCCACACTGAACACAACGTGTGGTATTTTGATAGTTAAGATAGGTACACATTGCACAAGACCACTTGCCACCCGATGGTACATTCTGACTATAATTCTGAGGACTAAGATTATAAGAATCCGTAGGACTTAAATGTGTTACTGGACCGGACGCGACGTTCGATCCAGATCTTTGTGGACTCGGATCCCTTAGACGGTAGATATCCTCCCCTAATAAAGGCTTGGCGCTTCTGCACATTGTGCATTTCAAAGAAGAAGGCCAATTTTCGTATGTACAATATTCACAGGTCCATTTCGACTCCCGTTCTTCAAGCCTGTTACTCATTTTCTCTGTATCACCCCTTTTATCGTGTAAATCCTATTGTCTCTAATGCATAGACACTTTAATATCGAGGCTCGAATCAAATATATATTTATAAAGCATTAAATGTGTAAATCAAAAGTTACATCGAATATCTTGACAAGTTCTTTTTATCGTTGATAACGGTTATTGAATTTTGCATATTTTCATGTCACAAGATATACGGCGAAAACGTGATTCCCATTAAACATTGGCGAGAGTATTCGTTAGTCATACAACGAAGTTCATGTCATGTGGTAAACATGTCGATTCGATATAAGAAAATAAAAGCTGCCACGGTAACGTGAATACAGACAGCTATCGAAATCTGCAAAGAGAACAAAAGTAACGGTATCAATTCAATGGGAACAGTCATTATTATTTACCAGTAACTAAGTAAGTACACTCCTGTCCATAAGTTACCGAACACTTATTCAACTTTGGATGCAGATGATTTTTTGTTATTAAGAAATACATTATGAAATAGAATATCCTATATTTTCTAATTTTAAAAATTTAAGGGATAGACTCGTTTTCAGGATTGCAAGGGTGTGGGATGCGCCTTCTCATTTCTTGATACTGCAAAGAAAAAGTCCTATTTTTACATTCACGAGGTGTAAATTGCATTATTTGAAAGCATACAGCTGCACATGTAGCTGTTTTCATAACGCTGCGATAGCTACATGCTGAATAATGCAAATTATGTCTTATAAACAAATAAAACAGACTTTTGAGGGCAATTGCAGTCTAGATTGATCTTTTATCTAGCGCTTTTGACTACTGAAAAACCCCATTTTTGCATTATCGCAATATTGCATTATTGCAATCCTGAAAACAAGTCTATCAGCTTAAGTGAGGTAATTGTTTTCCAATTTGGCTTCTAGAGCTGTCCATAATCGTCCCATAATTTCTCGATCTCTTTTTCCCATTGAACATTTCTTCAAATAGTATATGTATGTATTTAATTTTACATTTAAATATTATAATAGCTACATCTAATCAAACTAAAAGAATCAAATAAGTATCTGATGATTTATGGACAGGAGTGTATGCAAGTAAGTAAATAAGTAAGTAAGTACGTACATCGGTTAAATGAAAAAACAAGTGTTAGCTTTATTAACATATATATATAAATATAATAGTATAAGCTTAACAAGAAGATTTACATTGACAAATAACATAAGACAAGATAACTCAACTAAAACAGGAGCTAATATATTTACAATTGGATTCCAAACGAATCTATATGTATGTGTATGTGTATATATATACACATCTACATATATATATATACACATTTAAAATAACATATACATAAAAACATAGAGAGAGAGAAAGAGAGAGAATACGCGAGGCGATGAAAATCTACTAGTAATATGATACAAAATTCCTTGGCAAGACAAACTAATCGTTTGAAAAGTAAAACGCGGTAAACTGTAATAGAGGTTTGAAATGTGACTGACCTCTAGCGCTTTTATGTCGCACAAGCGTCACGTCAAGGAGAAATGTGGACAGGATTTTATGGGCCAAAGCAAGTGTCGTACGGTTGTTAGATCAGAAGAGGGGCTACCTGGCAAAAGTTGAGCCTGGTGTCCCGAAAGTTGTTGTCACGCGCGAATAAGCTCCATCGAAGTACAATGTATCGGTTGACCGTGGTGAACCTGACGTGAAGACAGATACGTGGAATCAGTTGTAGAATCGCGCACTACGGCCACCAGCCTCACTGTAATCGCATTTAAATAAGAGAGAAGGATTAAGGCACAGGCTACGAGAAACAAATTTTTCACATTCGCGAGAACGAAAGCCCGCCTTCTCTCCTCGCGTTCGAATCGAAGTAAATATTCTTCTTCCCCAACGACGAAGACCCGAGGCACGTCACTCGTCGAACGGGTGAAATGCGACGAACGTAACGAGACAAGAGAACTTCTCTCTTTACGCACACTCACTCCTTGATTAATAGACGCACGTTATCCCTTCTGGCTGAACTTCGCTCCTCTTTTCTCTTCTACAAGTCAAATACAGTCATGATGTTATCCTTCGAACTGCCATGCAAAGCTGAACACTTCGCTGAGAAAGTAGGTTTTGACAATCATCCGCAAACAGATATCAGGGCTACCAACATCGTGTAACAACGCCTCCTGAACGCGACGCTAGAGGGCTGAGAAACGATAACCTATTCTCGCTAGTTCTCTGTTATTCAAACGTCTGCATTCGAATTTTACATTTTTCTAATTGAATAGCAGCTAATCGTTTGTTTTAATCTCAATCAATTCTTAGAAACTGAGCTGAACATACATATAACTGCATTTTATATATCTTGATATCCGAGTACAAAATTTTTTAGTTCATTTTTCATACGACGCAAATTTTGAATAACCTATAGTTCACAATTGGGTACCGGGAAAAATTGATTAATAATTTCCTAATTTAATATCAAATCGATTCTTAGAAACTGAGCTGAACCTACAGAAATCTATAACCATACAATATATCTTGATACTGAGTGCGAAATTTTTTATTTCATTTTTGATACGAGGAAAATTTTGAACGACCTAGTCTACAATTGGATATCGATGGATTAAAAAAAAATTGATCGTTAAAAATCATATACCGAGCAATAATCGGTTATTGGCCATTTAATCGGATATCCTAGTACACGATAAATCCGGTTATATCAATCACACTAATTGAAGTGCGCCTATCTCCAATAATAAGATATTGTTGTACATGTAAGTCTTATGAAGTCTACTAAAGTCGATCGAAATCAGCTACTCAAGGCCACCGGCAATAAAGTATCTTGTTTGTTGATTTATCTTTTAATTAATACCAAAGAGTATTCTGTTAATACTTAAAAATATTTAACTAACATTACCAATGGAACGGTAAGAATTTTGTAAACAGTGCCTCCTAAACTTACCGCTAGAGGATCACGATTTTTTTAACCCTTTGCACTCGGAGCTATTCTAATTCGAAAACTGAATATTTCTTCCGGCCTGAAATATTTCAATTATATATGATCAATCAGAGAGTATATCTCTGATATGATTTTCTTAATTGTATCGACATAAAAAACTGATATAATACCTCGTACAATACTTGCAGTAGTTTATTAAAATATTAAACACGTTTAGTAATTCATGGAATACAAATTTTAGAATGCAACAAATACTTGGAATAATGCTATAAGAAATTATGAATGGCGTCTCAGAGTCACCATTCGAGTGCAAAGGGTTAATAGAGCCGGATTCCTTTAGCTAGATAGTCCGTAACTATACTTCAATTATTATGCGGCGAATTCCGGGAAAAATTACAAAATGCAATTGCACTCTTTCCTACCTCTAACCTTAATTTCAGTCGCTGCGATCTACAATCTACAGTCACTGAGTTTGTGAAAAGTGTGCAGTTAGATCACGCAATCTCCTCAGAACCTTAACTCATTCATTCTTTTTAAATGAATTCGTCCTTGAAGGTGGCTAGAATCCTCATACAAACCATTTTCGTCGTAGAAACGAATAAGAATGATCAAACTTTTTCTGGATGCTTTCATACTATGGTTACAACACAGTAATCTATGCGTCCGTTTCCGGTTTTTGACCACGCACGTTCTTTCTGTCACCCTTGAACCTTTGAATTTCGAAAATATTCAGAAACTTAGCATTCGAGAATAAATATACATTCATGCTTTCTCGCAAAGATCTCGCGCGTGTATCCTACAGATGCATAAAGTTCGATTAAGAACTATACATAACATGTTCACTCTTCATTTACGTGGGAGAGCTATTTTTTATTTATAAATATCTTGGGCCACGGGCCAAATGGGGCTTAGCCTAGACACTTATCCTTGACATTTGATTGACTCAGATTTGTTATCGTAAAACACATCGAATAGGGGTGGATAATTATTTTTTTCGTTTTTATAGTTTACTCACCTGGCCAACGAAATCTCGTGGTTTTATAGATAACGTCGACCGATGACGTCACGCCGATCAGCTGGAAACCAATGCCGCACCGATTTTCTTCCAGCGAATCTGCACTCGAAATTTTTTTACGTCAACAAACGTCAAAATGATTGATACGAATGTCACGATATTATACGGCAGTGAAACCGGCACTGCCGAAGACGTAGCTGAACAAATTTGGAAAAGTGCCAAAAGGTTTTGTTATTGTCCTCTTTCTATTTTGCGTACAGAACAATAACATGAAACACAGCTTGATACAATTCCATATTTGATGCATTGGACACTGCGCTTATTTTAATATTGTTTCAGGAAAGGTTTACGGAGCTCTGTCTCAGCGCTGAACGACTACGATATTAGGAATCTTAATTCAGAGAAGATGATAGTCTTTGTGGTGGCTACTACGGGCCAGGGGGATCCTCCTAATAACATGAGGCAATTTTGGAGACTTTTATTAAGGAAGAGTCTGCCTATAACATTACTAAGCAACACGAAGTACGGAGTGTTAGGCTTGGGTGATAGTTCCTACTCGAAGTTTAATTTCGCAGCGAAAAAGTTGAACAAAAGATTGACACAACTGGGTGCTGAAGAAATACTGCCTATCGGACTAGCCGATGATCAACACGATTTAGGGATCGATGCAGTTATCGATCCTTGGCTACAAGAATTATGGATGAAAATTCCGGATACTTTCCATATAAGTACTATAGATTCGATTAACAATCAAGAAAAAATAATTCAAAGATTCAGCATTTCTGAAATACATACAGATTCTGTAGATAATGATTATTCTTCGGAGAATAATATTTATATGAGAGAAGTACTTGCAAATAATGAAAGAAAAGTGGGTACTATAATTGAGAATATGAAAACCACCGCTGTAGATCATTTTCAGGATGTTAGACTGATTAGAATAAGATCAGACAATGTTGAGTATCACCCTGGGGACGTAGTATACATTAGATCAAAGAATTCTAAGCAACAAGTTGACAAATTTTTTGAAGTATTAAGTACTAACAATTTACAATTAGATCCAGATACGAAAATCCAAGTTTTGGAAAAAGAAGTTAAAGTGCCAATAGTCTTAAGACAGCCTTTAACTCTAAGACAAATTGTAGAACAATATTGGGATTTAAATTTTAAACCAAGGAGATGCACGATGCAAGTACTGTATCAAATTAGCGACAATGAAATGGAGAAAGAGAAGCTTCACGAGTTTACAACGATAAGCGGTCAAGAAGAATTGTACAATTACATCAATAGACCGAGGAGAAATATTGTAGAACTATTCGCCGATTTTCCCCACACAACTAGTAAATTAAATATAAAGCTTTTATTTGAAATCATGGCTCCTATAAAACCTCGAGCTTTTAGCATTGCATCGAGTTCGAAAGTCACTGAAAATGAAATTCATTTACTAGTTGCTGTGGTGAAGTATAAAACTAAATTGTTCGAACCACGGTACGGTTTGTGCTCGAACTGGTTAGCTAGCTTACAGAAGGAAGAGAAAGTAATATTTTGGATACAAAAAGGAACTTTTAAGTTCGCATATGATAGACCAATGATACTGATCGGTCCTGGAACAGGTGTTGCTCCGTTTCGGTCTGTACTATTGGATAAATCGACGCTAGAGAATGATTTAAACAACTGTGCTCTTTTCTTCGGATGTAGGAACGAAGAGAAGGATTATCACTGTAGAGATGATTTTGAGCAGATGTCACAGAATCTGGGTTTAAACTTGTTCTGTGCATTTTCTAGGGACCAAGAGCATAAAATGTAAGCAGCTTGTTAAGCTTAGTAATTAAATAATTATAGTATAATTATACTTTATTGCTTGTAAATATTTCAGATATGTGCAGCATGTTATACGAGATCAAAAACAGTTGTGCTGGGACTTCCTTAACAGAAATGGTAGCATTTATTTAGCGGGTAATTCTAAGAACATGCCAAACTGTGTTCGCGAAGAATTTGTTGATCTAGTGAAAGAAAAAGCAGGGCTCACCAAGGAGGAAGCAGAGAATTTCATTAAACAGCTGGAAAATACAAATCGGTATCAAGTTGAAACATGGGGTTAATAACTCTACTAACATAAAACTCATAATGTCTTATAATGGAAGGAGATAGAGACAAATCTCGAGTATTTGAAAAATTCAAAAGAGGGAAAAGGGGTGGGGGAGACAACCGTGATCGCCATGTTATGCGAACGTAACATATATGTTACTCTATAGAGTAATTAGATCAGCGCGACGCCATTAGATTTGTATCTTTCTTCCTTCGGTCGGACCAAGGCCAATAGAAAAATCTAGATCTACAATAAAAATGTCTCATTGCTTTAGAAAAAAAGTTGGTTTCTAGTCTGATCAGACCATTTCCGGTCAGTACGGGAGTAAAAAATATAATGGTGATAGATGGGCGGTCTGGAATACCTTGTATATTTTAATAAAAATTAATCATTACAACTGTAAAACATTTTTTGACTATATGCTAGCAATTACGAGACTGACTGTATGTTATAAAAATAATGATGTCGCTTCTTCAGACTGTCATACTATAGCGAGACAGCAAGTGTTGCTGTCTGGAGAATGTTTATACATTTTCCAATTTTTGTAGATAAATTTTAAGGAAACGGAATGAAATAAAATTCCATTTTCAATGGAAACCGTTAGCAGTCCCGAAACAAATAAAAATTGTCTAAAATTCTGTCGAATTTGATATTCTACCATGATTCTATCCTTTTTCGAAGACAAATACATAAAGATTCGCAGTCTACATAGTAATAACTATTGCAAACAAGTTACGTCAGTTACATTGGTGATGCAAGATTTTTTTCGCTCGCTGATTTGAATACTGCAGAGGCGCGCGCGCGTGTCGTAACGCCTCGGACTAGTTCGTGGATCTCCGCGCAGCGTGGAGCTCGCTTGTCGAACTCTAACCCTGTCTTATCTTAACCTACAAAAATAAAGCAGAAACATGGTACGTCGTGCACGTTGGGGAACAGTTCTATTCATAACTCCACGCCTTAACCAGTGGATCATGCAGTGATACCGTAAGGGGTTCTATCGAAACCTTCCTTTCCGTAAAAGAAATCAAGAAAGTCGTTGTTGGAAGGCGCACCACAAATGATTAAATAACGTAAACTCGCAACCAAATTGTCCAACGATCATTTCAAGCTTTATCAAACGTCCAGACGAAATAAGTGGCCGTATCCAACCGAGACAACAACCATAAATAGATCATTTTTTACCAGAACTTGACCGACACGTGAAATGCATTAACCTACGGTACTGCACGGCTTCTTAATTGAATTCAAGTTTAAAAAACTACACGGAAAAATGGCGGGCAGTTACACGAAGAAAGAATTCGGCGTGGGCAGCGAAGAACAAACGTTGTTGAAAGATTCAAATGGAACCCGCATCGTGCCCGCGAAAGGTATATTCTCTTTATCGCTTTTTTTCTTTTTTATTCTCTTCTGGCTTCTACAACCTTAATCGCTTCAGCCCCGCTTCTACATTTCAAATATCGGAGACTCTTTCTCGGAACTGTTTTTTTTTCTTTCTTCTTTTATTTTCGCTACAAATACTTGGCCAAACCGGTCCTTCCATGGAAAGTATTCACATAGCTTAAGAACTTTATTGTGCAACATTGATTCCTGTGCTTCATCCACGCTTTATTTTTTCAAATTGCTGTGTTAAGTTCATGTTTATCATGAAACGTTAAGTATCATTTGTAAAAATACAAATATTCAGGTGAAATCAATGATCGAACTGCTTAGATTTATTGTATATGTTCTTGTATTGCTGGATTTAAGTAATTGCTTCTCGGTTCTTCAACCACTATCGCTATATCTGAAAAGAAATCGTGATAATGATAATTGGTTTCTGTAATCACACTTAAGTTACAGTAGAGTACTTATCCGAAATATATCATACTCAAATAGCCCTAAATAGCTATCTATAGATATGTGGATCTTGACAGAAGAGTCTAATAGTTCGAAATGTGATAAATGGACAGCAAATCTTTATGCGAAAGAAACATTTTCTTGCAATCCTTGCGATTCTAGAAACAATGTATATTTAAATTCTTCTAATATATTTATAATTCTAAATTACCCATTTCTTCTTATAAATGCAAAAAATCTGCTGTCTGATAATGAATCTAAGGATTTGAAATGTATTTCATACATTTTTAATATAGGCCCACAGTTTTTTCATGTTCTATACTAAACTAATTGTTCTAACTTCTGGAAAAAAAATCCAAGTAATTTCCTTCGATAAAATTCATATGGCCCTATGATCATCAGAGTATCCTATTTCATTCAGGAAGCTAACTTTTCTGCTGACACAAGTGTAAATAAGAAGCTAGATTAGTTGTACGCATATTTCTGTTACCCTGAAATATTTTGTATTATCGTGACCTTCATCATCATTATTGATTATTAAAACTTACAATTATTTATTTTATTAAAAAAAAAATTAATTTAGTCCCATCATAATATGTTACATGCTCACAGCATAATATTATGTATGTTATACAGGATTATAATGTATAGAGCCAAATGGAAAACAACTAGAATAAATTTGTATAAATATCTAGTCCACAGGTTGCATTAAAGCTTCCTATAAAACATTTAGAGTTCACATTCCAACCGGTAATTAACGTTTCATTTCTTTTAATGTGTAAACAATGTTTGTGTCGTCCGATCTGAATGTCTAAAAAAATGTTTCTTATCTTTATGTCGCATAAATGCAGGATGCGATTCTCAGATAATGTATGTATATACTGTATGTGTTGTGTTACGCATTAGGGTCTTCTTTGAATTGATAATTGCTTTAAATTGGAGCATCATGAAAGTGTTGTCAAGATAGCTTTAACTCCTACCACATTAAATTACTGTGTATGTGTGCATATGCGTGTCAACGTGTTTACGAATCATACTAAAGACTCTTTTATTATAGGTACCGAACCTGTACGTCTTTCCCCTGGATGGGAAGGTACTGGCAGACCCGACGATGAATTGAATTTTAAAGGAATCACAATGGATCAAGCGGATCTCGAATTGAATCCTCCGAGAGATAGGTAAACAAATCTTTGTTTTTAACACTTTGCACTCGAATGATGAGTCTGAGGCACCAGAAAAAATTGCTGTGCTATTAATCAAAACAGTTTTAATTTTATGAGAAAACAGAAAGAAATGTCTTGCTTCAAGTCCAAAGGGTTAACACTTTAGCTAGTAGATGACCAACCGAATCATATTCGTATATGTTTCTGTTTCCAGATTAAATATTGTATTCCTTATAATGGTACTTCATGGAATTGGTGCCTTGATGCCATGGAATATGTTCATAACAGCAAAAAAAGTAAGACACTTCATTAAGATTAATTTCCAGCATTACAGTTACAACGAATTATTCTTCTAGTATTTTGTCGACTACAAGTTATCTAAGGATTATACAGGGATCGAGACAGATTTTGACAAAAATTTTCTCTCCTACATAGCATTCGCAGCGCAAATACCAAATCTACTATTTAATTGGTTAAATATATTTATACAATTTGGGTATGTACACTCTGAATAATACTGATTACTTAATGTATACGTTCCACTATATTTTCTGGTATTTCTAACAACTTCGGAGCCTAATGTTTCTGTTGTTCCATCGATCAGCGTACTTTCTTCAGAAATTTGAAATGTGTCTGATTGTTTTAGTGGCAATCTGACAACACGTATAGTATGGGGCATCTTCATACAAGTTTTGATATTTGTATGTACTGTTATTTTGGCAATGACTGATAGTTCTGGTTGGCCTGGTGTCTTTTTCTGGATTACCATGGTTTCTGTTGTTGTATTAAACAGTAAGATGCGAAACATTTTATTTTTTAAAATAGCGTAGGAGAAATGTGTTTTTAAGTTTCCTCGATTATTGCAAGTTACAATCTCTTTCTTATTGTCTCGCTTTGCGTACTCTCTTATTGTATATTATAAATTTCTTGCAGCTGCTAACGGAATTTACCAAAACTCTGTATTTGGTATGGTCGCAAAGTTACCCACAAAGTACACAGGAGCTGTTATTTTAGGCTCGGTAAACGCTAACTCCTCAAATTTCATGATAAAGAAGGTTACATGGCGCGTTCTTAAACAGCTGTATCATTTCCCTGTTGTTTTCAGAATTTAAGCGGAACGTTCACAGCCGTAATTAATTTTATCGCTGATTACATGTCACCGAATGCGCGAACTGCTGCAATATACTATTTCATAACAGCTCTCTTCGTTCTCTTGGCATGCTTCGACACTTACTTCGCACTTCCAATAAACGTAAGATTCACTATCTTTTAAACATTCCATTTGATCCACAAGATTATTAACAGATTTCTATTTATAGAGATTTTATCGATATCGTGAATTATTACATCAAAAAGGATTAAACAAAAGGCAGCTGGAGAATAAAGGAAAACCGAATCCTGGTAGACCGCTGTATTGGAAAATATTCACACAGTGTTTTCCGCAATGCTTTAACATTTTTTTTGTGTTCTTCGTGACTCTTTCGTTATTTCCTTCCGTACAGTCTGACATACAACGTTCTGATCCAAATTTTATAGTCTCAACAAATTACTACACTTCTATTATGTGTTTCCTTACGTTTAATATCACTGCTCTAATTGGAAGTTCTATCGCATCGATGGGGCAGTGGGTAAGTTTATCTTTTTCTCATATTCACAGAGTTATTTCCTAATATTTGCTTTCTCTCTTTCCCTGCAGCCTAGTAAAAAATATTTGGTGATCCCAGTTGTTTTACGTGTTCTGTTTATACCATTGTTTTTAATGTGCAATTACAGACCGAAAGGTCTAACAAGATTGCTACCAGTGTACATTCATAACGACTGGGTTTACTTTGTAATTGCTGTAACAATGGGTGTAAGCAGCGGTTATTATTCGTCGCTGGCCATGATGTACTGTCCCAGGTGAATAACCAGATGAAAAATGATTTTCTTAATACGATCAAAGACACGTAATCGCACATTTTCATTCCAGAATGGTAGATCCAGAATATGCTTCAACGGCTGGCATGTTCGGCGCGGCGTCGCTAATGACAGGAATTTTTACTGGAATACTGTTCGGTACGGTAATGCCCAGTATTGTAGAAAATTTATCGTTTTAATCTGTGCATTATTCGATCACAGGACGTTGAGTGATTGTTGAAGATAATGTTTCTGAAATAGATAAAATTAAAATTGATTAACGCGATACAATCTAATTTTTGTATTATGCTATTTATATTTTTTGAGAAACTGATTTCTAGAGATCTTTTATTATCAGGATAGATCAAAGTGAGAATAAATGTATGAATTAATTGTGAAACCATTTCGTTAAATGGGGAATACACACGATGTTAATTTATTGCTTCATACCTGACTTAACGCAAAGTTATATTTTTATGAAAGAAAATGCAGCACGAAAGTATCATGTAAAATTTGCCTGATACCATCGAGCTTGAATTGTAAAAATTGTTTTCGACTAATTGAAATTGAAGAAATCGTTAGATCGTGTAAATGATCGTAATGTTTAATCACTCCAATGAAACTACTACTATCTAGAATTGGACCAATAAGCCTTACTAACCACGTATTGCTAGGTTTCTCACATATATAAGTTGATTCAAAGCCGCTAAAATAAGCACACGAAAAATCTGTATATTTCATATTTGTTACTTACACAGACCAAATTTAACATAAGACTGTGCTTTGTTAACTTTTTTGTACTAATAATACGATTAATTCAGAACTGAGCTTATATATCACTTATACCGCGAAATGATGAGCAACGCTATCTATCATTCTCATTTTTTTATTCTCGAAAGCTCGGTAACTGTACTAATCCACTTAAAGTATTTGCAATGTCGTGGAATTCTCACGCATGCATTTAACAAGTGCATCAGGATACGTTCGCTAATATTTATGCAAATCTTGCACGGAACAGCTTTCAAGATTTTATGACTATTTATTTAGATGTGTTCTCATATTTTTTTAGCGAATCATAAGTATATACTGTCTTTTGAAAAAGTTATTGTATAGTTTTTAAGCGTTTAATTTTATACTGTTCACAATTGACATTTATAATTGTAGAACACCGAAGAATTAAATGCCTATCTTTTGAAGCAACTTATAACTATAACGAACCACGAAGAAACGATCTGACTGTTATTAGACTCAATATAGATCATGACAATAAAATCTCGTTTTTATTTGATAGAGATATTATGTTACACATTTCCGTAATCTCATGTTTGTTTTTACATTTAAAAAAACAGTATATAAAAATAGTATGTAATACTATAATGCTTACTAAGTACTTCTCTTTAATCTGTGCATTAACAAAGCTGATTAAAACAGTATGCGTAAGCGAACAGTAAACATGACAACTTAATCTGTATGGTATGTTACAAGCTCAATGAAACTGCGCTACAAAACTTTCTGTACATTTATAAGATATATTGTATCTGTTAACACGTGTCAATCGAATGCATGACTCAGAAATGTGAAACACTATATACATATATATACATATGTGTGTATATATATATGTATACATATATACTTTATGTGGAATACCGTGTCTTTGTTCGAATAATTTGAAAATGATGTATACTGTCGAATTAATTAGCAGAAACGAGTATTTATTTGAATAACACGTTGCTCAAAATTGGCTCAAGTCTGAAGTGTATTTTACAATAAATTTTTAAAAGTATACATCATTGAAATGTGAAACTTTCGTTGAAGAATCATTGTCAGAATTTGTACATATTGTCTAAGTGCTTCCACATGTTTTCCAACATGTGACAATTAGAAATTTGCATTTTTATTATATATCGTAACTTATAAGCTATAATGTTTCACCATTTATAATACTGTTCGTCATCTAATTCTATCAAACTTATATACACTTGTAACCAATGCTCTTTACACTCTTTCGAATTATGCACGATTCAAATTTGTTATCACGATCGTATTACTCATGAACTTCGACGCATCTTGCTGGTGAAAGAAAGAAAGACTTAAATTACCTCAAGTGTTGTATCCCAAGTTGACCACGAATTTTATTCTAAAACATATAGAATCCGAATTCCTAGAAGGACAATCCTCTGCATAAAGCAATTCAGACAATAAATTATAAATGAAATTCAATGAGAACCCTCGAATGAAACATCATTGAAGTTTAAAGCTCGTAGAAGCATAGAAGGGATATTTTTATATTGATTCAGTCGTGGACATGTTTTTGTCAAAAATTGCTTGATGCATATCGTATTATATAGAATAGGCATTTTTTCATTAAAAATACACCGAAGTTATGGATTATAAGAGAAAAATAAATGCAAAATTGTACATCTGTTTCTACATAAAAATGGTATTACAATAAAACGACTTCGACAACGTAGCGATCTTACCATTGTTATGTTGAAATGTTTGGACATGCATGAAATAAATACAAATATAAAGTATGGTAAAATACTTTGCAAAGTTCACGGTTACAGATAAGTCTTAACAGCGTAGATTTATGGAATTGTTTTGACCGTTCAATCTATTGTAGAGAATGATGTTAAATAAATGCATAAGGACAAGTTTCATTTTCATACTTAATAATCAAATTATATTATAATAGTCTGCACACCGTTTAATGTCGAGAAAGTATACATAATTCGTTCGTATCGATTCTTATCATATTCTAGTAGGTAATCGTAAAATAAAGATTCGCAATAAAGTTATTTCCTTAAAAATAGATGTTATTCCCTTTTGTTAATAATGGTATACAGTATTAAACAATAAACATTCAGAATTAGAATAGAAGAATGATATATTGCGTATGGTACAAGTCGTTTCTGAGTCGGTAAACTTTACATAACATAAATTTTCTCTATTTTTTTGTATGGAAACACTTCTTTGGTTTTAGGACAGATCACAGTACCATTGTTTTCTTGAGCCATCTTTTCCAATGCCTGGAAAAGTAAAGTGTTTTTATTACGGTATAAAGAACAACCAATTGTTCTCATTCTTCCGTGTAACTGAATGTTTCAACTTACTTGTTCTCCATATACATATCCATTCGGCATCATCATTGGGTGGTTATATTCGTTTAGTGGTTTGCCACTAATACTACAAACAAGTTTAGACTGTGAACAATGAGCAAAAGGCAATGGAGCAGCTAATTCGTTAAGAGGTTCATTGCACACTGGACAATTTGGATTCCTGCCTTCTTTATTTGCGCTATAACACTGATGTGTTTTCAATGCTGACAAACCAGCTTGCAGAGCTACCGTAAAGACGCTCTGGCTTGCCAATTGGAAGAGTCTATAATTTTCGTGTCTGAATTGTTCGATCAATCTGTCCCATCTGTAAATATTGCAGTATTATTCAAACAACATCATGTTAGTAGTACCTATATTTCTCCCGTACTAGTTGCGACTGTGTTTTGAAGAAACCAAAAGATTAGGAGTCGAAGGAAGCTAAGGCAAAAACGAAAGGTTGTGTAGTTTAGGATAAGTGGAATAAAAATAAATATAATATAATAGGACTATTGCGAGCAATAGTTAAAGCGTAGTCGAAAGTAGAATGTAAACCCGAGTCCATTTCTGGGCTGCAAAGCCCAAATAAAATAAATATATATACAAAGATGGCTGATCAAATCCTGTGTGCAGATAAACTCACGTACCTTTTCTCGTCTAACAGATCTTTATACGGACTAAGGGACGTATTAGCTGGAAACGCCAACTGACCCATGCAACACTGAATCTCTTGCAATTGATAATCATCGTAATTAGCAAAACATTTTCTGGCATGCTTAACAGCATCGAGTCTTCTATCCGCTCTCACTAACTGTATAAACTCCTGTACACGTAAATTAAACTCCATGGTACTTCCTAATTTTCTTAGCTTAGACCGATTGTCGTGGCACCATCCGACGCATCTCGCAGTCTCATGGTTTGCTAAAGATTTTTCAACTTCTCTTGATACCATAAAAACATCTAAAAATATGAAAGAAAAAAAATATTTGCATGCCAGAAGTACAACAATCAATTGGCATACCTATATTCGTTAGATCTCTAAGTTCGCTGCTGTCCGCTAGTTTTGTCGCAGTTTTATAGTAACCCTTACGAAGAAAATATTCTATCAACATCCTATCGAGTCTCTGTCGTCGCCATTGGTTTACAACGCTCGGAGTTGTATTAGCATGTTCCTTCAAATGGTCCAATCGTCTCTTGCAGACCATTCCAGCTTGCAACTCCTCCGCGATAGACTCTTCAGCTTTTCTTTTGAGAACCTGAAGCTTTGCTACAACTCCTCCTAATAATCTACTTATCTCTCCAGCAGGAACGCCTGTCCCATCATTCTTTAATAGTTCGTTGGCTGCTGCTAGCACGTGCGAACCTTCTCTGTCCAAGGTTTTCTGAGCCGAACGAAATTTTTTATTAAGCAATTCGTAGGGAACCTACAAATAGAATGTTCTGGTAAATTATAGTGTCTACATTGTTAGATATGTTCATATCTAATCATTACTAAACATTCAAGTATTGTATGAATATTGTATATCAAGTATTGTATATCAAATTTATAAAATGTTTTATAAATAAGATGTTTAATTTTCGAGTTAAAACAGCTCCAAGTGCAAAGGGTTAACAGGTTGAAAGTAACATAACAGTATATTTAAACTCTTTTAAAACTTTCACTTTTTCAAATTGCACCTAATCATTTTTCTTATAAATGCATCAAATCCGCTGTCTAATCATAATACTAGTAGTCCTCGGTATCAGACATAAGAGTCTAATAGTTCAAAATGTTTGAAATGTAATAAACAGTCAGCGGATCTTTATGCAAAATAAAAATATTCTACTTGATTGCAACAAATGAAGTAAAAAAATTGCTGCACCATTATTGAAAATATTGTTTACATTATTAGATATGTTGGTATCTAAACGTTTAAGTACTGTATGAGGTATTATATCAAGTTTTGATATCCATGAAATGTTAAAAGATCATAGACAATGGAAATATTCTAGCTAGAAAGAAATGTTTAATTTTCCAGTTAAAATAGCTCCGAGTGCAAAGGGTTGATCGTAACATTTCGTTAGGAACGACAAAGGTCACATGTCGTTAATTTTCGAAGAAGAAATACAACGTTTTAATCCACGATGCAATAAAAGGACTATAGGTACCTTTAACGTTGGGTGCTCGAGGCTTTTAACGTCTGACATATTGGTTATATGCGATCTAAATATGTGAAATGCCTTGCTGAAAAATCGGAGCAAAATCACGTCTATGATATGCTAACTAAATATACTTGGCAATTACGTGTTAGAGTCGTCCATCTCGAATCTGACACATAGCCGTCTTCAACAATTGCAGAAGCTGTTGACTTCTTTTAACAATGATAATCAGCAGTTTGTTTACGCATGATGAAAACGTTAGTATTATAATGTAAATCTAGATGGCTCCATTAACGAAAGAAATAAGGGATGATCCTCAGGTTGAATCATGTGATACAACGACTCGATTTACCAATCAAAAATCCTTGTCATAAACGATGTCGAGCGATATTTGAAAAAAGACTGAAAAATATATAACGTCGGTTACAGTTATATATTTTTTATTGTTATACAGTCAATTATATACGCGTTCCACCTTATTTCTGCCGATTGGCTATCGACGGTTTTCATTGGTCGCTGAGACGCATTAATTTTTAGTTTCGACCAATCGGGAAATTCGAACGTGCAACCGAAGCGCAACGCAACCGAATAGAAAACGCTAATAACGTTCGCGTGGTCGAATGTTTTGGAAATATAAACGTGCACGTTTCCCTCGCAAACATCCCGGAAATTATCATTAACGGTGAGTTATCATCGACTATATTTTCTGTTCGTCGCGCGTACACCGATTTTCGGTAAACAATAGGAAGATCTTCGACAATCGCACACGTGCAAAGTCTTCCTGACACGAAAAAAAGAAAAGAAAAGAAAAGAAAAGAAAAATTTCAATTCGTCAATGAATCAACGGTGAAATGTAATTTGTACTCTGATCGATTCGAAACGGTAATTAAACGTGAGATTTTTATGTGTTCCGACCGGTACAAAAGTATGCAAATTTATTGCAAACGGCGAACGCTTTAAACGCACGGACAGCGGGGTGCTAAGAACTGTTAGCTTCTCGGAAACAATTTCAAAGGGTAAACAATATTTATGAACAAGTTACACGATTTACGGTTACGCTTAAATCAAACGAAATCATTTATGAAGAAAGTGCGTTGAATTGAACAATTCTGAAAAATCTACGAAAAATTCATCCGATATTAAACCGTTCGGCAGCGGTGAATCGGAAGGGATCGGTGATGTTCGGCTGTGTTCGGCCGGTGACGGAGAGTATCGGTGGCGCGCGCGAGTCAGTCGGATGGCCGGGGGCCGCCATTTTCCTCCAGTGAGGGAGACAGTCGCGAGCGTAGTTCCGCGCATTGTCGACCAAGTTTTTCGTCGAATCGAGGGATTTTCGCGAATAACTGGGGCGTCGGGCGGGCGCGAGTGACCCCAGTGCCCGTATTCGAGCGAGTATCGTTCCACGGGAGGCTCGAAGTCACCCGTGGACGCCGGGAGAACCGTTCGTGCGAATCCGGAATACAGAGGCCGAGACACCGCGCGTATACTCCCGAAACGGACACACACCGTACAAACGCCGTGTGAGAGAGAGTTGTGAATACAGTTTTGGTGATCGGAGTGTTGCTGGTGAAAATACACGGTCACCCACGGGGAAATACTGTGGACACCGAGGAATACAGGGAGATCGCCTCCGACAGGTTAGTGAGCAAGCGGCTCTCCAGTTTTTCTCTCTCGCGTAGATCGCGCCGCCGAACAGAGCTCAGTGTATAGCCGTGTGCGTGTGCGTCGTTGCTCGCGCGGGCCCATCGTGTGCACGGTGCATGCGTGCATACACACGCACCGGAGAAAATTCCGCGGGTTCGTGCGTGTACGTTTGTGTATACGTTTTCTGTCTTCCGTCCGTGCTTGTACCAGTGTACGGTGCATACGTTAGTTCTTCGTTTAACCGTTCCACGTCTCTCTCTCTCTCTCTCTCTCTCTCTCCTTCTCCCTCCCTCCCTCCTGCTTTCCTTCTTTTTCCCTCTCTCTTTCTGGCTTTGTGCGTGTAGATCCGAGAGAGTGTGTATGACACTCGCGGCTGCTGTACGAGTATGCTAACTAGTGTGATATGGCGGGAGACGCCGCGCCAGCACCGAGCCACGCGCCTTTCTTTTTATTCGGCCCTCCACTCGCTCGCTCAACGCTGCTGGCCCGATTATCGTATCCTCTCCGACACCCTTAACACCAGTTTTCAACTCTTCCACGAAATCCCGAGTCCACGAGAACCGATCGCTGCCGGCTTCGTTCGAACCAGATCTCGCAGTGAACTGTGAAATTGTACGCTGTGCGACCAAACGATAGAGTATCATGGATATTTTCGAAGTTTTGTTGTAGGAACTGGTTAAAATACGAATTCCACGTCTACGTGTATTATGTTATGTATATTAACTCTTTGCACACGAGTGGTCACTCCGAGACGCCGCTAACGGTTGCTATACCATTAGTCGAAATATAAACATTTAGGTATTGTAGAAATTGTACCAATTTCATGTACATCAAATTTTATAAAATTGGAGGGAATGGTATATTGTAGGTCGGAAGGAATGTTTCATTTTTGAGCTAAAATAGCGCAAAGGGTTAATATGTATAATATTGTGAATGCAAATGTACAATTTTATAGTACGCGAGCAGGATTAAATCATAGCAGAGAATCTAGTTTTCTCAGTTGTACGCAAGCTACAGAGTAGCAAGTATCGAGCACGGAGCATAGTTGATGAAATGTGTAATAGTATTTTGTGATTTACAGTTGTTGAGAGTGATAATAAATTAATAAGATCGAGCTGTGACAAGTAACCAAGTGTACATGAAGTATCGAAAGCATATTCAGTGGCACAAGTATTAAAAGCCAGAAACAACAGTCGTAAAGTTGTAACGGATTTATTGAAAGATCCAAAAGCTTATGGAAGGAAGAGTTTCAGACATTCGCAGATCCTATCTACTCGCAAGAGATGCGAAACAACATCAAATTTGAACTGCAAGAAAAATTATATATAGTAGTGGGAAAGATGCTAATATAAAGAATGTAAAATGCATTTGAGAAAAGTATAAGCACTCGGCGAGGAGAAAATTGCAGAAGAATTCTCCTTATATCTCTGTATGATTTACAAGCTCATTTTGAGCTTCGGCGAATAAGTTAGAGTTGATTTTGGAACGAGTAAAATGATACCGAGGACTACTAATATTGTGACTAGACAGCAGATTTTATGCATTTATGACAAAAATGAGTAGATGTAATTTAACCTTCGGTTACTTGCACTCCACTTTTTACACAACTTGTTTCTTCGAACTTTATATAACTCCAACATTAATGCAAAACAGATATTTACTAGTATAGTCAACACCTTTGTTTACGCTTGAAACACTAAATTTAAAGTTCTCGCATTGTAAATACTATATGCAGGTAATTAAAAGTTAAAACATTAGAAGAGTTTAGAAATACTGTTACATTATTTTCAACCTATCAAACATATGAAGAAAGAAAATCAATTTCTATTTCACTCCAGTACGTTGTAAATCAGATAGAACATGTTTATTTTGCATAAAGATCCGCTGTCTAATTATGACAATCGTTGTTAAGTAAGGCAATAGCGCCAGCCACCGGTGACCGCCGCTGCAGTCAACGTGTTAATGCCGCGGTGGGCAACGGATAATTGAAGGTCTCCTCTGTTTCTCTACGCGCGCAGATTATAATTGCTCCCGTTCGCTCGAAACAGAATTTCTTCGTTAAACAATCGTGTGTGGAATTAATCCTCGAGTTCCGTTTACGTTTCGTCGTAGCGGGAGCGCACCTGCGAATTGGTGGAGGGGATGAACTTTCTTACATTATCCCTCGAGTCTAGAAGATTGTTATGAAATATTGTTAGATGGCAGCACTTCGCGTCGTGGCTTCGGAATTATATTGTTTACACTGGTAGAAATTACATTTCCGAATTCTCAATCGTTCCTCGTGGTACATTTACAGACATTCTTTAAAAGACGACATACGATTTGAAATTCTTTGGGAAATTAGAACAATTGGGTTCCTACACAACATGACAAAATTTTTTTTTTTTAATTGTAAGTTCTCGGGATTGCAGAGAAAATACTAAAATTTGTACTTTGCAACTTTTTTGTTGCAAAAATCTAAGGATTCTTACATCTTACAATGTCTGTCGCTTTTTTCTGCATATAATCCATCTACAAAACGTATTTTAAAAATTTTCAATATAGGGTCGCATTAAAAAGTTGTAAAATGAAACTTTTAGTATTTTCTATACAATTCCGACCGATTGCAATTTTTGAAAAAATTTCTTTTCACAACGTGTAGTAAACTAGTTGCTCTAGCTTCCCCAAAAAAGTTTAAATCGTATAGTCCTATATTTAGAAAGTTATCGTTTTTTAATGCTTTCGATTTTTCGGTGAATTATCTTCTCGAAAATGTTTGATTTATCAAACTTGACTCGGCTAGACCGGCCTGCCCCTGATACAGTACGGGCTCCGATGTAAATCACATATTATCCTGCTAAGTGTACGTGTCATGTGGCTGACCGCCATTTGGATAGACGCTTCTAGAATATCAGTCATTTGTATCTGACCTCTCTTCTGTCCACAGACTTCTTCCATGTGTGCCTCGATGCACCAATTAACGCACGGCGTGGTTTTTACGCGATCTCGATTGCCGGGAAATTTTCATAAACAACGCCGATAATTCTGGGACAGATTCGCGATTGTGTTGCGGTTGTTCCGCAGCATATTATTTTTCATGGACGTAAACTTTAGGAGAACGAGTCTCCGTGGCTTTGGGTGACACTGTTGAGCCCCGTGGTTCTCAACCTCATCCATCAACCCCTACCATTCCGCCGTGCGAGCCCTTAATAAATCTTCATACGGCCCGCATCCTTTAATTCGATACAACACATGTTCTCCTCTTGTGTCGTCGCCGATGGCTCTGTCTTCTTGGTGCCCACAGCTTTTTTTTATTATTGTAAAAAGTTTCAGTCGATGTATTTTTCACGTTGAAATTTATTCGTATACTTTAACTCTTCGCCGTACGATTTTCTTCGTGATGATTTTCTTCGTGATTACAATAATTGCAACTTCTTCGTCTTTAATCATTTCACTGATGAGAAATTTGTATCCATTGTATACCTACATTTACATTTATTTATAAGTAGACTGTGAATCTTTCTAAATTCATGGATTCTGAAAATTTTCGCAAAATGCTAGAGTTTAAAATTTGACAGAATCTAATACGATTCTTATTTATTTCAGACCTGCAAAGACTACTACCTCCGAAAATAAGATTTCATTTGATTCCACTTTCTTAAAATTTGTCTACAAAAATTGCAAATTGCATAAACATCCGCAGTCTATTTACAAATATAACTTATTTTGGGAAAACTGTGTGAAATTGACACGAGTCAATTTTACCGATTATTTGATTTGCAACGGTGAGCTTGTGGTTCATATTTTGCTTCGTTTAACAAATCGTCGCGTTCGTGCGATTCGACGTCGCTCTACTCGATCCGAGCATTATGAATCATCGATGAAGTGTGTACGCTCTAATTATCTATTCGCAGAAAGGAAAAATGATCTACCAATCGTTCCATTAACAACCATGTTGATGGCCAATGTCACGTTTACACGATTCATCTTAGCGTTTCCAGCCGATTTTAATTACGAATAATAAAACCAGCTACTTTTAATAATTCCAACGGAAATACAGGTCGTCCCAACGAACGCGTACACATTTTAATACAACGTATCTTCCAGCGTGCGAATAACGGTGCAGCTGTAGTTTCAGAGCAACAAGTACGATTTCCTCGTATAGGTATTCCGCATACAGCGAGAGCTCTTGAAAAAGAGCAGCGCAACGCGGAAACAAGTTGTTCTAATAACCAATGTCTACGAAACCCTAAAGGATTCTCAACTTTCTAGGAAAGATCAGGCCGCAGATACCCGCATCCGAACAGGACACACCAGATGGATATACTCACGAATTTCTGATAACCAAACAAAACCCACCGGAGTGTACATCACGCGCCGTGACTAACAGCATCCAACATATCCTACTCGAATGTCCTAAATTCTCTCGACAACGATCCAGATTTTCCATCGATAATGACTTCAAGACGAATCTGGGCGAGGACAACATCGGAAACATTCTCCTCTTTTTTAAATCTATCGATATATATAAATTGTTATACATTTATTTGTGCTGTTCCCCATCACAATGTAAACATTAACCGTAACCCTCTCCACAAGTAACATGTAAGATACTAGGGGGCTCCGCCCCCTGTTAGCTTCGCTCACCAACCCCCGCGGCGCCTCGCTCTCTCGCATACACACTATCACGTCGCTCAATTTTCGGTACCCGTCTGAAGGCTCCGCCGTTCGCTCAATTTTCGGTTCCCCTTCAGAAGGCAAACCGCTCCGAGTTTTTGCGTG
Source organism: Lasioglossum figueresi (assembly GCA_028455805.1). Lineage (NCBI taxonomy): Eukaryota > Metazoa > Arthropoda > Insecta > Hymenoptera > Halictidae > Lasioglossum > Lasioglossum figueresi. The sequence goes on along the minus strand of CM052189.1, from coordinate 1,466,752 downwards.
ACAGAAACTACAAAACTATTTTATATGTATAATATAATAGAAAGAAAAGATATTCAATAGTAAACCATGTGTTCCCTAATGACCCAGCTGTTAATGTGACCTCATTAAAATAAACCGTAAATAAATCAAGAAATAAGTTGTTCTAATAAAATGACAAATAAGTTTGTCGTTGCCGACACCTACATTGATGTGTAGACTTTTCACGAGTTCGATGTTCTTGCCGGACTTGGTTAACAAGCTTCCGTTCGAAGCGATAAAGCATGCTAACGACCTACTAATCTGAACTATACGGTTCAAATGACTGGAAAATATTGGAGACCGAACACGTTTCTTAATGACTTTCAATTGGACGGGAGGGGGAAGCATGTACAAGAGGTAGGTACCATTGAGACAGAAGCGTACAATGAGTTTAAAGTCACTGATCGAACTAAATGTTAGATGTGCAAGTAAGTTCTTTCCCAAATTCAAGATTTTATTACATAAAATGTAATAAATGTCTGGCGACTCCCGATCTTTCTGACAATTCTTCTTGCGTCTGGGTCGGATTTTCGTTGAGCAATTCCTCTAACTCACCGTCATCGAGCTTTCTCGGTGCAGCTGAACGATCGTCGTCTTCCAAATGAAAATTTCCTACTTTTTCATTTAACACAAACCATTTCGGTAGCTTCAACAGCTGATTTCCTAAGCTGGAATGCAAAGAGTAAGCAGTGACGCAAATGATGCTTCTCGCGCGCCGTACTCCTTAAACCTAACAGAACGGTCTTTCGAATAGCACCAAAATCAAGAAGTAATTCGAATTCAGTCAAAAGTTATTTGCACACCTAATGAAACGAAGATCCCTTTCCAGCGAAATCTCTTGCAAGATCGCGGCGTGGTTTCACGGATTTTCGGCGTCGATCGTAGTTAGAAGACTGCCGATAGGTTGTAAAGGACATCGGCGGTCGTCGGTTGCGCAACTTTCGCCGAATTTAACGCGAATATGGAACGAACGTCGTGCACATTTCCCTTATTTTGTTCCGGCGGCACGGTGTGCGTGTCGCGTTGTGTGTATGTATGTGTGTGCGCGCGCGCGCGCGTGCTCGCGCGCCGCACATGCACGTAACTTACTTATTCATCGTTGATTGTGTCGGTATTTAAACGAGCTCCCGTTCTGGCCTTACGTAATTTGCTGAACGCGCGGAGAGCAACGGTGTACGCTCGGTTGCTTATTCAGCGATGTTGTGACCTGTATTCACGTCGCGACACTTCGCTGTTTCTTTTTCACTGGAAACCCACTCACGGCCGCCGCGCCACGCCGATGTGTATGCGCGGGGCGTCTTGTATATTTACGTTTTCCTCATTGGCGCCGCGTAAATCCATCTCCCGCGGCCGTGCCCCGGAGAAAGGAAACCGGCAGACGTGTTATCCTTCGAGAAAGTTAAGTCGTTCGGCTTGACGAAGGAGATCGTCTCTCTCTCTCCCTCTCTCTCTCCCTCTCCCTCTCCCGGAGCCACCGTCACTGACCGACAGATTCTCCTCTTTGTTTTTCATCCTTCTCTTTCCTCAACGAATATCTTCGTTGCCAACCACCAACCCTCTCCCGTATTAACCCGTCCACCGATTGATCACTGTGAAACACAAACGTCACGCCGCCGTTTACTGGCAACTAAGAAAAGATTGCGCACCTTGCACTTTGCATATCCTCCGGAAAAAGGAGAAAACGCTCTCGCAAAAGAAGCCACAAACTCTCGCGATGAATCGCAGGAAATTGCGACGCGATCCTGTGGGGATATTTAAAAATCAATGCGACAGCATTGTTATCATTATTGTTGTTCACGTCGATACCAACGTAAACAAATTTTTCTTCGCAATATGTGTGCTCGTAATTATGAAAGCGGTCTAAGTCGTGTATTTCTTATATATAATGAACTCGTTTTTTTTTAATGTTCACTTGGATCACTTTCAGACAACTCTTTAAAAGTTGAATATTGAATTTAGAATTAAATGTAATGGTTGAAAGCTGAATTTGAAATTCGATTTTGATATGTGTCCATAATTATGAAGTGGTCCAAGTCATGTATATTATTGTTATTAATTTTAAAAAGAAATTTTAATATACCACGTTTTTAAGACGAACTAAAAAGTATAAAATCATTTTTCCTAGCCGCGTACAGATAGTACTGAAAATTTGTGATTGTGAATTTTTAATAGCTATGTAAATACTTGTAACATTTAAAACGAAAACCGTGGAGCGCATGCAATAGATAATTGATGCATGAATAGTTCACCTATTTGCACTGCAAATGATAGGAACTGTTGTGTGAGTTTTTTCAACGACAGCTACTCTCTACACTCCTTACTATTATCTTGCGTCTCACGTTTTTTTTCGTTTTAAATATTACAAGTATTTTCACAACTATTAAAAATTCACAATCACAAATTTTCAGGACTATCTGTACGGGGCTAGGAAAAATTATTTTATACTTTTTAGTCCGTCTTGAAACCGTGGTATATCAAACAAATTTTTTACTTGAATTTTTTCTCCTAGACGCACAGTTTTTAAAAATTTGCTTTTTAATATTGCATTGCCATTCAATTCTGAGCTACGTTTAAAATTTCAAGTACAAAATTTGTACCGAACAGACGGACAGACGAGAAAGCGAGTTAATAAATACTTGGTAAAAAGTACACAAGAATACACGGCGCGTTATCGTTTTACTATTCCACAAGTATAACGGAGCAGGCGTCACTGGCAAGTACGCTAAACCGCTGGCATTCAATTTTACCGCGTCTCATTGTCTGCCAGGGGCCGATCGAGTCTCGGTATAGCTCGTAATCGTGTTCAATAATCGTGTCAGTCGGATAGGCGTTTTAACTAGAATTTTCGTGGGCAACGGATTTCGGTCGGTCTTATCAATGATTCATGGTTCATGGGGAGCGGCGAGGTCGCCAAAGAAGGATCTGTTATTGTTTGTCGAGTCTGGCATTGGTACCGAAAGATACTTGTCCCTGGTGATGATTGTTTATCGCGTTACGGCAAGCGCGTCGCTCGCCTAAACTCGACGGCGTGTCCGGTTTAAAATTGTAACACAGAGAGCGATGGCGGCCGCGTCGGTAGAGCAGCTTCATCGCGAAAGTATGTACTCGGCGTATACCTATTAATCACAGCAAACTCGACGATCGAGATAAGAGCACGGCTTGGAGCGTTTGCAGAACCCGCTTGATTATATTTTCCCTTTACCGGACGTAATGCGCCGAGCGAAATTGATTCGTTATACAACTTGCATAAGTCTTGGATATGGGGTACAGATGTGCCGGGTTAGTACACACGTAACTGCCTATTTGGAAATGTTATCTGCCTGCACTGATAATGGAACGATAATGCGAAAAATCATCGGCTATCTCGCCCGACGATCTTACATTTCTTCGGTATTTATGGAATCGTGCACAGTTACATTAATATTCCGATATCCTCCGTTTAGTTATTGCTAGACCGCGGATCTTTATGCAAAATAATAATGTTTTGCATATACACATTAGTAACATAGAAATTGATCTCACCCCCTTAACGACGTTGTTACGTTGAAAGCAACGTTCTTGAATTTTTCAAATTTTTCACCGTGTTTCATATTCTACCCAACCAATTTCTTCGTAAATGCATAAAGATGCTCTAGACGGTGTCTAGAGAAGACGCAGGATAATTTCATTTCGATATCGCAGGTCGTTGTATAGCAGATATTACAGCACTATTTGAGCTCCATTTTCGGAGCCGTTATCTCGATGAAACCTAAAGGTGTTTCGTATATCCCTATCTTATGTACATTTCCAATGAAATCTTTTTGGGAAGTACAAATATTTGATCTCGGCTAAAATATCATCGGGAATGCTAATTTATTTTCATATTCGACACAAGCCTGCCGTTGTGTACAGTGACTCCCACCAACGTTCGGGCACTCTTGAAAAGACGAGAATATCAATTTCGTATCCGCCACATTTCAAAAATCATCGAGAATGAAAATATTCTAGTGCGAAGAGTTATTGGGAGTCACTGTAGCTCTTATAATATCTTCAATAACACTTGTATTTATGTACTACGAATCGTTCTGCTGTTAGTATTTGTATAATGTGAGCGTTCCGTAGATCAAACGGCTTCTCAGAATTGATGGATCACCGCACCGATATGTTCGAATGTTTTCGTGACTCAGACGTGTGTCAGATACAGTTCCATTCAAAATAAACCTTCTTCTGGACTGTAATTAATGAACAACACAAAGACGCACTGATGTGAAAATCCGTAGCACAGAGAGGTGAAAGCACAACACGATCGGAAAGCAGTTTTGGTGGGCATGCTCGACCCTTGTCTTCCGTGAATTTTCGTCGCGTAATTAAAGCGTGAAATTGTCGCGAGGAGAAGAGAGACAACTGGTTCGGATGAGGAGAACGCGAGCGAGAGAGATGGAGGAACGGCGGCAAAGGGGAAAAAGTGTCCCTGTCTCGTACGAGGCTCGGGTGGAACCAAACCGCGGCGGTTATTATCGATCTCTCGGCATCGTTACACTTCGTCCGGGATCCGTACAAGTGCGGTAAAAGGCACGAGAGAGTGGTTACATCGATTGTCCACGGGCTACACAGAGGCGACGTTCTACATGCTGTTTCTAAAATAAGTAACCGGACTTTTTTCGGTACAGTAGTCCGTCAACACCCGAGAGAACTGAAATTTCTTCTCGGAGGCATTCCTCTTCGTTATGCAAAGCTCCTCGACCGGTGAAAAGAATCACTATATTTTTAATGGCCGTAGAACTGCCTAAAGGCAGTGTTTCGTTGCCTAAAGACAGAGTCTGTACTATTTCGATGGAGAAATTTTATAATTTTCTTAAAATCGTTCTTGTGAAAATACTGCATTCTTTAGTTATGTCACTATTCTTGCCGGGGTGCGATACGTTTCATCCCCGGAATAACAGACGAAGAATGATACACGTATAAGTTTTCGGTCGCATTGCGAAATCGCATAATTTTCTTAAAATTCAACTGAAAATAGCTGAATGCGCAGCTTTATGCTGCCGAATAATGCAAATTACTCCTCGCAAATGTAAAAGTAGGACATTTGGGAGCGATTGCAGCCTAGATTGATCTTTTATCTAGCGCGTTTGACTGCTGATAATAGCCCATCTGTGCATTATCGAGAAATGAGAAGGCGCACCCTTGCATGCCTGGGAAGGGGGGGAGGGACGAGACTACTTCTTTAAGAGTCTAACTATAAAGCTGTTTCAAGAAATAAGTCGCATGCATAATTTTCTTTACCTTCGTCAAGAAAGTTGCTCTTAAGCAGTTTCTTCGAATACATCCTCTCTTCGCTAAACAAAGTATTGTTATATACCTTACGTGTCCAAGTTACCTGAGATTCTATCCTTGATTTTCCGTAACGAAATGGAAAATGCCCCTGAGGGAACGCGCGAGGCGTGTTTCTTCCCCAAGAAGAAAGTCATTCTTAACAGTTTATCAGGAATTCTCGTCCCAGTATTAGTCCTTGCCAGGTGTGTAAACCTCTGCCGCAAACAAAAGCTTGCTATAACTCACAGGGAACCTTTCTTCATGCTAAAGGTGAAAATTGCTGGGGATTGTTCGAAATGAGGAATACGCTTGTACCGTCGCTGTGGACCTTGAAAAATCCGTTAGCGTTATTCGGTTAGGTAAACTTTCTATTGTACCGCAGTACAGTTTTGCTCGACGCCATTTACAGAACCGATCTTCGCTCAAATAATTTTCTCGGCGAGACTTTTCGTCGAAATTCAATGGAGTATATCGTTCCGAGTGAAAGCTTGCGATACTAAGAAGGTGAAAGTACTTCGTAAGTCACCGGACACTTATTCAAATTTGGATGCAGAAATTAATTGTGAAATAAAATTGGTAATTGCTCATTTTTACGAATGTAGAGAACCGGTTAATAAAGTCTAATTCTTAAAATTCATGTGTACATAATCATTCCACAATCTCTCAATCTCTTTTTTCCAACATGTATTCAAACGGTATATGTGTATATTTAATCTTGCATTCAAATAACAAAAACAATCAAATCAAGATGGAACCTTGTATTCTTTAATTACCATTTTGTCGAAGACAAGTGTCCGATGATTTATGGATGGGATCGTACAAGTGAGAACCGGGAACCAGGCATAGGAGAACAAGGAATAAAATTTGAAAAGTTGGAACTTTTATCAGCTACTATAGAATCACAGTGTACGTTAAATCTGGTTGTGGATGAGTGCTCGACAAAGAGTGAGAGAGAGAGAGAGAGAGAGAGAGAGAGAGAGAGAGAGAGAGAGAGAGAAAGAACGATCTGGACATTGTAACAGGTGCCCTCACTCGGTCTGTCCCCTCTCCTCGCTTCGATGCCTCTCTTCCTCCACTGTTCTCTTGAAATTCGTTTCGTTCGTCCTGTGTATATCTTACAGCGTGGCGCTTTCCTATCCTCTTTCACTTTGGTTGCTACTTAGCTGCTTTTGTGTAAGGCTAGCAAACTGACCTGACTCAACTATCGGGCACGCTACGATATACCTACTCGGCGCGTCTATCTCGGAGGATTCACAGGTCCCTTTACAGTTTTCGTTCGTGAATTCCAACTTTCTTTGAATCCAGCTGTCTTCCCGATTCCTGAACAATGAGATTTGGATTGTGTACGGTTAAAAACGAATAGATAAGAACTGTATTAGAATTGCATTAGTATTCGTCGAGTAGTTTAAGTCTAATTGCTCGGTTATCGTCCGAAAATTGTTGTATCCGATAAACGAGAAAGCGTGTCGCGTAGATTAGCATAGCGATACATGCCAATTCAGCGTAACCACTCTTGCGGAACGATTGAACTGTGTTACGAGCACGCATACTAATTTGTTTTCAAGAATAAGGAAAAGCGTAATTACCGGTGTACGCTATCCAGGCTACAAGCTTGATCGATTCCCTCGCGATGTCCCCGCGCACAATAGACTGACAATATACATATAGGTACATCGCTATTCGTCTCTGTCGGTCTTGCGGAAAACGGACACGGATACCTATAATGACAGACAAACGCGCATGTATTACGTAAATAACTGGAAACAATGCGTCGGAGCCATGCAAAACGAGTACCGCCATTTATTACACTTAGAAACTCGGCCACCTGTGATCACGCATATTTAACGCTGACTTGATGCCGGCGGAATGGCATTCCTTCCTGCGGAGATTTCAGTTTCTCGAACTTTTGCGCAACGATGCATCGGTCAGAGTGAGGGGGGGGGGGGGAGACCGACCCGCTAACGGAAATCGTTTAATGTCCAGAAATTTACGTTTGCTCAAATGCCCGACCGGAAATGTAATCTTGAAGTATTGCCTCGAATCCTGTGTTTACTGCCGGGTCGTAGAAAGGTTGCAGCGTCGCGCGTCTTTTGCTCGTAGATCGCGGAGCCTATACAGGACGTAGCAAAACTAGCGGCCCGAGCATCAGGTGATTCTGTAAAAATTCAGTTTTAAGGGGATAGATTCGTTTTTCCAGGATTGCAAGGTTGTCGTTTCTCGTTAATGCAAAGATGGGGTTTCTCAGTGGTCGAAAGCGCTAGATAAAAGATCAATCTAGGCCGCGACCGCCCTCAAAAGCCCTATTTTTACGTTTACATTATTCGGAAGTATAAAGCTGCGACAGCTACACGCTGCCGAATAATGAAAATTACTCCTCCTAAACGTAAAAAAAGGACATTTGAGTGTGATTGCGGCCTAGAGTGATTTTTTATCTAGCACTTTTGACTACTGATAAACCCCATCGCCTGCATTATCGAAAAATGAGAAGGCGCATCTCGCACCTTTGCAATTATAGAAACGAGTCTACTCTCTTAAGGTGGAAGGATACCCACGTGACAAAACTAGCAAGGAACTAGAATCTGACTAGATTTTGGGTCGAAACATGGGTTGCGGCCCTCGACTTTTTATTCTTATACGAGCATATTTTGAAGGTTCAGCGCAGAACGTGCTGGTCATAAAAAATCGATCAAAAATCGAGAATTTTTGCTCTACTTTGGACACTCGTACTATGAGATATAAACATAATCTCGTTCAATCATGACCAACGCGATCTGCGCTGAACCTTCCTCTATCAAATGAACCTTTGTGCAGCTCAAAATATGCTCGTATAAGTATAAAATGTCGCGGGCCGCAACCCATGTTTCGACCCAAAATCTAGTTAGATTCCAGTGAATTCTAGTTCCTTCATAGTTCCCTTCAGTCGGGTATCCTTCCCTCTTAACCCCTTGCCGTAACATTCGCTTTACAGTTACAGTGAATGTCGCAGAAGAGAGGCTACATTTATACGAATGCTTAAATATTGATTACAAACAAATCACAACACACAAATCTTCTTCGGTTGACTTTTGAACAGAACTTTCTTTTCTGCCTCGAACTCGTCCGCCAGCTGTGCCGGGACATCCTGTACAGATGGGCGTACGGAAAACCGCTTGCCACCGATTATTGACAAGCCATCGATACCGAACGATGCACACCGGAAGCCTGTTAAAGGGATCTTCTGGTCTAGAACCTTGAAAGAATCGATTTCTCTATTTTTCACAACATTTATATACAAAAATAACAAGAATCTGGTCGCGTACCCCGGGGGTCCGAAACAGCGGATTCGCGAGACACGCGAACGAGCGAAAGCAAACAAAGAGAGACGCGACTTCCGTGGTCGGATGAGGAGGGGAGGGGGAAGGAAGAGAGGAGAGAGAAAAAAAAAGGTTCGTCCGTACAGCGAGCGACGCGATTTAGTTCAAACGTGAAGTACGACCTCGGGATAATGGGGGTAGCGCATCGCCATTGTAAACAGACTTGGAAGCAGTAAGCAGCTCCGGGATTTAGTTCGATGTGTCGGAGGATGAGGACAGCGGGAGGTGGTTGAGCGAGACGGGGAATCTGACGGTTGGGATGAGGATAGTTGGAGTGGGGTGTGATGGCGGGGGTTTCAGAGCGGGGAGGTGGATTGGGAGCTGGGGGACGTGTCGTGAAGAGTGGGGCAGACTGTCGAGGGTGGGAAGTTGCCGAGACATCGATCGAGCCGACCATTGCTTGCCACACTCCACTACTAGGAGTCAAGATGCCATATCCACTACGAGGAACTAAACTCCATGAAACTACTCTCTGCCGCTCTCTACGCACTTGTCCTAACCCGCTGTGTAACTCTGTATAGGTGTGCGCCGCGCGCACATACGTCGGAGCCGACGAGCGTACGCGACCGTAGGGAGGGAACGAGAAAAAGACAGAGAGGATAGAATAGAGGAGAAAGAAGGCCAGCCGAGAAGACGCGACTCTTTTCCTTTTTGTCCTCCGCGTACGTATTACGTAGCGAACGAACAACCAAGAGCGTAGGTGTACCAGCACGAGGAGAAACAAGTGTACGGGGTTCACTCATCGGTGTTTCCACGAGAATCGCGCTCGCGCCCACAACGGAGAAAATCGCTTGTATACACTTTGCGGTCCCGCGAGCCTCGCTATACTGGGTGCTCGTCTAAGTTCCGGTCCGAGGCTCTGTGATCCGAGTTCTCGATTATGCTTCGATTTTTAGAGCACCGATCAAACTCCCGGGTCATTTCACGTTCCTGCAACCCATGGCGTGCGCGAGCAAGGTAGCTCGCTCCCATTGTAACCGCCGTGCTTAATGGGTTATAGCTCGTTAGGCGTTGCTGATGGATTAACGTTACTTCGACGAGCTGCTCGTACAATTTTTAAGAAAAGGCGAGATTTTCTTTCCCATGAAATTCCGCAGTCTGCTGGTAGCTAACAAGCAGAATAAATCTGAAGAAAGCGGAATCGAACAGTAGATAGGAAATTAATCAAAATCGTACCAAATTCTATAGAACTTCGTGTTCGAATATTTTCCGAATATTTGCATACGCTGTAAATGCGTCAAGACCCGCAGCGTACTAGTAAGACGTGTTTCTTTTCAACATATAATTTCGGAAAACGCCGAAATTGTTTCCGCGAGACCGAGCCGCGTGTCGCAGGTAGAACAGGCAACGCTTCCCGTTCCGTTCGACGCGATTTAATCTATGAAGCACGTACAGAACGGGTGCGGAAACAATAAGAAAAGTTAGTCGGCGGTTTATGTGGAAAATTCTGATTCAGAGCGGAAGAGGATATAGGGAACCGTAAAGAGAGGAGGGGTTGGCAAAGTCGGCGGAGTGTGTGTAACTTTGAAACTTAACAAGGGTATATTCATCGCGTTCCCTACCATGAATAGGGGACATGAGCTGACACATGTCTTGGGCGTACTGGTATTGTTCTTTTTTTGTATGGTGCTCGATCGAGCCCTTCTTGACCTAACGGTGAAGTCATGCGAATGGACGATCTCCTCGTACGTACATACGTCCACCGCTCCGAAAGATAGTGAAATCGTAAATTAAGTGAGCCGTGAAGAAGGACACGTGTGCGCAGATAGAATGCCGAAAAAGAACACTCGAACGTACAACAGGACTTTCCCCGAGTCTCTCTTTGTGTTTACCAGACACCGACTGCCGCGTCTCGAGTAGTTTTTCCGCTGTTAATTTTAAATTTTTCAAGAAAACGGTGCTACGAATTAATTCACTCCCGACTACCGACCGACGTGAGTCATTTAGAATCTATACATTATATATATATATATATATATATACTGTGCGAAACGATTACGCAAATATTGTTGAAATTAGCTTGCAGAGTCGAGCACTCTATCTAGCGGTGATGAGTCACTGGGCGAGCCAAATTGATCAAGTGTCACCCTGTAAAAGCACCGAGGTATTAATGCGTACACCTATATCGATCAGTGCGTAACCGAGAAGGAAGGGATACCCGGAGTCCGCGTTACAGGAGCCCGTTGCATGTGCATCGACATTCGTAGTGTGTACCGGGTGCATTCTCAAGGCCGAGTGAATTCACCGAGTTCGAGGAATACTTTGTTCGACAGCATATTACTTTCTCCTCCATTTCTTCGCTCCTCGTTCTACCTGCTCGCTCCTTTCTGTAACGTTGCGAATCGTGCGTTTGCGAAAATGTGTTTTAACTTTTTAATTACTCTTAAAACTCGTAAAACTTTCGTGTTTCAAGCATAAACAAAGGTGCGGCCTGCCCTAAGAAATATTTATTTTGCGTTGAACATGAAGATCTATGTAACTGAAGGTTATTAAACAGAATTCACTGGAAGCCGATTTTATGTGCAGGAAAATTGTTATTCGTTTTATCTAGCTGTTTTCTTCTCTTTGCAGGAAGCGCACTTCGTTGTTGCATTTTACGAAAAACTAGGAAGAGAGTTTCTTCCCTCCCCGAACGGCTCGTAACTTCTTTTCGAGCCGTGTACACGCGAATCGCGAAAGATAAACCTCCTTGCGAGCACCGACTGGACCGGTTTCTTTTTTGCTCGGCCGTGCCATCAAAGGAGGGACAGTACTCGACCACGCTGACTGGTATCTGTTACAAAACGATGCTTACAAGCTTCCACGCGTGCATGTGCGAACGAGGGTAACGCGAGACGTTAAACGACCACGCGCTTTCCTCGGAATTTCGCAAACTTTGTCTCGGAATTTCGATCGGTGCCGGAGTGGCTGAAGCAGCTCGGTAAAGAGAGCGAGAGGGAGGAGAAATAGAGTGAGTGGGGACACATCCTTCTTCCTGAAGCGTTTCGTCGAACTTTACGGGTTTCACCTAGTCGTTTCCTTGTCACTTTTACTTTTTGCGGTTTCACGCGTAATTCTTCGTCCACGAAGTTTCAATTTTCATTCAACAGCGTCTGTATCAACGCGTCGTTATGGTCAAATTTAGTATATGACCATGTAAATTATACTATCATAAACAATCTGGTAGATGAGACCCCTGGGGAGTACTTGGTAGAGATAGCAGCAACCTCTCTAGACCTGGTAGACTTGCTCCTGCCTCGTTCAGTTCGCAGAGACTCGGGAATTTAGAGCACCTGCACGATCGACACTGACGAATCCACCCTTCATTGTAGCCCCACGTTTACCGGAAATAAGATACATAGTCTTCGATTCCTTTCACTCGCGACTGCTGAATGCGAAAACTTCGGTTAGCCTCGCTGTGTGTGATCGAGAGCTGATTTTCTGAAAACGCTGCTGGAACTTTATTAATGCGTTACTATGAACAATCTAGCAGCTGGCAATGCAGTACCGAACTATTCTAAGCAATCTGGCAGATGAGCCTCCATACGAGGAGCAACTTAGGACCTCTGCTAGGACCAGGCTGTCCTCCATCGACACTGACAAATTTTCCAGCCCTCGTTGCAACTTCACGTTTACCGGAAATACGATAGATAGTCTTCCATTCCTTTCACTCGCGGTCGCCGAATGCGGAAACTTCGGTCAGCGGTATAATCAAACGAGAGTGATACTGTTGGCGATCGATGGCGATCGATTTCCCGCGCGAAGACTCCGTCGGAACAGTGCTAATTCCAAAACACATTACTTATTCCTGTAGCACCGGTGGAATCGGTCGGGTAGCCAAGACTCTGTTGGACGAACAGAGAAAGAGAAAGGGAAGGTAAAGGGAGAGAAGAGGATGGAGGGCAAGCAAGCAAGCAAGCAGGCAGAGAGGCAGGCAGAGGCAGGCAGGCACAGGCGTTGGAGAACCGAAGTTTCGCTTTAGGAGCGGAGAACTTAACTGAGTTAACTTTGCTGCCGAACCAAACTTTCCGCCAACTTTAAGTAGTCGCCTTTCCTCTCCCTCTTCACCGTCTCCCTTCTTGCACCCATGGCCGTTTGCTCGCTGCCCGCTGGAGAGACGAACGCGGAGGCGGAAGGTACTCGGAGAGCAACAGCCCCTCTTCTCCTCTCTGTCTCTCTCCCTTTACCCCTTTTCCAACCATTCCATCGTGGCCAAGGATGAGAATGCCCGAACGCCGACACCGATACTCGTCATCATAATTGGACGAGTTTCTTCTCCTCTTACCTCATTCGTTTTCCTTTTTTTCTCCGCCCCGTTTTTCAACAACTTAGCGCAAACTCTCTCTCTCTCTCTCTCTCTCTCTCTCTCCCCCCCCCCCCCCACCATCGCTCGACTCTTTTGTTCTAGCGCACTCTTTAACAGATTATTGTACATCCTTGAACCCTTCGCAGTCGCGATTTTTGTCTGTTGTTCGGAAAGTTGATCGATTTAAACGGATTTACGATGGTAGACACCGGCAGGCCGATGTATCGCTGTTTCATTCGTGGCGCTATTTTTGAAACGTGATACTGTAACCTGTTAATGTTACTCGCGTGTCGTGTTAACACGGGCTCACAGTCTTGTTTTACACTTGGCAATCGCTTTGGGTAAACTATCGCTGTTATCTCAAGATGCTCGACTGACAATCAAATAAATATACAAACCACCAGAAATTTAGAATTTACACTAGCAATCTACCATAGAAACAAATGACCATAGACCATTTGTTCGACCCCGTAACCTTTCAAGAATCTTCGCTTCTACTCTGATAAAACACGATTTTCTCTTGCTTCTGTTTTGCTTCTTGGTTCAGTTATATTTACAAAAAATTGCGTGTTTTTCCGTTTGAGATATCGACCTGTTTTTATACGACGATAATGTCCTCGTTTCGAATGTAATACCGAGTCTAATTGAATGATAATACATAGTTCTATTTACGTATGAATATTCATACGAGCGGAAATAGATACTGTAAGAGCAAGATACAGAGCGTCTCACATTTTTCTTGTTCGTAGATTAGGATTTCTTTCAAATGTCGGAAATATTGATATGATTGAAATCCAAACAGTGTACAGATTTAGAAATTTATATTTATAATTGTACGCGCAACGGAAAATGGTAGTTCGAAAAATTCCGCCGGCGCATCGGGATAATACGATTCGAGAGTTGTCAAACAAATCGACGCGTGGAACTTTTAATAGCATTTCTCCAGTCTATCACGTAGCGAGAGAATGGTTACAGTTTCCTTGAAACGTTCACATTGAAAAACTTCCAGAAGCGTTTTATTAACGAACCTCTAACTTAATCAGCACCGTCTTTCTTGAGACTGAATACCTACCTCCCCACCCTCCATCGGATCCCCTCCATCATTCGATAAAAGAAGAAGAAGAAGAAGAAAAAAAGGGAGAGGCCCGCCGCGATTATTATCGCAAGCGAAGTCGTTTGAATTTCACGTGTCACTAACAAAAACCTAGTCACCTCTCTGCAAGTTTTGAAACAAACTTTACTTTATCGTGGCTCGATTGTAGGAAGGGAGAGGAGAGCCGAGAGCAGGACGAGCTTCCCTCCCACCAACGGTTCTCCGCCAAGTAAAGTTGCTCCCAGGTTAGACAATAATTGGATAACTTCGCCCTCATAGCTCCCCATCCCAACGGCAGCCCCACCCTCAACTCTGTCGCCCTTCTTCCCCCTCCCTCTTCCCCTCCTCTCCATTCTGCCAACAACGTAGCTGTATCTGTAACTCGAAAAACTCTGTTGCACACCGAGATTAAGCTGAAGGGTTGAATTCGACCGCTTAGCCCCGAACGTCCGTTCTAAAAGCTCGATGAATTTTTAAGGGTGTGTTTCGCATCTTACGCACTCGTCCACGGTTCGAATATTTCAGGGACGGATGAGGGGTTAAATTTTTGCTAACTGATTCGACAAGTTCGAGATAAATTTGAGAAAGTTCGAGCGAGTATCTTAAACCGATAAGCGAAAAAATAACTTAATAGTTCTTGATAAGAACACGATCGCAAACGTTACTAGCGAAATGACCCAGATTTCCGTGGAAGCAGTAAACGGTATTAACCCATATGCGGAATTACTAAATGAAAAGCAATAAAAGTCTGAGGAACCGGCGTCGAATGATTTATCTTGGTGACTTAATTCGAGTTGTCGGAATTGCAGAGAAAATACTAAAATCTGTATTTTGTTCGAATATTAATGGGAGTCGTCGTAGGTCTCTGACGCTGTTAATAAATCTCGACTGTGAACCAATATTATTTTTGCCTCTGACAGGAAAGTTGCTCGTAACGAGCAGTTTCTTGGAACTCGTCCTCTTCGTTAAACGAGGGACTACCGCAGTTTGAACTTGTCGAACAGCTCGAACAATAAGTTCCGATTCAGGCGAGTTCGAACCGTTCGAATATAATTGAAACTTTCTTTACAGCCGCTCGAGGAAAACTAGACTTTCCACGGGGGTGTACGAAATTTCTACACACATTCGGGAAGGATTCTAATTGATATGGAAGTATACCTCTCGTCGGGGAGGTATAGTTAACTATGCACGACCGTACGGTAAATACATACAGTGTTACGAGTCTCTTTCTGAGTGCACTTCCTCGACACATTGCTCTCCCTGCTACTAACCGTGTATTACGTATGATATACGCTGCCAGCTGTCGAACAAGGGCTTAATCTCGCCTCCTTGCCTCTCCTCCTTTTGATGATATGAGCTTACATTTTCGCTGAGTTGGCACAACATGTGCCCAAGTCAAAGTGCTTGGGTTTGCACTCCGCGTTAGTATCGCATCCTCGCTTTCGCTGAGACCAGCACCGATCTCATTTTGTAGCCTTCTCCGCGGGGCCTTCTCTCTGTTTCCGATTACTTGTGTCTATTGACCGGCAGATCAAACATTCCTCTCTTACCCTTCTTTCCCGTCACGGCCGTGCGTAAACGAATCTTAATGTGTATCATTTATCCCGCATTAACCCAATCACATGGAATGCTCCTGCTTCGGCGGGCCATGCTCTCCACACCGTGCCACTCCGCCAAATCTCCTAGAAACAACTTTTAACGCTAAACCTGCCGAGCTCTAAAAATGATTTGTTACATTAGATCGTTCGGAAAGTCATTTTGTTCTCTCAAGGGAAAATAAAAGCAAATTTTTGTTACCGTTTAGAGTAAGTTTTGTAACTAGACTGCGGATCTTTATGCATTTATAACAACATTGTAGGAAAATTTAAAAAAATTCCAAGATATCAATATATTCTTTTTCATCTATTAAAATTATTAAGGGAAGAAATAACATTCTACTTTGTTTCTATTTGTTGCGATCGATGCAGACCATTTTTATTTTGCGTAAACATCCGCAGTCTATTTATAACGAAAAAATTCAAAATTGTACATGTTAAATAATTAAGCAGAGATTCAGTGTGAAAGCTCTCTCTTATACAGAAGTTATAACTAGGCAGCGGATCTTTATGCAAAATAAAAATGTTGTACCTAATTTGCACCAAACTGGAGTGAAAATAATATAACAGTATTTTTAAATGTTCACAGTTGCACCTACACATTTTTGTCGTAAATGCATCAAATCCGCTGTCTAGTTACAACACTCAATGATTCATATACACAATCGTAGCGGCGGCAGGAACTTTGTATAGGTGTAAATTGCGCGATAATAACTAGACACCAGGAGATAACAGAATTCACAAAAATCTTATTTTTATTTTGTATCTGTCAAAAGTACTTGTAAGAAGAACCCCTAATTTCAGTTTGTTATGATCCGTAGAAATGATTTTTGTGGTTATAGTTCGAGCGTATAAATATTCTGTATTATAAATCGGCGAATGTATTAATTATAATCGTTCTAGCCACCGGAACGATCTGTTGATTAGTTTCCTTGTAAATTTGATTTATTTTTTACGATCTTGGTTAAGTATTGTGTGGTGACGGCGTCTGACGAGGGCGCCACGTGTCAGTTTCTCTACTTTCTTATGGAACTTCGCTGGTTCAGCATTTTTCCGTTCCGCCATATAAAAGCACCGGGCACTAAATCGACTCCGATCCAGCATATTTTTCTGTTTTCGTATAGTCGCCTGTGCGGTGGACATTTCGGCTTAAACGAAATCACGATAGACGCGTATCGATGGATTTTCTCGGGAAGTTTAGTCGGTATATTTGTCGTACGAACGCACTATGATTGGTTTACAATTGCTGCCGAAAATGGGCTGAAAATGTCGACCCACTAACCAACGCCAGGCACTCTATTAACAGTTCCGAAAACATTTGCCCCAGCTAGTAATTCCATTCTGAATGTACGGTGTGATCTGTGCGATACGTTTTTCCTCTGTTTAGCATCGAAGTGCTGGAAGTTTGTTCGTATTTTCGTACGAGAGAACACAGACATTGTGTTTCTCGGTTTCCCTGCGATTTCTGTGCGTTTCTCTCACTGTACTGAACACAACGCAGTGCGCAGGTTAAGCCGGCGCGTTTCAAGGTAACCTAAAACGTTCCGTTCCGTACACGCTGTTAGGTGTTTCTCGGTTTTTTTGCTTTCGCTAAAACGCTCAGTTTCCATCGAACACAACCCATTCCTCGGGATATGTTCAATTAATCCGTTACAGAATATTATGCTCACGTACCAAATGATCGCGACAATGACTCCGTATATCGTGCGATCCTCTAACACGAAGAAACTCACGAACGCATCGAAATGTATGTTTATTAAGGAGTCCTCCCGTAGTTTTTCGCATTTTGCTTTCTTTCTGTTAGAAAGTTTTCAGCAACAGTGAACATCCACGTGAAACTTTGATAAACCTTCTAATCTTTTCCTTTTCATCGATGCTCCAATTATTCAGCGTTTTAGTCGAGTTTGTTTGGAATAACAAAATACGTTTTGTTTACGATTTTAACACTAAACCTACCACGAGGGGTCAAATGGCCCATTTTAGATTTTTTATTTGACAATTATCGAAATTGTAAAGGTGTTTTCATGCGAATTTATTGAATATATTTTTTATTGAAAATATAAATAAATTTAATCTTATTATTTTTATATTATACGCATCAGTCACTTTTGATGGTTGGTAGGTTTAGTGTTAATACGTGCTTAATTCTGATAATCAGATGATTCTTATTATTATTTATTACAACTGTATAATGAGTTTGATGATTTAACACAACTTTTTCCAATAATTATTTTTCATTAAGCACATGCTTAATTTTAGTAATCGAGTTCGACGATTTAACATGAATTAAATGTAAACAGGTTTACCGATGTGCGTACTAATTGTTTTCCTCCTTTCGATGGTTCCAGGAGACGGTGTTCAACAAGTCGTGATGCATTGGAGGTTCGGCGGTCCTTACTCAAAAACCGACCAGAAGTCTGTGTTACAAAGGCAATTTGTGTGACAAAACATAAAAGTGCGAGATTGTACATCAAGACGTACGAAGAGGCTTCCTTACTAGTGGACAATAGGACTTCCTTGGAAGAAAAGAAATATTTTTAGTGACACTGAGAGTACAAGTGAAAAATTTAAAAATTGGGGGGGCTGTTTGACCGATGGACAAACGGAAGATGATGCCCAAACGCCCTCGAATGGATAACCTGAGGGGTCCTATTGCAAACGGACCCATTCAGACACGACCGTTGGTGGCTTTGTTAGATGGCAGAGATTGCTCCATCGAAATGCCTATCCTCAAAGATGTCGCAACTGTTGCCTTTTGTGACGCACAGTCTACATCTGAAATTCACGAAAAGGTACCGATTCGCCATTCTTTGTTTTCATACAAGTAGAAGTTAAAGCATGCTAAAGAAAGAATACTATTTCGTTTGTAGGTACTAAATGAAGCTGTAGGCGCGTTAATGTGGCACACCATCATTTTGACAAAAGAAGATCTTGAAAAATTCAAAACATTACGGATCATTGTAAGAATCGGATCTGGAGTAGATAACATAGATGTCAAAGCAGCAGGAGAACTTGGCATCGCTGTGTGCAATGTGCCTGGCTATGGCGTTGAAGAAGTAGCCGACACCACCCTATGTCTTATTCTAAATTTATATCGACGTACGTATTGGTTGGCAAACATGGTACGCGAAGGAAAGAAATTCACAGGTCCAGAACAGGTAAGAATCTCAAAACATCCTTGCTTTAAACCTTTCTTTCTTATTCTATCTTTAGCTAATTAAATCTTGTGTCTTTGTTTCAGGTCAGGGAAGCTGCAACAGGGTGTGCAAGGATACGGGGTGACACACTTGGAATAGTTGGGTTAGGTAGGATTGGCTCTGCAGTTGCACTGCGTGCCAAAGCATTTGGTTTCACTGTCATCTTTTACGATCCCTATCTACCAGACGGAATTGAAAAATCTCTTGGTCTTAACAGGGTCTACACATTACAGGTTCGATTTTAATTACTTGTTCGAACAATGGTAACCAGTCTATTGCTCGCAGATTCACTTAATACATTGTTCTGATTTGTTGCAGGATTTGCTATTTCAGTCAGACTGTGTATCCTTGCATTGTACCTTGAATGAGCACAACCATCATTTAATTAATGAATTCACTATCAAACAGGTATTACAAGCTAACTATCGATAAAATCTTTTCATTATTTTTTTATAAAAGCTCATATTGTTTTTCGTTAAGCGTTAAATCGTTACAGTCTCGATATTCGCAAGTTAAGAATATTGTTTGTGTTAATGGACACTTTTCCATACTAATCTAATTGATTGATTGTAATTGATTAATGTTATGATTTTTTGTAGATGAGACCTGGCGCCTTTTTAGTCAATACAGCAAGGGGTGGTCTGGTAGACGATGACGCACTAGCCGCAGCGCTGAAACAGGGCAGAATTCGTGCAGCAGCACTTGATGTACACGAAAATGAGCCATACAACGTCTTTCAGGGTCAGTCTTCGCAGTGTGAGTTTTATCTGTCCATACCTAACCCCCTCTTGAGTTAACTAATATCCCCCCGTCTCCATCCCGGTCCTTTGCTGGCAGGTAATAAGTATTGTGTAAAGTGATAAGTATGTATCACATTAATTATTTAACCCTTTGCACTCGAAGCTGTTCTAACCCGAAAACCGAATTTTTCTTCCAGCCTGAAATATTTCCATTTTCTATGATTTTGTTAATGTTATCCATATAAAACTGATATAATACCTCGTGCAATACTATCAGTAGCTTATTAAAATATTAAATACGTTTAGCAATTTATTGAATACAAATTTAATAATGCTCCGAGTCGCCACTCGAGTGCAAAGGGTTAACGTTAATTATTTAAAGATAATACAAGCCAGCCGTGTTTAATATTTTACAGAAGCACAAGAGACCTGTTACTAACACACACACTCCTCCTTTCTCGACATTATCTTGAACGTACAGCTTAATCGAAGACCCAGCAGGGTTAACAGTTGCAGCGAACAACAATTTGTTGTATCTCGTAGCTCGTGCACACGATTCAATTGAAACACCTTCACAGTTTCTTTACGATCCATTAACTCCAAACATGCTATCTAATATTAATGTGTTTATTAATGAATTCACGAATCATTCTCATTACCATGCAAAATATTGCATACTAATTTAAACTCTCGTTCAGTATGCGCGTCGGAAAGGATTTTAAATCTACATACATAACCATAGAAATTTGTCTGCACCGCAGGTCCTTTGAAAGATGCACCCAATCTATTGTGCACGCCACATGCAGCATTCTACAGTGATGCAAGTTGCACCGAACTTCGCGAGATGGCAGCCAGTGAGATACGAAGAGCTATCATCGGTCGCATACCTGACTGCTTGAGAAACTGTGTGAACAAGGAATACTTCCTTTCCACAACCGGGTAAGCATCATTCATTCTAACAGATGCTATGTACATGTATATATGTATATCTATGTATATATATATACACAGCAGCATATATGTATATATATATACATATATATATTGACTATATATACATATAATGTATATGTTAGTTGTACAAATTCATTCGCGACGCCTTTGCAATTCAATTGTAACTTCATTTCGAGGGCTGGCAGACCCTACAATGAAAACTACATTGTACAATGTAATCACAGAAAATGAAAGAATTATTTGAGAAATTGAGAAGGAAATTGTCTATCATACTCTCTTTAATGTCTTCCGGTCGATACACATTTGAAAACTCCTCGAAAGGTAGTCATCGTGTTATATATTATATTTTCGAGAGGCGACTCATCGGTTACTTGTAAGTTCTTCGGATGAATAATCCGAGTGTCATCAGTAGTTGGAGCGAGTGTACAGGAAGTGAGTTCCAGTTTCAAGAGTAGAATATATTTTAATTGTCACTGAGCAACCGTACAATCTTTTGCACTCCGTTGGCGCCATTGCGGAGACAGTCTGAATCTACTGTTTCTAAATGTATCGTTTAAGGAATCGAAGTCAAGAGATTCAGGAACACTCTCTCAAGTTTCTCTTGTCGGAATGAAAATGAAACTGTCGGAATGAAGCGAAGCAAAGTCTATTCACAAGTTCGAGAAATGGTTGATTTTCTTGATTGTTCGAATAATTCTTTCGCTTTGTCGGGGATGGGGATAGGTGTGCGAATGAATGTGTACGGACAACTATATACATGGACAGCATATATATGGTATATATACATATATTGTTGAGCTTGATTAAACAAACAATCGTAGGGTATAACTTTTTTTGAGTATCGTTGCATTTGTTTCTCTTACACCGGGGAAAAAGATATCGTAATTTTTACAGAAACAGATTCTCAAGCAGATGTTAACTCGTATTACATGGAAAGAGAATCGAGTGTGTAAAAGTAACGTGGTTAGAAGCGTTCGAACCTTTGGATTTCCTAAGAATCGATTGGGCACTTTGTAAAAGACATTTATCGAAGTGGCCAATTTCTTTTCGCTTTCTCCAGCAGCTACCCTGAGGGGATCAACGGCGGATACTATTCCGGGGGGCTGCCCGTTCAACAGGCGCATTCAACGACTCCTCACGATTCTGCACCCCCACCTCCTGGTGGGCATTCCGTCGTCGGCGGCGGTGGTGGTGGGGGTGGTGGCGGACCGAACTCCTCTGCAGGCGGTGCAGGCGCCGGGGGTCCGACAGGCCCTACGGGTCCAACGGTAGGTGGCGGTGGGGCTGGAGGCCCTGCTTCAGCTCCTCCTACTGCTGGATTAACCGGTATACCACACAGCATAGTGAGCGAGCCTGACCCCCGGCCAAGCCCACCTGCACCGAGCCCTCGTTGACCTTGAACCCCCGACGTCCACTCCAGCACCACCCTCCGATCTAATTTCCCTTAGCCATTCACACACGACCTCCGACGACAAATGGCCGATTGACGTGTGTCGTGCACGATGTGCCCCAAAAAAATATGTCCGCTGCTTCCGAAGGAACTCTCGAAGGGATCCATCCTTTGAGATCGAGTGAAAGAGATAAAACGGGGGGTAGGCGGGGAGAGAAAGCAAGCGAGAGATAGAGTGTGTGCAAGAATATCGAGTGAAAGAGATACTGAACGACAGAGAGGGAGAGCATGATGAGAGTAAGTGTGCGTGAGAGAATCAACAACCGGGAGATTGTGTAGGAGTGAATGTGTTATACTTTGCTGCGTGCGTGCTGCGTGTACTCGCGCATCTGCGTACGTCACAGTGCGTTGCGTACATGCCCCGTGTGTATGCATGCCGCGTGAATGAAAGTTGAGCTTGAGTCTGCGTTTGGTGGGCTCCTGGAATAGTGCATTTGATGTAACATTGTGACCAAACCAAATACAGTTGGGCAGTAATGATGACGGCTTTATATTATATAGAATGCCATGGCTATGGAGGAAATAACAAAAAAAACGAAAGAAAACGGTGGGTAAGAACTTTTTTCTCTGTGTCGTAATTTTCTATAAATTACGTAGTATTTAACCGACCGACCGTGGCACACGCGACTCTAGACCAATAACGGAACGATATACCACATCGTCGTCCCCTTTCTGTTCTTGCAATTTTTTAACGGAATTGGTATTAGTTTCTTGAAACACCGACCCCTCCCCGTATGTATCAGTTCTTCCATCGAACACACTCGCAGCACGATATTGGCTAGTCATACAGTACAAATCGAACATGGACGAGTACACATCGCAACGTCTGGCGCACGCACACACACGCACACACACACACACACAGCGGAGAGCAAAAGCATATGTCGATTGCAAATTTAGGATGTACATCTTTTTTCTTTTTTTCGGGAAATGTATCGGAGAGTAGATTTCCGAATTTCTATTTTGTACACGCGTCGACCTCTTCCCCCCTCCACTTCCGCAAAACCTTTGCTGTACTGATAGGTTTTAGTACTCCATATACATTAGCGCGACCAAAAATGTTTCTTTTGTCCGATATGAACATATATATGTATATATGTAACATCACGTTTTTAATTCGTACGATCTTTCATTTCTCTGAGAAGAATGGGAAATGTCGAACAATGTTCCCTTTTTTTTTTACAGCGAAGTCATGCATTATTTTGCCACACTGTATTTGGGTTCGCGTACGCTATTTTAGTTTTCGTTTCTAAAAAAGAACCATACTCCCGAGAGCATATATATATATATAATGATTTGGCAACTCTTCAGTAAACGTTGACAAACTTTGTTTCTTTCGTGAACTCGTTGTAACTCTCAGTGTGTAGTATATTACATTGAAGAAGAGGAGGTAAACACAAACAAACAAAACAGAACAGAACAGAACTGAATTGTAGTTGCTTAAAAATACATTTTTTTATATTTTACTCGAGATCATGAAAATGCTGCGTGTATATTACATCATGGTGGAACCGTGATAGTGGAATACAGAGAAGCAAGAAAAACAAGAAAAAAGAAAGAAAGATTGTCGGTAGTAATTAGAATTATTAGCAGTGAGAGACGGACAATGATCACCGGAGCAATTGCGATGGAGGAGAACGTATGTAAATCGTTGAGGCATTCTCGTGCGCATTGTCTCATCAAGAATTCGTTGGCAGTACTGAGTAGATCATCACAAAACACAATTCGAATCAACTTCCTTCCCGATTTATGTGCAACTCTGAAAAATATATACGATCTCGTGTTTGTCTTCGGCCCCTGAATTGGTCAATGAAATGTACTAGAAAAATCTCGAAGAAGCCATCGGTATCCTCGAGAAGGAAGGAAAACCCTGTTCTTGGCGAACGTGTGATTTCTAAACGAAAATAAAAAAGAAGGAAAACGATTTTTATTGTCGCAAAAGAAAAGGCCTGGTCCGAATCTTTGTGTGTATTTTTAGACGAGACATGGTTTCAGTTACAGAAATATAGTCTTTTACATTAAATGCTATTTTTTTATATATGTGTATCAAGAGTGATAATGGATAAAAGATATATTTCTGACGCGGACGACTTGATGCAAGACGCTGTTTCCATGCTGGGAGATGAATTTTTCCTTCCTTTTCTTGTGGAGAATACTTGCGTGTTCGTTCTTTTCTCGAAAAAAAAGAAAAAAATGTGTTGGCATCGAAAATAAAATTGGAGGGAATGTGTATATCATCTTCGATTTTGTGGCATCTATTTTTGTACTTCTTTTGAGCGGAAATCGCGAATGCCTTGACGCGACGTTTCAACCGAATGCAGCATCTTCATCAGTGATTTGAATTCGTCGTAAATTTAGTGGTTAAACCTGATGTAATAGGTATTTTCTTTGTGTTTCCGACCGGGGACAGAAATCGAAAATCGCTTATTGTTTTTCAATGGAAAATATATGTGTATATACGTATATGTATATATATGTACTCATACCTATATATACGTATATGTATATACACTTATTGGTTATAGCAGTCTTTAAGCAAGTGAGATTGTGAACGAACGAAAGAAGAGCGTGAGAGAGAGAGAGAGTGAGAGAGTGAGAGAGACAATGGAAGATACACGCGCGTAAGGTAGAACGAACAGAAACAAGTTTTATTAATTGATAATTATAATATGATTAATTATTGTATTAAGTAAAATAATGCGATGTTACGAACACTTGAATATATTATCGAAAGATAAATCATTAAAAAAAGAAAAAGTAAAGAAAATGGAAACTTTTTTGACAAGAAATTATTGAAAAAGAGCGACGACGATGATAATAAGTATATAAAGCAAAGAGAAAGAAAGAGAGAAAGTGAATGAGAGACAAGAGAGTATGAATGATCTATTTTAGGGAGAGAGAGAGAGAGAGAGAGAAAGACACACACAGACATACACGTACACACGTCTATTCAGTTTTCTTTGTTTTCGTATCATTTCAATTTGGAGACTGTCGTTGATCTTTTGAAATAAATCCGAAATTAAACGTAATTTCTTTATACTCGCGTTGTTTTGGGACTCGAATTGTCGCGAAAGAGTGAGACAGAGAGGAGTGATATATGTATAGACAATTAATTTTCTATTCTCAGTGGTCGATATGCCGGATAAAGCTAAAACGAGAGCGAGAGGGAAAAAGAAAAAGCAAAAATTACGTGAGAAAAAATTGTTTCTTTGTTAACTCGAAATTGAGAAGAAAGGGAGGAATTTAAAAAAAAAAGCGAATAATAGAATCGTTTTGGTATTTATCGATGCATCTGGGATGTACACGTTACACGAGCTTTTCTTGCTTCCGAAACTTTCAAAATGCGAAAGGAGGAGAGAAAAGAGAGCGAGAGAGAGAGAGAGAGAGAAAGAGAATGAGAAAAAACAAAACAAAAGAAACCATTCCAACTGATGTAGAGATCAGATTGCCAACCCAACAGTTGATTGATTAAATACGTAGCGATACGTAGCGACGAGAGATAGAAAGAATGAGAGAATAAATGCGAGAGAAATCGTAAGAGAGAATGCGAAGCGAGCGCGTGAACGAGAGAGAGAGAGAGAGAGAGAGAGAGAGAGAGAGAGAGAGAGAGAGAACGAAGAAAATGGAGAAAAAAATACATACATAAAGCATCACAGACACATACAGCATGACAGAGATGACATTATACATTTTTAAATAGAAATACGCTACGTACACGAAATACTAGAGGAACGTCTGTAGCTCGACGAGATGGTCCGCGGAAGCTGCGTGCTTTTTCTTTCCGTTTTTCGAGGACTCTCTCTTCGTGTTGTGTGTAGAGGTGTTGGCTGGACCAGCTCGATCTTGCACAGTCGTACCAGTACATAAACGTAGGAACATTATACATACTTCTTTTTTTTTTCTTTTTTCTCAAGAATATTATTAATTATAAATACATCATTATATATTAAAAAAGAAAAAAATGGAAAAAACGAGAGAGAAAGAGAGCAAGAGAGAGTGAGAGAGAATTTTTTGACGCGCGAAGAAGAGAGACACGCTACTCTAAAGACGGAGGAAGAAGACAGAGAGTTGTTCTTATATAGTTTTAATTGTGAAAAAGAGAGGCAAAATTAATGTGAGGATTCGTGACGAACCAATATCTATATTCCACTTAATTACCACCTAGCCGGCGAGCATAATGCCTCCTTTTCCTCACCCCCTCCTCCCACATGAGAAAAAAAGGAATCAATTATAAAACTACACACACGTGGGTCCTGATGCTGTGGGATTACAACTGCTACTACAACAAAACACAACAACCGACAAACATTAAAAAAAGTAATGAAAGAAAGCTAGAAAGAAAAGAAAATAACTCACACATAATTCATTCATCTGTTTTTTAATCAGTTGTTCTCATACGAATATTATATATATTATATATTACATATATATAGAATATATAGCGTATATTCTATATATATCTACATATATATAGAGAGAGAGAGAGTGAGAGAGAGAATCGTTTTTTTTTAATGAAAATGGCGCCAAAACACCTTCATTTTACGATTACGAGAGTAAAAAAATGGGAAAAAAAAGAAAGAAATGAAAGCAACCTGACAAAGAAAAAAATGCCACATAATGAAAAAAAAAATTGAAGGTGGTAAAAACAGCAACATTAATATTATAATTAATAATTATAATAAATACAATATTTGTACAATAATCAACGGTGCTGTGGTAGATGCTGTAGGTCTAAAAACTGCGAATCCCCTTGTTTCTCACCTATTATCCTGACCCCGTACTCCGGAGAGTCGTTCTCGTTCGCGAATAAACGAGAGCCCAAAAAAGAGAGACCAAGTCCGGAAGAAAACGCAAGAATGCTCACAGAATCACGATATCCTTCAGAATTAGAGAACGGTCTGTCGACACGTTGTTTCGCATCGTTTATTTCAATGTTTTGGTTTTGCCCATCGATACAATGATCGCCTCTGCCCACGATCGAGAGGAGACGACGAGTACAACGAAGTGTGGTTCCACTACGAATATACAGCACGTACTGCGATTATTATTATTATTATTATTATTATTATCGTTATTATCATTATCATTATTATTATCGTCATCATCGTCGATGGTCTTATATATCGGTTTAAAAAAATATTCAAATGTAAGCCCTTAAATAACAGAAGCGCTTTGGCGCCCGAACGTCCGCTTCTTTTTTGTTTGTTCTTTTTTTTTATTCTCGTGTTAATTCGAAGATATCAGTCAGGCGACGACGGACTAAAAGTCTCTCCCCTTCGTATACGAGCATCGTTCCGACCGTGTGTCCCAAGTTCGTTTACTCGGTTCTCTGTTTATTTCACATTCGTTCCGGTAAGCTCGGGCCAAGTTGAATCACAGGTATTCGACAACACCGTGGCAATATTCGATTGTCGTCGATGATCGAGAGCGAGCTGTGTCACGTCAGGGAGCCCCCGTGGACTCTCATGTGCCTGTTCAGATTGCCACTTTGACTGAACCTCAGCAGGCACAGCTTGCACTGGTACGGTTTCTCGCCGGAGTGAATGCGCAGGTGCTTCGTTAACGTTGAGCTGTCCGAGAACGCCTTCTTGCAGAACCGGCATCTGGAAACAGGAAGAAGTTTCGATTCAGAGTCGATGTCGGAATAGAAATTGCCCCGTCGTTTCTAAAGGTACACCCATCGCTAGGGACTTTTTAATAGATCAACAGCAACTGCTACTTCGATCGCGAACCAGTAACTCACCCTTAATAACGTGATCTAATCAATTTCCTTTGGGATTAGTCTGTAAAAGATTTTTAAGCAACAGATTCCCTTTAACACGTTGACTACCAAAGTATGCCAGATTTTTAGGGGGTGATTCGTCGACAGTCAACGTGGTAAGTTCTTCAGAAATTGATCTTTGAGATTCATAGAAATTCAGCTAGTAGAACAATGCACTTGCAATTGCTATTCTTCCATTCGTGCTTTTGATACATTACCTACTGGTAAGTATTTGTGTAATTTGTAAAAGCCTATTTTTCAACAGTAACAAGGTCCATCGTGTACTAAGTCACTTCCATTACAGTCTAATAATATTTTCTGGGGATTATTATAACAAAGAATATTTCCAAAATTTCTTTTCATACAATTCAATGATATACAGTCATTCGAAATCTTGTTAACTGATTTCTGGACGTCATTGCATTAATTTGTCGTTTTCGAAAAGAGATTCTGATTGCGAAAAGAAGAATTCTCTGGAGAAGAAAATTTTAAAATTCGCTCCATAGAGCGTTGAGAAAGGAATCCCCGTAAGATGACATTGTATTGGGGCGCGCTCTAACGTAGGTTTCTGCAACTGTAGTTCTAAGTACAGTCTCTCGGAAAAGTATGTGACCAGTGAAGTGAAAGATTATTTTTAAGACTGATCTTATTCTGTTCAATTATTTCTGTCACGCTGCAGAAAAGGCATATAAATCCAGTTATACATTTGTAGAGTCTAAATTTGCTGAATTTTTTCTATTCTGGAAATAACATTTACAAACGGACATATATTTTGCGAGTGACTGTACAGTGAACCGAACGGCACGCTTGTATTGCCGGTTGCATGCTGGTAGGCGCTACTTATTGCAACAATGATTCTCACTGCACCACGTGGTTATGAATTTTTAGAAGATTGAGAATTATTAAAACGATTTAAATTCGCTAATATCGAATAAATAATTACCTGTACGGTCGCTCTCCAGAATGCGTTCTCATATGCGTTGTGACGGAACTGCTTTGCGAAAATCTTCGATCGCACACCGGACAACGGAATGGTTTCTCTCCGGAATGAGTTCTCGCATGAGCTGTTAGGTTCGCCGCTTGACTAAACGCTTTCGAACACGCGTGACACCTTGAATAAAATATTTTCAATTCGTTTACGAACGTATGGATTGTTAGCATTGTTGTGTGCCTGTGTGCGTATGTGAATTTATATGAAAACATTTTTTAACACGGAAGAAGAAAATGTCGAATGTCGGTTCATAAGTCGAAGGTAAGTTACTTTTTAATATTTCTATATATAGGGTGTCTCAGGACAGGTGGTACAAGCATCAGGCGATTCTACGTGCAAAATGAAGCGAATGAAAAATTGGATAACACTTTTCCGCTTGACGCTTCGAGATAATCGAGTTTCGCGCGTCTCGATAAGTAGAATTGGTTGACCATGGCCAGACGCGGCCATTCTTTCGAAAAACGTAGCGTGAACCGAAAAAATGTTAGTCGTTTTTTAAAATTTATTTTTGTACAAAGAATCACCTGATGCACGTACCACCCGTCTACACGCTGTATACAAAATGTTCCATTGTATTTGTCAACTTGAAAATCATTTGAGACTGCAGGTTCGTATGCAACATAGAAATTGTCTGCAGAGACATTAGTTTTTTCTCTGGATAATTCCAATGGGCATGATACCCATACCCATATATAAATAATTAATTTTAAATATTCTTAATGGGTGAAATTGCAGTGCAAAACCTATATTCATCACGAAGAATCGTTGGGAAGGCCAGAAAAAAATCGTCGTCGGCCGTCACTGATATAAATAATTAATTTTAAATATTCTTAATAGGTGAAAAATTGGGGTGCAAACCTACGTACGTATATTGATCACGAAGAATCGTTGAGAAGGCCGAAAAAAATTGTTGTCGGCCATCGAAATTAGACTACCGCCGGTCACTGATATAAATAATTAATTTTAAATATAAATTCTTAATGGGTGAAACTGATTTGCAAAGGGGTGAAATTGGGGTGCAAAAGGTATATTGATCACGAAGAATCGTTGAGAAGGCCAGAAAAACTCGTTGCCGGCCATTATTATTGGATTACCGGCCGTCACTGACCTAAACGGTTTTTCTCCGGAGTGCGTTCTGAGATGCGTCTTGAGGGTGCTGGGCCGAGCATACGATTTCCCACAGATTCTGCATAGGTTAGGTCTGCCATTGTCGTCGGTGGTGACCGGGTTCCCGGAGGCGCCTATGCAGAGCGCATGCTCGCTAGACAATTGCAACCTCGAATGGCCGTGCGTCGGGGGGTGAGAATGAGGATGGGTGCCAGCGCCGATCAGGCTATTGGCCGGGGGTTGATTCACCCTCGTCTGTTGCTCTACCGGATTATACTGCTGGGCGGGACTTAACAGGGGTTCCACGCCCCAAGCCGACGAATAGCTCTGCTCGTACCTGCACACAGCCAACGAACCACTGAATAACTCTGCTCTCGCAGCCCTCTGGGAAGGGGTGCGCAACCCTCCGCAGAGAAAATGGCGAACCATTGTCTCCGCTGCTACACTCTGCGCAATCTACTTTTTCTGATTAATATAGTGGGCAACAATTTTTTCGCAGAACAATCTCAAATCATATTATTCATCCAAAATCATCTCTCTCGTTAACCCTTCGCGAACGAGCATTCTTCAACCTCTTGCCGTGTAACATTTTCTTCACAGTTACAGCGATTGAAACGTCTTTAACCCGAAATATGCAGAAGAGAAAAGAAAATGTATATTTTTTTGTGTATAGCTACATTTATTTGAATGCTTAAATATTGGTTTACAAATGAATCAAATTTTATTTAATTTAAAAAGAAAGGCGTAACATTCACATTTGTCAGTTTGAATTCTTCGTGACGAGTGCGACTCGTTAAGCTAAATGTCCGTGTAAATCGCTATTCTAATCGTGCCACCCTGATGCTAGACAATGATTTCAACACTTCCGCGACAAAAAGCTGACCAGGAAGAGAAACATTGTAGTCCGGTGTGTACCGTGATTAACCGCGACAAAGCTACCGGAATGCAATTAAACATGAATTTTGAATACCGAAGTGATTGGTTACACGAAAGTCGTACTCACCCGGAGTGCATGTTCATGTTCATGGTCATATTCATGGAAACGTTCACCGACATAGCTGGCGTGGATGCGTAATGCGTGGGTGGCACCGGCGGACCGAGATTTTGCGTGTAATCTTGCGAATAATGATGACTCGATCCTCCCGTCGAGTAGTAACCTCCCGTGGGACTTCCGGGATGGACCACCGCATGTTTTAGAGATAGCAGGACATCCGCGACACCTTCGCCGTTCGCGTTGGTCGTTCTTGGCGCGCATTCGCCTCTGGTACAACTCCAACTGCAAGGACACTCGAAAAATTACACGGTACATCGAATACGGTGGCTGTCAGCATCCGTCATTGGACGTGCTGGACCACTTGTCTCTTCAGATTTTTCACTAGAAGGTCTATCGAATCGGGTCGGAATCTTGAAAGTTTGTTGACACGAATCTAAACATACTTTCTACGAAATTGTTATCGACTACGATGTTGTCAGAGGTATCTTGGATTTTTATCAAACCGAGATTTGCTCTCAGTTCTTCAGTATTCAGTTACGTAGTATTGGGAGTCGAGTAGAAGGTCGAGTGATAGTCAGAATATCTTGAACTAGTAATTGACAATCCGGGTGGCGCGGTATTATGCGAGACCTTCTCTCATATGAAAGATATAGATCCTTCAGAATTCAGTTAGGAGCACGAGCGTTCGCATGAACCCGTCGCGGTAGCATTGAGAGTCGAGTAGAAGGTCCGAGTGGTGGTCAGACGGAAGCGCTAAAATTACACGAGACTTTGTACGTGATTTTTAAGGAATATCTTGAACTAGTAAATTCATGATATTAAGAATATTTTTAGACCGTTTTAACGGTGTTTGTTCAGGCGGAAGCGCTAAATTTTTGCGAGACTTCGTACGTCGTTTTCAGGAAATATCTTGAAGCAGTAATACATAATGTCAAGATATTTTTTGAACCGTTTTAAGAGTACTTGTTCATTATCGATTGATTGATATCGTTAATCTCTGAAATTGAAATGTTGGCGCTTACTTGTAAGTGCCGGAACAGGGGCTGAACAGACCAGGCGGCAGAGGGTCCAAATCGAGTGGTGGCAATGGGAAGCCGGCCATGTCGTCGACCCAGAAGCTCGCCCCGAACTCGCTGACGACCTGGTTCTGTCCAGAATTCTGGATCTGTTGACTCTGATCGGCACCTATGTCGTCTGGGGAGCTTTGCAGGTCTTGGAGACGAAGAGTGCTCTGCAAAGCACCTAAGGTTTCCTCGTTTTGATTGTCCGTTAGAGTGTCCTCGTTGGACAACACCCCGAGAGGTCCTGTGCAGAGGCCGGAAGGTATCGTAGCCTCGATACTTCCTACCGAACCTGATTCATCCAATAAACAAACATTAAACGACGCCAACGTCAACTCCATTGTCGTTAGAAGTTTTTTTGAATTGATCTTTCAGTTGGGTGACTTGATTACACGCACACTTTCTAGCAAAAATTATCTTGAATGATAAACAATTCACCATCCCCAATTAAAGGGTCCGATCAGGCTCGGAATGAGAATGTCCTCTCAAAAAAGGAAATCTTTGAAAAATGGAGCAGCCGCGAACACATGGCAGTCGATCACCGTCCCGAAACGATAAATAATGACAGAGAAACGTCCCGAGAACAGCGCGAGAAACGATCTTTCGTGAAATTTTTCGAATTCCATGGTCTGCGTAAGAGTTAGCGCAGTTTGTTCCAGTGACACAACGATATTTGAGGCTCACCTGTGCCGAGGGTGTACGGCGACTCGTTGGTGTTCACCGTGTGATGATTCTGCAGGAACTCCATCTCTGCGAAATTTCTGCTCGCAGCCGCCCTTAGAAACACCCCTTTCACCCCGCCTCCCTAGAAAATACGCGGACGGATTTCCTCCTCTCGTGGGAGATACGGTCCAGCCCCTCCGGTCGCCCTAGCAACCGCACATTGCTCCGTGAGTATCGCCAACTTTTTCGTCGATATATCGTGCAATATTTGCGAATCAAACATCCGCCGATACACCGTACCATGCCGGAGACAACCACCGTGGAAAATTTCGGAAAATCCCGTTTTGTGAGTGATTTTAATTAACCCTTAGCTGCGACGCGCGTTAGAATGATCTTCGAGGTTGAAACGCAAGATGCATGAAAAACTTGTAATGTTCTTTTCGAATCGGATACTCGATGATTTAGAGTCTAATGCGGAAGACAACCACCGTGGAAAATTTCGGAAAATCCCGTTTCTGAGTGTTTTTAATTAACCCTTCAGCCGCGACTCGCGTCAGAACGATCTCCGAGTTAGAATGATGAAGAATTCGTGGCATTTAGACTGTAGCTCTGTAGTTGATTGATTTTGTTTGTTTTATATTAAATGAAGTTAATTTCGTAACCGAGGAAAGTGCAAATCAATGTACATACACGGAGTGACTACATAGCTGAAAGAAAATTATGATTCTGCAATCACGAAACAATAGTCTGTTATCTTTTAGGTTTATTTTTTGTGTTGGTAATATTCGAACATTTTTGTTTTTGTAATTGATGGAGATTGATCTCTCATTGCTTGGAAATAATGGCGAGTACAAGCACAAATATTTATTGACTCGTTTAACAATTTCAAAGAATTTTCAATGTGTAATAATTAGATTGCAGAATGATACGGATGATAGTAGAGATGAAAAAATGAAGTCGATATTGGATCAAAAGATATATAAAAGCTGAGAGATTATTAAATTATGGATAGATTGCAAATTCTACGGATTCGAAGCATGCGTGCACACGTAAAATGTATTGGAACAATAATTTTAGAATCATTCAAAGAGTTTCGCATTCTACGTATTGTATTGCATTGGAAATTAATCGTAATCAAATTGGAAATGAATAGTTCATTTCGCGTTCTATAGATCGAGTTTACCAAGAATGTAGACAAAACCGGCTTAACAATAATGAAATTAGGATTCGATGACATAAGTTCCTGTCATCAACATTTCAAAAGCTGTCCACGATGTATTTATTGAAACGAAGTATAGAAAACTTTTAATAGCTGTCACAATTCGATCAACTTTATTCTGAAATCCCTCGCTCAGGTTTTAATTAAAAAAGACAATTCTTGTCAACTAATTGACATTTCTCTACAAGCAATCCCAAAGTAACGAAATATTTTTGATACTACTGACAAAAATTCAACCAAAATTCAACTTTCAATCATTTAAATTTAAATTCAAATTTAACTTTCAATTAATAAAAATTGCCGAAATCTTTGAAACACTGCTCGCCATGACCATGTCTCCAATATCGAATCGATAATCGTTCGAGATCGATCGAAAATGTACAAATCCTTCTAAAATTGATCAATTTCTAGTCCCGGCGAAATGATAAAAAATCAGCGAATCTCATGAATGACTGTTATGAATGACTGAAAGGAAAATGCACGTGCATATGGACCGAGCGTATGGAAGTACCTTTATGGCTTGGAAGACCTGCCGGTTTCCTCTAAAGGCTTCTGCAGAAAATCTGCCAGATATTTTCATTCATAGCCTGAAAACCACGCGCATCTTCCACGTGATTCGGCTGTTCGTTGAGAATCATCCGGGGAATTCGAATCAGCCTTATTTCGATCACTTCGCTATACGATAGAATAAAATTCCTCGGTACCTCCGACGTGTAACAAAGGATCCGAGTAGTATCACGATTAGGTCCTTTGAACTTCTCACAGTAAACTCACTGGCTCGTTATTTTAGTCTACACTGTAAGGAACATCGTCGTCACATAGTCTTCAGAGATAGCTCTTCTTCCTGTTCTTGTACAAGTTCCGTATCTTCTTCTCGGACATGTTCGAACCTTGAAGAAAACTTCTGTCTGCACACATTTTCCCTCACATTTTCGTCGATCACACCACGTATCGATGAAGACACTACACTAATCACAGCGTTGAAACTTTCACGGCACTAATTTATAGTTGAATCAATCCTTTACGGCGGGACGATGATGTTGGAGCTATAGTTCAGTGAAATGATAATGTTAGGGGTTTTTCGTGAGTCTTTCGTGGGACACGTTAATTCCGTGGTGACAACAAAAGGTCTCGAAGGGACAGCGTGCTGCTGCTGCCATGCTGGCAAGATGCCCTGTCAATGTGTCTTGGCTAACTAGAGATCTACCACCTACTATCACCCACTCTCACCCCTTACACACTGACTACGTGCCATCCGACCCCACTCCACCATAGGGCCGGCCTCTTCTTCGTTCTCTTTTCTCTTCTCTCCCTCGGTCGCCCTCGTTCCACGTGTGTACCGTCCTCTTCTTCCACGTGCGTACCCCTACCCCGACGCGTGTTAACCTTCTGTCCAAGCCTCTTCGGCAAGGTGTTTGCCGCTGAGATTCGCGGACCTTTTCCATTTTCCTTTTTCCCGTAAGGGCACGTTTCGTCCTTACGCCGCTGACGATTAACCCGTTCGACCAAGCGGTGAACATTGCGAACTAGATTTTGCGATTTTTTTAGGAATATTTCTTACGAAAATTATGTACACTCAAATTCAAGTTCAACTCTCAGCAAACCCGATTTAATTCGAAACTCAACTTTCGATCGTTACATTTAAATTCAAATTCAACTTTCAATCATTACATGTGCCCTGGCGTTGAACAGCTTCTCCTCTTTACGATTCGGTACCATGTCAATCCACGGAAACGCATACTTCTGTGCCTCTGGGCATAAGGGCACCAGGTTGACCAAGACAGGGGAAGATTTCGTAAGGTGAGGACAGATCGGTGGGGGTGGTAGAGTGCCGGCAAGTGGAATAGGTAGCGTCCAGGGTCTTTCGCAGCCGGGCTCACCGTTCACTGGTCAATAATCCACGAAAGGGAAGGCATTACAAGCCAGTGATCTCGAGGGTATCGGGGCCACTCGTCTGCGAGGCAGGACCACCGTGATCGGCGTGGTAATGGTATCTGAAGAAAATAATATCCTACTTCCCCGTCCCGCGCTCAACGAACCTGGGGATATCGGTGTAGCAGGGACCAGGCTCGAACGAGAACCCCGATCACCGATCAACGATCGCCGAATGAACGATTAGTATCCCGTGTCGTCGGCATCGACGTCGGGCAACCCGTGTACTCGAACGTCTTACGTTTTACACGCTCGTCGACATGGATATCGCTCGAACCGCCTCGCCGCGTCTTTGCCTCACTCTATGGCACCGTTTCCTCCGGTGCTCGCAGTTTCCTTTTCCGCCTGGCGCATACTTTTCTTACCATCAGCTTGGTAATCTCGTTTCTTCATTATTTTATTGTACATTATTCTTCATTATTTCGAAGCTTTATTCGGCGATGCAGCGACCATTTTATTCTACGTCCTCTTTCTGGAGCGATGGAATTGTTGGAGTTAGAAAAACATATTTTTTAAACTCACGAATTGTCTACAGGATCGTACAAGAATGATAAGAGTTCGGTGTAGCTAGATGTTCATTTAAAACTCGAACTGGGTCTTGAAATTAGAAAAACATCATTTTTAAACTTATGATAAGTAGTATTGTCTACACATAAATTGAACTGAGACCTATTGTCGGACTCGAGCAAGATCATGGTTTGCCAAAAGCGGTCCCAGCCCACCCTTCCTCCGACGAAGAATGTCGCGATGCAAGGAACTCCTCTCCGGGCCGCTGGAAACGTTACAGTTCCGTGGAATTGCACGTAACGAACTCAGGGCAGGAGAGGGCGGGGTCCGGTTTTCTACGGGGTCCTGCGTAAATACCATGGGCCCAATCGGCTGGAAGTGTAAGCCAATACCCAGGGTGTACACTCGGCGTGCTGCGAGCTCAGCTCTCTTCTATACGACCCTCTCCCCTTCTCCTTCTCATCTTTACACCCTCTCCCTTCGCTATTCCCCTCTTTGTTCGTCGCTCTTTCCACCCTCTCCCTTCATCCTTACACTCTCTCTGCCCACTTACTCTTTCTCTCGTCAGTTCCTAGTTTGCAAATCTGTATACATTTCCGAATGCGCAATGTATTCAAATATTATAACAGCGAAAAACAGAAAAATATGTTGCTCGAGTATGTGTTAATAATGGGTAATTTCGATTGGTGTGAGTTTATCGATGTGTCCCCCTGTCCCGTGCTTTCCCGTATCGAACAGGTATCGAGGAAAAAAGGGATGCGAACACGATCCCAGGTATTTCGACGGTGTACGGGACATAGGTGACACACGGTCGACGCCAGAACGCTGCCATGTGCGGTTGACTTCCTCTTCCTGTGTCCACATCGGAACTACGTAGTCAGGTGTCCGGCCTGACGGCCGCGATTATGCCGACATTCGATAGTCGGATACAGCCCTGGGTCGTGAGAGGAACTTTGCGCTGGAAAACAAAAAAATTCGGTGGCCATTCCACCTTGTTTCCATCCCGCGTTCCGGAAGCGCGCTTCTGTGCTTCTTTTCGTAAAATGCTTGTTGAAATGACAAAATCATATTTTTCAACGCGTTAAATCAACCCAATTTAAATCGAAATTCAAATTCAACTCTCGGTACAATGATCGAAAATGGTCAGATCACTGTAAAGCACCGGTACCGAATCGTCGATGCAGACCGGTGAAATCACGCGTGGCCGATGCACGTGTTGCACTCTA
Source organism: Lasioglossum figueresi (assembly GCA_028455805.1). Lineage (NCBI taxonomy): Eukaryota > Metazoa > Arthropoda > Insecta > Hymenoptera > Halictidae > Lasioglossum > Lasioglossum figueresi. Next base: position 1,429,314 of record CM052189.1, on the reverse strand, counting down.
ATATCTGTTTGCATCCAATTTGCGGGTCCGAAATCGTTTCGTTCGGAAATCCTGATAGCGTTCTATGGCAACCGGCCTTACCCTCTCGAAGCCACACCTGTGTTTGCTCGCACCTGAAATCAAAGAGGCGATTACATCGTTTCAAACGCGCATCGTACGCGCATCCGCTTCGATCACGTGTGCACGTTGCATCGTCGGATGACCGGTAAATACCTCTTCCTTAAATACTTTCGGCAAACATCGGGGTCGACGTGGAAATAGGACACCGGTTCGACGTCTTTAAAACTCGTGTGTAATTACATTAAATGCACCAATCAACAATTTTTTTTATTCGAACGTTCTATGAGAAAATCGCATCCTTACAAATAATTTAAAAAATTCCCAGCCAGCGATCATCAAAAATGTCTGCGAAATCGTGGATCTCGCTTAAATCTAGAATCGACGAAACGGATGTAAATACCTCTCCTTTAAAACCCGTGTGTAATTACTAAACAGCGGATCTTTATGCCGAACTGTAAAATAATATAACAGAATTTTTAAATTCTTCTAATGTTTTCACTGTTTTAAATTACACCTACTTATTTTTGTTATAAATGCATAAAGATCCGCTGTCTAGTAATTACATTAAATTCACCAATCAACAATATTTTTTATTCGAACGTTCTATGTATGAGAAAATCGCATCCTTATAATTAATTTAAAAAATTCGACAAGACTTATACAACCATAAAGTTAAATTCAAGAACGATTCAGGCATGAAGTGACGCGCAGGGGAACGATGATCGTCGCCGAGTTGAGTGATTAACCATCGTGATGGGATGACAGTGACGGTATTGTTCGCGATCAAACGATCGTCCCACACCGGTCCCATCTTCCATCTCCCATCTCCCTACGCCAAAAGTGATTGCCCATCGGATAATCTTCGGCGGTTAGATAAATCCCCTCTTTGAACGATGGAGATGTTACCAAATACGTCACGGCCGCTTAATTACGTTTGCGGCGTACCACTTCTTGAGGCAGGGGCAAGGTCGCGGCCATTCCAGAATCCGTGTAATCGTAACACGGGACGGTGTCTTGCGGTTTTCCATTCGTAAAGCCGCGAAAAAGATCCTCCTCCCTTTAGTCGCTTTTTATTCAGCGAGAGCGGCGACTTTTGAAAGACACAGCCAACTCCTTTAACCCTTTGCACTCGAAGCTATTTCAACTCGAAAATGACCTCTCTTGACATCTCTTCCGACCTACATAGAATATGTTCATTAATTATGATTTTTAAAATTTTATTCATATGTGAAATTGGTATAATACCTCATACAATGCCTAAATGTTTAGCAAGTGTTTTTCAATTTTTGTAGACAAATTTTGAGAACGTGGAAACAAATAGAATCTGATTTTCTGTGGTAGTAGCCCGTTTAGATCTGAAATAAGATAAAATCGTACCAAATTCTGTCGTATTTTATATCCTAACATTTTTTGAGTGCTAAGGGCTAAAAAAAAGTTGAACACGTATATTTTGCAAACGCATTAAATCCGCCCCGAAATTACGCGCCCAAGAGGCTTGTCGAATCATCTTCTGCCGGATTGTTTGTTCAAAAGCAAGCAACGATCGTTGTTATTCTTCGGCGGAGTGTTTTCGCAAGAATCGCGCGCGTCTTCGAGGACGTATCCGGTTTCGTTATTTCGAAAAAGGGGTTGAAGGAGCCGGCGCGACTTCGAGCCAGCATCTGCTCGGCTAAGAAAATACAGTCTGCAAGAGTCGTCAGGATGATTAGCGAGAGGATAGCCTCTCGCGCCCCCGGTTCGTAACAGTTTCTCGGGGATTAAAACCTCGTCCACGTAGCATCCCCTCGGCCCCTGTCCTGCTCGTTCGAAATAGCCGATTGAATTACACGCGGCGCGTGCCAGCCGGCCGCCACCGTCACCGCACACGGCCACCATCTCTCCGGAATAAAGAACGTAATAACTCGTCATCCGATCGCTATCTTGTCATCCGATGGGATTTGCGAAAGAACGAGCTATATCCGCATTTGCAAATCTGCACGTTCCCTACGAGCCGGTGCGGTCCCGGAACACGCTCATCCAGCCGCCATTTTGTCGGTTCCTTTATCCTGACACGTTCTTTCGGTAACAAGTGACAACTCGTATTATCTTTTACACTGTACGCAGTTTCTGTAAAATACAGGCAGAAGGAACAAATTTTCTTTTTAGCAGATTTATGCATGATGCATGAATTCCTGTTTCACTTCCTTTTCTTGCAAATGAGGCATAGATGTTTCGTCTTGCAGAAAGTCCCGCGCTCTACTTATCGCTAGACTGCGGATCTTTATGCAAAATAAAAATTGTTTGCACCGATTGCAAGAATTTGAAACCAAACTGAATGTTGTTTCTTCCCTTAATGATTTTAATAGAGGAGAAATCATGTATCGGAGTCTTCAATTTAAAAAATTTTTTTACATAACGATCCGCGGTATACTTATCACACTAAAATATTCATGATGATGGAAACATTTTTTATAAGGAACAACGTAAAAGTTTTCATGTGGATGTATAAAGATCCTCAGACAATTAGCGCCGCAACGACCGCTGACGCCACATTGGCGTCATGTGAATTTCAGCGGTTAGTGGCCACTCTGACGTCAATTGTTTTGTCGCCACATTGCGGCATCCTAAGATTAAGTTTCTACTATTAGACTATCGATACGCACGTAATAGATTCAATTATTCTTGTAATGAAATATTCAGCATTAAATTCCATTTTACCGAATAACAGAAGTATTTGCACATTTTGCTATAATATTCTCGAGTTCGATTCATTGCCATTCAATAACTATTCTTCTACAGCTTACGTCACGATCGCTAATTTGATGAACTAATCATCCAATATCCTGTTATTGTTTTTTCAAATGACACGGAATTATTTCAAAGATACGTTACATATCGAGCATTATCGTCTAACAACACTTATTATACACAGTCAATTAACAATTTTTTCATTCCTGTTACACTAATTATTTGAACGTTCAAGTCAGTTTCAATAATCCGAATGCACTGAAACGTACGCTTTTTAGTACGTAAGTGCCAGACTGTGGACTTGTAAATAAATTCAAGTGGCGACTAAAAACATTTTAACGATTGAAAGTATATTTCATCTTGCACACAAGATCGCGAAGAGGTCGCGAGATGCTGGAGATTTTCTTGCATATCCGTCACTATTAGCATACGGATGCATAGTATTTTTTGGACGTATTCAAATGCAAATAGAGATCGTGATGTAATTTAGTTCAGTGCGAGTATGAATTCATTTATAAGAGACTGCATGTTCATGTATTTTATAATTAAAGCGAACCATTTTTAACATCTTTTCGATAGAGGTTTTAATAATTTAATAGATATTTAGAACCTTCAATTTTCTTTTATCGCGCATTTGGTTCCGTATCTCAAGCGACTTACACATTTTATCTATGCTAAACAGCATAGATTACAACTATTTATGCTAAACAGCATAGGTTGCAACAACCATGAATTGCAACTTTTGCAACTAGCGAATTTATCAGTTCTAACGCAATTATTTAACGACTATAATTACAAAACCTTTTTCCAAACGTTCTCTTATTTTATCCTCGACCATTAACAAGCCCAAGGGGGTGGTATTTTACATAGTTCATATACATTAGATTGTTTACAGAAATTCGGAGTAAGTGAAGAGGCCAGTGTCGGAGAAACAAAAACAACTTTTCCTAAATTGTTCTCTTATTTTTCCTTAACCCCGTGCTAAGGGGGTAGCGTTTCGAACAGCGGAGGATGTGATTGAAGTTTTTGATTAACGTTTCTTTTTTATTTATATTGTTGAATAGAATCGGGGTAAATGATGAGGCCAGTATCGGAGAAACAGGCAATTGCGCCAGCATTCTGGAATTGCTTTAAAGCATTAGCTCGAACGTTGCACAGAGGTATACAACCCCCCAAGATGGCTGCTCCCGGGCGTATCGACGTTTGGCGTTTGCAGGGTTTCCCAGAGGTAAGCTCATCGGAAATTGTGGGTCTTCCCTCCCCTGGCATCGCCCCCGCCGCTTTTGCTGGCCCTTCAAAACAAAGAAACACACGTAATTAAATTTTTGTCCGGCACAAATTAATGTGCGTGTCATGGCGGGCGCCGGTGGCCGCAGCTGCAACCACCGACAGAGAAAGTTTAATCCACATTCCGGCTTTCAAACGAGCTTCTCTCTGTGACCGTCGTCCCTTTTCTTTCCTACATTTTCGGCCTTTCCAAAAACCCATTCTTCTCTCTTATTTTTATTTATTCAAAAAATCAATTTACTTATTCCATATTCAATTATTTTTATTCTCTGAAATTATCAGCCATTAATCATTGTTTTGCTCTTAATCTGCGAGTTCTTTTCCATATATCGATAACGAAAGAATTTCTTCTTTCGATAGAGATATCTCGTATTGTTTTGTTCGAATTTTCCATTTCGAATTATCGATCTCACAATTTCAATGATTTATCAGATTTGCAAAATTTAATCTCGCTTCTTTCGGTACGGAATTTGAGATGGGTGAATAAACTTTTGCGAGATACTGTATCTTTTGTTTTTATACATTGTTATCTATCTTACGCCTACGTATGTTATATTTCTACAACGTAGTATTAGATAAGAGGTAATATTGTATATAAGTAATCATATTCTTTTAAGAAAGTTCGTTTATTGAATGTAGATAGCGAACAAGAAATTCTATAGTGCGGAAACTATACTAACATAAATTATAAGGATATTATTAAATAATCGAGCGTTAACAAGCATATTGTTATATGTACATTATCAATCTTACTAAATTGACCAACATTGTAACCAATTCTTCCATTTGCGGGATATTTTCGTCGGAATTTTTCAACACATTTTTTGGTTGTATCAAATTAATTATAAAGAAAACAGATCTTTATAGTTGTCGCTTTATTCTATACCAAAAATTTGTTACAATATTTCTCTTGTCGAGAATTTTTCGATAAACGCAATCTTCCGTGAATATATAAAAATAGTTTCGTTGCAGCAATATGATTGTACATATCACAATGAAATTTTCGAAGACCTACAAGACCACAGTTTCGTTCGGTTCAAATGTCTTCGCTTACTATAATATAAAAATAACATTTAATGCGTGTTCACACAACGTTTATTTCACTACGTATCATTAAATAGCATGTGTTCCACATATAAAAATAGATTATTCAACTAGACATCGCTGTAAACCTCTGTACAAAATACATTTTCAGAAAATTATTTACAAATTTGCGTTGGTTTTCTACATGAATTCACTAAAAAAAACATCTCTCCAAGTGTCTAACTAATTCCAACTCTTGATTCCTCCGGGTGTTTAACGTGAAGTTCCTGCAAAACGCAAACAAAACACGTTACGAACAATCGCGAAACAAGTACAGTTGAAATTATATACATTTTAATCAGAAACATCCCACAAATATGTTGGTGAATTTATTATTTTCATGGGACTTTCGCCAACTTATTTATGACATTTTTCTCTGATTCAAATGACTGATTAAGGGGGTAAACTCGTTTCTAGAATTGCAAGGGTGTCGGGTGCGCCTTCTCATTTCTCGTTTTTCAGAAATTTTTCAGGATTTTTCAAGAATTAGAAAATATAAGAAAATAATAATTCAAATTTAGAAAATATAGGATATTTTGGTCAGATTTGATTTACATGTTCTCTACATTAGAAAAAAATTAGTAAGTACCATTTTTATTTCATAAAATAGATCTTTTACGCTGCCAAATAATGCAAATTATGGCTCGTAAACGTAAAAATAGGACTTTTGAGGGTGACTGCGGCCTAGATTGATCGTTTATCTAGCGCTTTGACTACTGAAAAACCCCATCGTTTGCATTATCAAAAAACAAGATGGCGCATCCCACAACCTTGCAGTCCTGCAAACGAGTCTACCTCCTCAAATCATGGCCGTTACCTGTAATATCTTATAGTGGCCTCCTTTCACATCACCGTGTTCCTGATTCTCCTTGGCTGCCTGATTAATTAGGAGCGTTGGATTTTCCGCGTCAAGCGGACCGAAAGCCCAGTCTCCTTCCCCGTCGAAGCGTAACAACAGTTTATGGTATTTCGCGAGCGAGGCCACGCGATGGGTAATCGTCAGCAGTGTGATTCCTTTCTTTTTGGCTGTCTCGTAGATGATTCCTTCAGCTTCGAGGCTGACTGCGCTGGTGCACTCGTCTAGCAGCGCGTACTGAGGCGCATGGTAGAACAACCTAGTCATAGCTAGCCTCTGTTTTTCACCACCCGACAGAGTCGAATCCCAATCGCCCATCGCGTTTAGTCCTTCCGGTTCCCTTTCCGCCAATCCTCGAAGATCAACGTCCTCCAACAACTTGAGCAGCACTTCGTCGGAACATTCCTCCGTCTGCGACTCCGCAGGGTAAATGATTTGATCCCGCAAACAACCTACCGTCATGTAAGGTTTCTGTGGAATATAAAATAACGCCGGTCTTCCACAATAGTTCTCCGGTGGCCTGATCAACGTGCCACCGTAAACTGGCCACAGGCCAGAGATTATACGAAACAGCGAGCTCTTTCCGCATCCGTTCGGTCCAGTGATCAATATGTGATCACCGGGCTTTATCTGCGGAAACGAAAACAGTTGCTTTGATTATCGGAAATTTCGCATAGATGTCAGGCTACTTACGTTGATCGATAGTCTGGGCACGATAACTTCGCAATTCGGCGTCACTATCGGCACGTCGATTAAGCTTATACTGCCATCTGTACTCTCTTGCACAATTCCTGCGAAACAATTTGCTATAAATATGTGTTCTCACTTCAAGATAACCAGACTACAAATTTTAAGAAAGTCGGACCAGATAAAATCCTATTTTATTGGTAGTCGCTTTTGTAGAACGATAATAAATCAAAATCGTACTAAATCCTGTCGAATTTGATACTCCAGCATTTTTTGACAATTTTTTTAATGCATAAGTGCCCAAATATCCGCAGTCTAATGAAGCGGGTTTCTAATCTTTATGCTACTACGACTCCCCGAAAAAGAAATTTTTTTCCGCACCTCCCTACTTTCCATATTTTCAATAGATATAATAATATACAGGCGTTTTAAAAACTGTCAAGTTCTATTTATCTGTAGATATTGTGGTATTATGGTATAGCTCACCTTTGATCACCGGCGCTCCATCCTTCAGTTCGATTACTCTGTCTATCGCATTAATCGCGTTGCCATTCGCAATTTTGACAGGACTATTAACAATATTTCTTCTATATTTACACAGTGCGGCGTCTTTGAATACGTCTAACATCTCGCTGACACGTGCCGCGTACCCCGCCAGTGCTACTAATTCCTACAGTCACACACAAAACATTATAATTATACATTTCCATAGAATGCGTTTACATAATACTGTTTAGCATTGACCTCTTGCACTACGTCAAGGCAACGGATCCGTTAAAATTGAATACTCTTACTTTATACGACGACATGAGCCTTTCCACGGCGTCCGCGCCAGAACTTAACAGGTTTTTCGAAGTCGTCAAATATCTAGTCCTTTCGCTTACTCCACCTATTTTCAAATATACAGTTTTCTTGATATCGTTTCATTGTTTAACGTTCCTCAAATCGCGACTGTTATCAAATCGTGAATACGTACCGTCACCGTCGTCGGTAATAGTCGAAGGTCTAGAAGTGACTGCAGTATAAAGAACAGGCATAGCGATAACGAGAAGTCCAGTGCCGGACCACACGTATTTCATGAGCAATTGTTCCAGCATCACGTACCACAACTTCAACGTCAACACGCTTCTCAGATGCGAGACAAGAGACTTGTACGCGGTTGTTAGATACCTATGTTCTGTATAGTGTCCACCGTAAAATGCGATTTCCTCCGCATGAGCACTAATGCGAGCATGAGCCTCTCTTAAGCGTCCACGCCTCGAAGCTTCCTCTGCGACCAGCTGACCGAACTTTGGCGATGTCAGACGTAGAATTTGACCAGTCACCGCTATCACCGCGGACGCCAGTAGGGGACCTGCGAGAATTACAAAATTAAAGTTACAAAGAAAATTACAGTTGCAGGTTTTGCACTCGAAATTCACCCTTTTGCAAATCAATTTCACCTTTTTGGAAACCAATCTCACCCTCTTGCAAATCAATTTTACCCATTAAGAATATTTAAAATTAATTATTCATCTATCTAGATGAAATTATATATTTATTTAGACAGACGTGAATGGTGTCATTACTGCGAGGGAAACGTTAGACTCGATACGCTTCAATAGATACATATGTATGTACTTTTATTTTTTAAATTGATTAATCAGACAATGAATATACATACACATATACACACAGTTTTTCATACGTTACGAAGTTAATGGATTGGTTATTTCCAGAGATTGTTATTTCCAATGATTTAAACAAAGAAGAAATTAGTCAACAATTTTGAATTTAATAAATATAATTAAAATATAAAGTAGTTAAGATAAAGTGGGGTAAGCGCAGACTGGTTTTTGTAAAGTTGGATTTTAAACTTATGTATTTTCAATCTGGTATGCAAATACTTAATACCGTCGGTATCAAACGCTTTGCACAGTTATTACTGGTGAATTAATATTACGTAGGATTCTAATTTTTCTTGAAAATTTTTATTTTGATAGAATATTGTACAAAATGTCAACTATTCTGCACTTTCCCCCGAAAATGATGCAAGAGCGGCATTAGAGTTCAAAATGCATTCAAACCTTGTTTCATGTGCAACGGGGCAAGAGCAGAATTATTAACAACCCTGCTATAGAATGCTTTATTGCATTTTATTGCATTAAATTAAGAAAATACCTTTATGCTTGGGCGACATGTACGTCGAATTGTTCATATTAACTTATAGTACATTAATAAATACAAGCTAGAGAAATTTCGCTGATATTATAATAAAAATAACCAATTTATGCATTTGCCCCGTTTACCACCTTACCCCATTCCACTTTACTTTTAAATAAGTATTTGATGTACATCTTTGCAAAAGGGTGTATTCGACTCGAAAAAGTGGTCGCCTTACCTTGCATTCGTTTCGCTCCCATCTTAGATGAGAAAGACATAAGCGCTAAGCCAACCAGGGCGCAATCCAGCAACGGCTTGGTCAAACTCGAGTATAAATGTGCTACGGAACCCGCAAGTTCAGACAAATCGTCTGTCAGTCTTTGCTCGGCACCTCCAAGTCTATTGTCTAACGCGGATACTCTATAATAGGTTTGCTGACTCAGATACATCTTGTAGGCGTGCTCCACCAGGCGTCCCCTTTAAAAACAGAAGAGATTAATTCAATTTCCACATAAAAAACTAACGTTTCTATATCAGTCTCAGAAGATCCTCTTTCATTCATCAGTAGCCAACAGATTTTATGTATTTACAAACAAGGATGATTAGATATCATTTAAAACACAGTAAAAAAATTACAAGAGTTTATCAATCCAGTTTGTCGCAATCCTAGCAAGATTATTTTTGCTTAGTGTAAACCTCCACTGTTTACTCATCAGCGTATCCAAGGTCATTATACGTAATAACATACAAAAGATAAAACCGCTCCTCAATCGACAGCGGATCTTTACGCAAAATAAAAATTTTCTACCTGAATTGCAAAAGAATGAAGTAAAATAGTTTAAACTGTTTTAAATTACACCTAATCATTGTTGTGATAAATGCATAAAATCCGCTGTCCATTCATCAGCAATCTTACGCGTTCAAAATTCCCTCGCGATGACGAGTCGATCCACAACAACGATTACCAAACAAAACGGATCACCGTGTGAAAAAATATCCGAAGAAATGCGAGCGAATCTCGAGTGGATGCGCAAACAGGGTTGAGCAAAGATAGATGCAGTTTATTCCCGACCGAGGAAGCATAAAAACATGTTCTGCTTGCAGCGGAGTCGAGCAGGAAACGTGACACACGTTTATTCCGCGCGGTTGTTACACAATAGAATCTGGTTCCCGAGACACCTGCTAGAAGAAGCTGTCCTCACGTACCTAAAGCTAAGTGCAAGTCGACCCTCGAGATACCGAATGGCTGAATTGACGAAGGTCGCGGGTAGAGCAATGGCGAACCATCTCGCTAGCATCCAGAAGAATCCTTGTACATCTTTGAGGACGATTCTCTTAACGATCTGTCCCTCTAGAGTGGCGACGTAGACCGAGAGGAAGGTCCTCGTGAGCAGTGTCAGGGTGGCGCACGTTAGAAGGCCGGCCTCTCGCGTTCTCCATCCTGGTACCATGATCTTCAGCAGCGCGATCAGCTGTTTGACAAACTGGCGGTCCAGGCCGAGGCTGGACTTGCTGCCGGCGGGTCTAACGGTAGTTCTTCCGTTAACGGCATCATTCTTACTGTTGATGGTGGAATTCTTGCTGTTCCCTTGATGTTGCTTGCTCTCTTCTTCATTTTTCTTCTTCCTACTCTGTTGGTACTTCGCTATCCCGGAAGCGACCAACGGGTAGCCTATCTTCAGGAGATAGAGCGTCGTCACTAATCCAATGACGCCGCGCGTTAGCTTCTCTTGCTTGATGCCGTATTTGGTGGAAGTCTTGTCGATCAGCTTCGAGAACACGGACGACATCCTGTCGTCGTCGCCGCGTTCCCGTTTTCTGATGCGCAGATCACAGGCTCTCGCGAGAACCGTTCGACACCGAGTTTTGTCAACGGAAACGGCTCTTCATGTTTGCCAGCACGAGTTTCTCTATCTCTCTCTCTCTCTCTCTCTCTCTCTAGCTCGTTCTCGTTCGTTCTTCCCTACCGTTCTTCTTTGTCTAACGTTGTATCACGCCGAACACCGACGGTGTTACGCACCCAACCAAGAAAAGAACCGCACAACTCGGCGAGGCGAAGCGATCCACGTAGACCGGCCACCAGCTGGCGACTGCTCGTTGTATGTTACGTCTCCCGTCCCTGTCGTTCGCCGCACACCGCCTCCGTTCTCTTTTGGGCCCTCTCCTCGCTGCCACAGGCAACAGGCAGCCGTGACTGGTTACTTGGTTAGAGTGGTTAGCTTGTCTGCCGTTGGACTTGGACCCGACAACCCAACCGTACACGCACCGCACGTCATCCGTTTGTTTCCAATCTCTAACATTCCTCTGTAAGGTAAAATTACCAATAGTTGAACTGTCCAGACACAAATTCTGTGAATAATTGTTGACACTCCCGTTTGTAAGTCATCGGTATTTATTCGGATTTTGATGCAGAGCTTTTGTTATTAATCCTTTGCACTCGGAGCTATCTGAACTCGAAAACTAAACATCTCTTCCGACCTGGAATATTTTCCTTGTATACGATTTGTTTTCATTTTATGCATATTAAACCGATGCAATTTACTCGTGCAATAATTTCAAATTTCAACATATTCTATATTTTCGAAATTTTAATTATGATTCTTATAGTTTCTAATTCAAACTCAAGTGGGGTAATTGTTTTCCGATTTGGATTATACAACTGTCCATAATCATCCCACAATTTCTCAAATAGGATACTATAATGCTAGAGATAAACCAAACACGGTTTGCGGCATCAATAAAGGAATAATAGTATACTTTATGACCTAAGGTCCGCTCCGACGAAAGGTAAACAAAAGCACGCAGTAGCCGCTCGACCCGTCTCGCATTTTTTCCCGATGCACAGTGTGATGGATACAAATTCTTCACTTTCGTCTGCTTAAATAGTGTTGAACACGTTGAATACTCGGGTGACTCATAGCACGCATCACGCGGTAATGTAATCGTACTCGACCGTTCGTATCGCTCTGTTATTCAGACGCCTAACCGGAAGATCGCGCGATTCGTCGATCGAGATGGCCGCGCTAGTGAAACCGAACTGTAGGGTACGGATTGCTTTACACTAGGGTTGTGAACCGTTCGAGCTATAGACGACGACAACGACGACGGTCGAACTCTGCGAAGTACAGTCGATTCGAAAAGTCGTCGGAACCGTTCCTAGTACGTTAGTGCAAAAATAGTTTTTACACGCAATTTTAGGGTAATTGTCCCAGCTATCGCTCATTCGAGCCGTGTTCTTCGCAAGCCGAAACTTTTAGTTTTTACTATTTATTTTCAGAAGGGCTCGCTATTGCGGATAGATCAATTAGATGGACATAAGACAGAGTATAATCATATTTTTATAATAGTAACATAAGATAATTATGTAAAGATTCATATGTAATTTTTTATACAAAATATGTTTATGGCTAATGGACGAGACGTTTCAAGACGTTTCAAGACGTTTCAAGACGAGACAAAATACGAGCTGAAGAGATCAGCTTTTAGTTTTAACTATTTATTTTTCGAAAGACTGACCAATGCGGAAATACATAAATCAGTTCAACGAGTTATGTTTTATTGGAAATGAGAACGGGACGGTCATATTTCGATCGTCATGTTGATGAGATTGGTTATCTAAGGTCAAAATATAAAGATAAATTCAAAGCCATGTTTATTTATTGACACGAGAATGCATGTTATCTGCAGTTTGTCGTTTGACACTCTTGTGCAAGAATTTGTCGCCAGATTTTTAAATTTATTAACCGACTCGTGTCAACTAGGAAAATATTATTGAGGAAAATGAGTAGGTTAGCTGATTTACAAGAAAATGTGCTAGCCTATAGAATGTTTGAACAGACAGTATGTAGTCGTGTTTATTGATCAGTTGGTCTAGTTTTGGCTCTAAAACGGCTTTCAATTTTCTTGGCACGGATGCAGTGGCACTGCAGTGAAAATTGATAACATTTTTCGTGGCGCCAGTTTTATTGTCAAAGTCAATTTGAAAAAATAAGTTTTTAACTCCTTTAATGAAATCTGTCGAATCAATCGTTCGAACAATTCGAAGAAATTATGAAATCAAATGATAGCCAAATTTTCAGAAGTTAATTTTAACTTCGCAGAGTGAATTTGCCAGCAACAAATTGCGCAATAGTTTCCGCTCTACATACCCATGCTTCCCATACATAATTCATGCTTATCTGTGTTTCCGGGATGGAAATTTTCGTTGGTATTTCCTGGAACAATGTTCGAATAGTTAGTAATATTTGATAACGTATTTAAATTGTATACAATAATATTCGGTACCAGAAAACGTGGTATCGTGTTTGATCAGACTTTAAAAAATAACTTGACGACACCGGCTAAGCGCAAATCACACGAAATCGTCATTTTTTTAGTGGCGTATCTCGTCCTTGTTACCGGTGTCGCAGGACTCACGTGTTTACTGTCACCCATATATGGATGACGCAATTAACTCTCCAGATTCGAAAATTAATTTTTTCCTCTGGTGCTTCCTGCATAATAAATTTGAAGAAGATCAAGAGAAGCATGGCTGTAATAAGTATGCAATTTTCAGTATTCGTTTTAAATTTATTTAAAAAATTCAAGTTTCACAGACCTTGATACAAAAAAGTGTATTAAATTATACATGTACTAAATTGCATTATATAAGTTGTATCGCAGCGGGAATCGACAGCTCGCTCGAAACTGGGAACACATGGTGCATTTGTGGATCAAAGTGCCGCTACTTAACTGTATCCGCAACCTTCCACTCCTCGCTCCAGAGATAAGATTAAACTTGCATGTGGATCGAGCATGTTATTAGACGTCTCGCGGATACGTTCTCCCCGCGTATGTGCACGTTCAACTTCCTTTGTCCTCTTGGACTCCCCTCTCTTCTCGTCTTTTTCCCCTTTCACCAGAAGCGTTGCATGGCTAAGGGCGAAAATGTCACTGTCACACAGCCGAGTCCGGGGATTCTCGGATCTTATGGTCGCTGGTGGCATCCAGCATTCTTATTTTAGGCGCAGACGTTGCGCACGACTTACCCGATTCTCGCAGACTGCTCTAACTGGCAGATATCATTATTGGAGATGTAAAATGTACATAGACAGTGAATTTTACGCATTTACAAATATTAGAAGAATTTAAAAATACTGTTATATTATTTTCAACATATTAGACTCACATTTGGAAAGAATAGAAAGTTCCACTTCACTTCAGTTCGTTTGTAATTCAGGTAGATCGTTTTAGCAATTCAGATAAAGCAGTTCGAACAAAGACTAAAGTTCAGCGTAGAAACTAAACTTAAATTTCTGTATATTGTTATTAGACTGCGGATCTTTATTCATTTATGGTATCTGAGAATTTGCAGAAAATGCTAAATTATACAACGTATAATTATACAACGTATTAACTACTTGAACAACGTTTACTTCATTGTGTTCTATGTTATCTTCTCTATCGAAGCTTCTCTTCAACAACGTTTTTCGACGACGAATAAAAACATTACAGCAAAATACTCGGAGAAAAAACGAAAAGACGAAAAGACCAAACAGTCACCCGATTGTGTTTAACGATGTGCCACACTGACACGGTATGTCTGTGGACTTTGACGGCGATTTAAATACAATTCTCGTTGCCATTCCGAATAAATTAAAGTATTTTCATTTTTTATTGTTGAAGTCAGCCCTGTAACGTGTCGGATAAATAAAACATGGACAGCAGCATAAAGGACACATGAAAATTGGTTGTCTCCAGAAAAAGTTGCTTTCCAGACGACCTCCATGCGAATAGAAACGTTTAACTGTCCATGATGCGAGGATGTAGACTTTTACTGACGCCAGGGTACATTGACCCTCGTTCCGTGAATTGTCTTCTAAACACTTTTTCCGAGAATTCAGAGAACTCCTTATCTAGCTGGCTCGCTCTTCTTCTAGGTGTGCAAGTAGTCTAGATGTTGAAAGATATACATATACATATCTTGTAGCTGAGCGGTAGATCTCGACATTGCGTCGGGGGTCGAGACCACGTTATGTATGTATACGTTTACGTTTGTACACTGCGCAGCTAATTTTGGCACTGTGGTCGATAGTAGAGTGTAAACAGTGACACGAGTGCGAGCAAAAAACTCGACAGAAATATGTCGTCTGTTTGTCATTCGATGGCATTCGCTGGAAATTCGTAGAGTACTGGGTGGCTGAGAAATAATCCAACATCGTTGTTGTTTTAGGTATTTTTCAGGAAATCAAGAAGTGCTCTAACAATTCTATTAGCTACGGTAATCAAGACGCCCTTACATATATGACTCTATTAATATTCGGACGGGCTCAAAAGAACGATAACTTTTTTAATATTGGACAATACGATTTAATCTTTTTTCAGAAGTTAGAGCAGTTAGTTAACTACGCGTTGTGAAAAGAAATTTTTAGTTAGAATAGAACAACGCGTAATTCTTTTAAAAAATTATGGTCACGTTGTGTAGTAAACCAATTGTTTCGCTTCTCAAAAAAGTTAAAATCGTATGGTCAAATATTAAAAAAGTTATAATCTTACTAAGATTTAAAAAGAAAATATGATTTCAGAAGTCTGTTCAAGCGGAAATCCATCCGCAATAGTAAAAATGACGAATGGATCGTAAAAAATTTATCTTCGCTCTCAGTCAGTTCCTGAAGATACACATTTATCTGTAATGACAAAGGTGACCTCACATTTGACCGTTACTTTAAATTTTAAGACGATTACGGCGACTTTGGTGACTATCAGTCGTGTCAACTGAAAACACAGTGTGATATGCTGCGGCTGCAATATGTATAACCTGAACTTCAAACGTTTTCTATTAGACGTTTCTCGTGGCGAGCAGATCGCGAAATGCGAGCTGCAACAAGGTCAGTGCTCTGCTCTGATTCGCATTAGGTGGCCGAGCGTCTTTCTGCTCTTGGCCTAATGCAGCTCATGCTTCTCTTGGTGATTCAATACTGCACTGAGGAGGGCAGCACTGAATTAACAGCTTATCTACTGGTGTTGACTGACATGAAATGATCAGTACGAAACACAATATATAAATAAAATGTTTCCTTAATTCTCTGAAGAAGAAGAAGAAGTTTAATTTTACGAAATTATTTAATGCGAAGCGAATAATGGTGAGATACTGATCTTTCTCAGCCACATTATCGACGGTGATTTGCATTAATTGGTAAATGTTTTCAGGACAACGGATTTACAATTTAATTGAAATGAAATTGCAAACGACAGATCGTTTCAGCACGAAAATTACTGTATAATGTCACTGTTTCAAAACGAGATAGCATTCCGCGGTGTGACGGCACGGAAACGGCAGAAGGAAACATTCTAATCGCGTATTTTGCAATCTCACATTGTCCGAAAAAACTTAATTATCATTTATTTACTCGAGGTGCAAAAAAATATGTTAGGATCGAGTTTCTTGACAGGTCTCTGCCGATAAAAAGCTCGTTTAATCTTACCTTTATTTAACAGCCTCAGCCGAGATCTTCGATCATATCGCACATAAACACGCCAGCCTTATAACAAAAAGATATGTAATACTAGATTTAAGGGTCCCGTCAAAATGACGGGTCTTAACATTTATAAATTACGATTATTGAGATTGCGGAGATGATCCACGAGAAAGTTATTCAAGAAATTTATTTCTTTTGGTAGAAATTACATAAAATTCTTAAACATTTTTTAAATAATATGTGAACATCCTGATCCGAGTCTTACCATTTTTAAGTTACAATTAGTGAGATTGTGAAGATGATCCACGAGAAATTTATTCAAGGTATTTATTTCTATGGGTACACATTACATAAAATTCTAATCCATTTAAAATAATGTGTAAAAACCCTAACCCATTAACATTGACTTCTAGGCTCCAAGATATTTCTACATTTCAAATTTCAATTTTTACCAGCCAAGGAAGATTACCGTGAAAGGTGGCAATCAACGTGACAACAGGATCCAAGGAATTAATGTGCAGACCATGCGTCGAGGATCAGAAAGAAAGAGACGACAATGAACCCATTAACATTGATTTGTAGGCTCCAGGTTGAAATCCCCGGTAGAATACCGGTCCAGCCATTACGTGCGCTGCGATCGGCACGGTCGAAAGTGTTAGTCGTGACATTCACGTGGTTCGTAAAGGATTTTGAGAGCGGACACTGGCTCAGCTAGAGCCAGGACGACAGGGAAAGCGGACTTCTTTCGTTCTCTACCAGCTTCGCCGGCGCGTTTTGCTTCCCGTGCGAAACAGAGAAAGTAAAAGTAAAACCTATCGGCGGCGGGAGGCTGGTTTCTTCCATCGTTCGCTTTCATTCTCGCCGAATATTTGCGCCTAATCATCGGACGAGCTGCTGCGCTTCGACGAAACCGTCGTTCGAATCCATTATTTATAATTTACACCACCGTTATAACGGATGGACATTTGTTTGCAGTCACTGACTCGTCCTTTTATCGTTCATGCATATCGCACACGGAATATGTAAAAGCGGAAAACTGGATAAACCACAAAAAATATCATGCTTCTAATCAGAATAGCAATCACGAGCGTGTTGCACGCACGCGCATCCAGTCGGTAATGATGATGACGATGTATGTATCCACGATTATGAGGAAAAGATAGGTCAGACGGTAACATACAAGCTGACTTGAGTAACCCGACAATTTCGACATGTTTGAGATCATGCAAATTGCAGAGTACTTCAGTAGAAGTATGACGAAGTTCTTTCTATTTCTTTTTTTCCCTCGTCACACTATTGAGAAATCAACACTACAGATTGTCGACTGCGATACGACCTATTTTACTAAATGGTATACATTATGTAGACGTATAATTGCAAGTTGTGGCTTATCAAAATATTTAATAGACCTCATTATGGTTTGAAAGACAGATATGGGTTTTATAACTGTCATTTAAATTTATTACCATTAATCGAGTAGATCGGTACTATAATTTTTTGTAAAATGTTTTAAAGATCGTACGTTAACTAGTCGGTGGTCTCGACGTTAATATTTACGACCTTCCGTCATCGAGTAACTAGCATAATTCCTTGGCTTATTTCTGGAGGTGTGGCACTAATGTAATTTCACTAATTAATCCCGAAGAATTTCCGGGATAAAAACATATTCGTGCATTTCTTTGGGCTAACGGTCATCTATGTGTACCAAATTTCAACTTTCAACTTTCTACGTCTTCTGTGTTCCAAGATTTTTTACCGCTACAGAGGACAAAGGTTCTGACAATTATACATATAGATGAACAAGATGGCCACCCATCGATAGCGAGTGTAATATTCATGACAGTCGAGACCCAGATTATCTTTCAATTTAGAGGAGCAATGCGATCGATCGTGATGTCTTTATCGTAACGCGAGCCTATTTTTAGAGCTCGCTTTTGCCGACCAACATCTCGCCTGATCAATCACATCGACAAAGGACAGCGTGTTAGGAGGGGAGTATTCTGGTTTTCATAATTTTTTTTCCATTATGCAAAAGTAATTTTCGCAACGTCGACCAACGCTGTTTCTTTGGGCAATATCTTTTTTCTCCCGTACTCTCAAGACTAGAGTACAACGATCCTGCTACAGCGGATGAAAGTCCCGCGACTAGAAAATCGTCGGATGACTCAGCTTAGAAGTCAATGCGGCACTCAAAACGCACAACGGCAACGTAATCGCACAGTCCAATTATCAGGCCGCATGACCGCGCATCGGTTATGTAGTTTCGTTGCGGTTCACGGTTTCCTTTTTCTCTGCTGAAGAATCGCTAGAAAGTGAACGCGTTATTTTCCTAGAGAGCTACTTTATTGTTCCCGGGAACTCGGGACGCAAGCAATTTCTTCGGAGGCTCCGTTTTCTGCGTCTTCGATCATTCGCGAGAATGAAAAACTCGAGTAAACGATTTATCGCATGCTCCTAGAATATAAAAAGGAACAATATATATTATAGAATTATAGATATATTGTAGAATTAAATAACTCTGTGTCATCATTCAATATTGTTATTCGTTCATGCGTCAAACTATCGAAGAATCGAGCGTTTATTGCCTTTGTTAATTGCTCGACGCACGTTTCAATTACCATGAGAAGAATAGGGAGTAAATGTGTTATGCTCGGAAGAACGAATATATAATTCTTTTTATTCATCGTATGAAAAATCGGAATTTTTTTCCAGCTTTACAATTTTCTCATTCGAATTTTATTGAAATTTCCAGATCCTTGGAAGAACTATAAATATGTATTATATCTACAGTGGGCGTACAAAGTGTTCGTACACCTTTTAAAATAGAATAACTTTTTTATAATTGTACCAAACGACCTGTTTCTTTATAATCAATTAGAAGCATTGGTTTACGAAATGATATGCAAAGATTTTCCAAAAATTACAATTTACAAGGTTATATGCAAAAATAAAAAAGGCATTTTTTAAAACTCTTTTATTTGGGCCCTTAATGAAAATTTAAAATATATGTTTTGTAGATCTATATTAGTTATACACGTACTGAAAATTTCATTGAAATCGGTTGGCACAGGAAAAAACGACACGCATCGAAAGATGTACGATTCTGTGGATTTTAAGCAGAAACTGATCAAAAGTCGTGTAAAACTACGATTGTCACCATTTCTTACCGCTTGTAGCTCGTGTGTATGTTAATCAATTTCGATGAAATTTTCAGCATGCGTGTAACTACTATAGATCTAGAAAACATATATTTTAAATTAAGGGCCCAAGTAAAAAAGTTTTCAAAAATACATTTTTTATTTTTGCATGTAACCTTGTAAATTATAATTTTTGGAAAATCTTTTTGCATATAATTTCGTAAACCAATGCTTCTAATTGATTATAAAAAAATTAGTTTGTTTGGTACAATTATAAAAAAGTTATTCTATTTTAAAAGGTGTACGAACACTTTGTATACCCACTGTATGTAAAAAATTGAAGGCGTGCGAGACATTGAGTAATTTCTTACGTCAAACGGATAACAAAGTTGTATAATTTCTCAGATCAGACCTTTTTTTCTAAATCAATCGCGTAAAGGTCAAAGTCGCCGCATCCTTTTCTCAGAAATGGAATTGATTACATTAACATTTTGTTGGTCATGACAAACAGTTTAACTTTGTGTAATCTATTTAGATTAGATCTTTGCTGGCAACAGAGAGAGAGTGACGAATGTAGCCGACGCGTATAGTTGTTTCACACAGTGTACGTATTTCAACGAAGAAGTAATAAATTTTCTCATTTGTTTATTGCAAAAGTTCACATCGTTTTATAAAAAACTGATACACTTCAATTTCCTTTATCTACAGTGATTTCATCAATATTCGGACGCTCTAAAAAGATGAAAATTTTATTAAATATTGGACTATACGATTTTAACTTTTTTCAGAAGTCTGAGCCATCAGTTTACTACACGTTGCGAAAAGAAATTTTGAATTAGAGTAGAAAACAACTTTTAGTATGTTCTCTGCAATTCCGACAACGTGCAACTCTTTTCAAAAACTTTTGTCACGTTGTAGAACAAACTAATTGTTTCGACTTCTCAAAATTTTTTAAACAAGTTGTCTTCTTTTTAACAGTGTCCGAATATTAGTGGGAGTCACTGTACATGCTCGCCACTGTATGTATATAAAGATGTCTTGTGTACATAGAGAACCTCTTTTCTCTGGCACTTTTTAACGACGCGTGTGTTACGCCGAGTGAAAATCGTGGTCGCTCGGAAACTTTAAATCTCACGGCAACCGGGATTTCGCAAGAAGCTGTATCGCGGACCGATTAATCGGGCCGTACGAGACCGATCTAATGTATCGAAAATGTTTATACGATTTCTACGTCGCGTGACCTGCCTGCTCACGGTTTCTCTTTTTACGCCTGCGATTGCATCGGCCACCGTTGCGGCCAATTTCGACGGTGTTTTTTTTCGTGGTCGAATCAAACTACTGCTTGCAACACCACCGCTGAGTTACTCGTTGCCCTAATCAATGCTTCGACCGACCCTCTCCACCAATAAATCAATAAACACACAATTAACGCTGCAGATTTTCAAAGAATAATTTCAATCGAATTCGTAGAGTGCTTTCAATGTCAACGAAGGATACTTTCGAATCCGGAGATAGCGGATGAAGCAATTTTACAGATTCTCTGATTACAAGTGTCCACAAATGCTGCTGTTTTAAAAGGTTCTCGTAGTTTGCAACATACTATTTGCACTTCCGCTTCAAAATCGTTTCCTTGTGCAACTATGTGCGCGAATGTCTCCCGCAGACTTTCATCAAGTTATTAGAAAACATTCTCGGCGTCGTCGCTTTTGAAACTACAGATCACAAGAATCACCAACGAATTTTTTCAAAACTGCGCGAGCAGGCGTGATCGATCGCTTATAAAAAATTCATACAAATACGCAGTAGCTCTTAATCTCCTACATCTGTCATGTACGACTAATTTCTTTTTAGGAACGTTTGGTCGTTGGTCGAGATCTCAGTCTTTCGCGTTCTCGAATAGAATCCCGATCAGGGTTCATACGTTGCTTCCTGAAAAAATAATTTATATTTAATTTCATTAGAATTAATTAATTTCATTAGACCGTTCTAAATCCTAATAATTACGATTCTCCAAAAAATATTTAAAGTACCATTTCAGCACCAATATCACAGTCATTCTCCATTATTGTTCTCACACACAGTCCTCGTTTCCTTTCCGAATCTCTCGTACAATCATCAGTAGGTAGGAGATCGAGTATGGTCGACTAAAGGAGGTCGGTTTTCACTAGTTTCATTCTGGATCAACCTCGACGATACCCTCTCCGCTACAGCCTTGTTCCCAAACTTGATGCTTCCATTTGTGCCTTGCGGGTACGAAGGTAAGGCCTCCAGTATTCTAGGAGGATTCCTCTTCATCGTTGTGGGATAGAGACCCTTGGTAACCGAGGTGTCCTCTAACATCCACCCTGGCCGTCCAAAGCGACTCATTGGTAGACGTGGCGTTGGCTTATAGGTGTCTATGTCACCGATCACAGGCGCGCTGGTTTGTAGATTCAGAGCGTTCAGCTGCAGGTAATTGCCTCCCATTGGAATCGCGTCCTCGGAGCCGCCGGACCTGCTGATTCGACTGCTGGAATCTGCAAATGCATCCTATTGTTAGTCTCCGTTGTCACGTGAAGAATGTAATTCCTCATTTTTTTCTGATATTTGAGACTGATCGAGCTTGGTCAAGTCACTCTAAACCAGAGTTGTGCTAATTTAAATACATTGTAATTGAATTGAATTACTCTGTAATTATTAAACTGCTGATCTTTATGCAAAATAAAAATGTTTTGCATTGATTGTGGGAAGCAGGAATAACATAAGAATTGATTTCATTCCTTAACGACTTTGTTACGTCAAAAGCAACATGACAACGATCTGGAATGTTTTAAATCGTTTACTGTTTCATTAATGCATAAAGATCCGCAGTCTGGTAATTGTAATTCGTCAAGTAATTCAACAGAATTCCGTTCCTCCCTAAACTCACCGAACGTCTTGGCTTCCCTAACATGCGCCAGCAACTTATCGATCCTATTTCTGCGGAAGTACGCGTCGGCGATGTCCATCTTCTTGGTCTCCTCGTGTTCGCTGCTCTCTTCATTATCAGCTTCGTTGCCGATTTCATCCTCGATATCTTTGCCGTTGCTGTTGTTGTTCAGATCAGGTTTGGAAGGGGGTATGGAGTACCGTGTGTTGTCCTTGTGTATCAACGACGGTGGAGGAAGAATAATATGTGGCGAGTTGTCTGGTAGTCTCCAACGACCTAACTCGTCGCACCAGGTCGCCATTGCTCTTACAGCAGCGACATCTCGAAACGGACATCCAGGTCGAAGATGAGGGACCATTACATCGCATATCTGGGATGTGAGTAACTCTCTGCGAAGAAGATCGCGTCGTTCCGCGTCCCACGAAGCTTGGAGATCAGCTGCCTCTGCTTCCAGCTGCTTTACCCTTTTCGCCATCCTCTTCAGGGCGTCCTCTGTGGACCTGTTGCAAAAAATGTTAGTTAATACGGTACTACTTTCTGTTTTAGATGCTGTAACATTTGTGTTTAATGACGGCGAAGGACTCCAATGGAGGGTTTCAAGTACTCTCCGTGCCTCACAAGTAGCTCTTCGGGGCGGCACGGGGGTGAGGGGGTCCTTGTTGGCAGCCAAAAGTTAGGCCAAAGGCCACTCTTCACTTCTAGCTTCACTTTATCTCCAGAGCCGGATAGCTGGCGCGGTGGTCTGCGCACTGTTTCTTTCATAAATCCGAATGGTGGGGGACGCTGGTAGACACTGCGAATTGGGGAAAGAAGCTCGTGTGCGGCCCGCGGGCCGCCAGTTGCCCGGCTGTGGGTTAGCCCGAGACGTCACACGCTTTAGCCCATGGGGGGCTAAAAGCACCATAGTGCCCAGTGTCCCGCACCAGCATCCGTCGTTACCATGGAGGAGGGACACGCATCAAAGGAAGGTTGCTGGGGGAAGCAGGAGTTTGAGGGCGACTACAGTGCCCACCCCTGCTTTAGCCAATAATTCAACTAGAACGGAAAGTGCCAGTGCAAGGAAAGTGCCAGTGCCAGTGCAGAAGAACTCCTGCCAGGAGACTTCTTGTGAAACACGGAGAGCACTCGTTTCTCTAACCTAAGTTGACCGTAGACTTGGAAGACACTGCCATTGCCCTCCTGGGCGCCGGACTCCAACACAGAAGCAAGAGTTTCCAGTTTCTTCCTCCTTTTCTCGCGCCTTCTTCTCAGCTCCTCGTTCCCTTGCGCTTCTCCACCGATAGTCAGCTTCTCTAATCTCTTCAGCACCTCCTGCATAGCTGCTTCTCTCTTCTTCTTCCGCCTCTCCTCTCTTTCCCGATCCTGTTCGTCCATCGGTGCCTGGGAGACAGGTTTGGAAGGTATACCGTTCAGTCCGATTCCCTCGTAGCGAGACTTCAAAACCTCCAACTCTTCCCGAAGCCTCTGAGCCGACAGATTCGAGTGCTCGCATTCCTTCTTCCATTTCTCGACTTCCTCCAAGTACTCCGTCTGGATTCTATCCTCTTCGTCTTCTGTATCCAGTTTGGATATAGAGACAGACATCTCTTTCACTGTAGACTGATCGTTGGATTCTAACATGCTGCGAAGACGCTGCAATTCTAATTGGTATTGTCTTAGTAGAGCGTCCTTCGGGTCTTCGTTGATCACAGGCTTGTTCTTGATGCATCGAGCTCTAGCTGCGTACCGCAAGGTGCTCAGAGTTTCCTCAGCGTCCGCGTCGCTGGGACTCACGCAGGCGATCATCAACGTTCTCGCGTTGCCACCGAGGCTGTCCCTCAGCAGTCTCGTCAGCTTGCTGTCTCTGGGAACGAAGTGAATCGTTTGAATCGGATGGTCACACACGGTCAAGTGATTTAGCTTAAAGAGGTAGACTCTCGTTTCCAGGATATAAAGGGTGACAATGCAAAGATGGAGATTTTTAGTCGCCCAAAGCGCTAGATAAAAGATAAATCTAGGCGTAATCGCCCTCAAAAGTAATTTGCATTATTCGGAAGCATGTAGCTGCGCATGTAGCTATTTTCATAAAGCTTCGACAGCTACATGCTGCCAAATTACGCCTCGTAAACGTAAAAATAGGGCTTTTCAAGGCGATCGCGACCTAGATTGATCTTTTATCTAGTGCTTTTCGCTACCGAAAACCCTCATCTTTGCATTATCGAGAAATGAGAAGGCGCATCCCGCTCGCTTGCAATCTTGGAAACGAGTCTACCCTCTTAAAGACGTTCATTTTACATTTATTTTAGATCTGAACGTCTTACGACCTACATTGAACGTTTACAAGACATTTTAAAGGACGAAGCATTACACGAACGAAACTCTTCAAGCTACCTGTAAGGCACATGCCGTCCATGTCCAGCCGCCAGAGCACTGATCACGTTCCCCAGCGCAGACAGGCTCAAATTAATACTAGCTGCTTCCTTCAGCCTATCCCCAGTGGCCCCAGTCCTAGTCTGTCTCTCAGACCCAGCCAGATCCACTAAATGCAACCTTCCCCTTTTAACATTATTCTCCGATTGGTTGTCATCATTGATAGCTAGCGTTTCCAAGGAAAGTGTCAGCACGGCGTGACTTCTAGAGCTGGCGGCATTCATCTTGGTAGCTGCAAGAGCTCTTCTCTTATCACCTTGCTCCACCAATCGTGCGCATTCCTGGGCGTCCTTCACGGTGACCTCTCTCAGCCCACCAGCTACATACGTGCCACGGTTTGGGTCTTCCTTCAGCATCAGCAAATCGCTGTTCCCATCTTGCAACAAATCCCGTAACTTTTCGTTGTAGATCTCCAGGTAGCTAAGCAGAGCCAGGTACCTCATGTCCTTGCTGGCGGTCGACGTCGCCTCGAAGATGTGGTCCAACGCTCGGTCGATGAATCCTCGCATTGTGTGCGACTTCCCGCAGCCGGTTTGACCGTACGCGAACACTGTGCCGTTGTAGCCGTCCAGCACTGCCTCCACGATCACCGAGCCAACGTTCTCGTACACCGACTCGGTGCTCGCTTCCGTGGCAAACGCTGCGTCGAACTGGTACACCTTGCCGCTCCCGCCGGACTCCAGGGTGCAGCATTTCGTGATCGGGTCGGATGTGACCACGCTCTGCGGAAGTTTGAAAATCATTGAGATAGCTTCGAGGACACGTGTAACTTGCTAGATTAAATCGACTTTCTCCGACGTTGTTGGTAGTCTGCGGATGTTTATGCAATTTGCAATTTTTTAGCCGAATTTGAATTTTTGATTACTCGCATATACAGTAAAGTCGAGATTAGTGTCCTCAGTCAACACCGGGTTCTAAGTCCAGTGCCTACTCATTCCACTGGCGGCCGACGCCGCGCCGCGCCTAAAGCGGCGATGATTAATCTCGGCTCGGGTATATCGGTGTAAACACCACGCATTGACTCGAATGAATCGAAATGTTCAACTTTCTCAATTTTCATTATTTTTTTTTGAAATTTCACTATCGTATTTCTGATTAATTTAAGACTGATTAATTTCACTAGCATTTTTTCTGATTAATGTAAGACCAAACACGATATAATTCCAATTGTATTTAGTGGTTAAATCGACGATTCAAGTTTTGGTCGCAAGGAAGGACAGCGTATGGGAAAGAAAGAGACACTCATTCTGTCTTTCTCTATGTTCGGCTTCTCCTTTGAATTTCATTCTGTCCTTCTCTATGTTCGGACTCTCAACACCAGGATTACTGTCCACCAAAAATACGGCTGTTGGACAGTAATCTCGACTTTACTGTAGTGCTTGCAACCACAAAACATTAAATTTAGTGTCTCGAGCAGAAACAAAAATATCTATTTTGCATTGAAGTAGTTATTCTATTGAATAAAAATTGATTTATGTAAAATGTAGTGCGAGTAACTGAAAGTTGAGAAAGCGGAATACAATAGAATCTTATTATCGACGGTAGTAGCCTTTTCAGATCTGAAGTAAATATAAAATTGTACTAAACTCTGTCGAATTTGATATTCTACGCTTTTCTGAACATTTTCAGAAGTCATAAATGCGCAAAGATCCGCAGCCTAGTCATTGGAATAGTATTAAAGAATTTGTAAATTGTTTTTGTCACGGGCAAACAAAGCTGCGCGACATGTTAACGTGTTATGAACAAAACCGGTACAGGCTTCCCTCGCATAGTGTTACTAGCTCGGGCGTATGGAGGCTCAGAAAGCGACGAAAGAGACGAAATTCACGCTATACGAGGAAGGGCTGTGCACTGACTGTGAAGCTATGTCGCAAGACTTGTTAAACATGGATCAAATTACGCAGTTAAAATCATTTCGAACTGCCATCCTGTGGCAGAATAAATGAACGTAGGCCAACTATTGGAATGCAGGTCGAACAACATACACCTGTCCATTTTATAGCTACCGATTAATGTTTCATAAGTCAACAACCGTAGCACAAGTATGAATACTTTGCATATATTCAAATTTCTCAGATAATTGTCTACCATTCTCTTTGAAAAATATAGGTGACAATTTTTAGGTATTACGCATTGGACAGGTCACCCTATTTATGTTCGGCGGGCTGCAGACCAGGTTCTGCAGGATTGCAAAACAACATTATGCACATTAAGAGAACGTGCCTATTACCCATTACGAGCGACACCGTCGACTCGTCGATAGACACGTGCACGTTATCGATTAGGCTTCTCGGAAATATTAAACTCACCGGAAACATAGTTGCACAGTTTTTTACCTCCGCGCATAAATTGATTCGGTCGGACATTGGAATTGAATAAGAAACCGATCGATTTTAATTTGCTTTCGCGAACCAAAGATAGACGCGAGACCTTACCCTCTATTATCTCTTCTTGCGAGAAGAATTTAATCATTTACGCGAAGACATTGGCGTAATAGTTTCACACCATCTGCCAGATAGTACACGTGCAATGTCCATTACAAGAACGAAATTGTTCCATTACCTACTTAGTTGTACGCCTGAATATTTGCGGGACGTACGTGTGTGTGGAGAATGTAGTTGTCATGCACACAAGTATGAAAGGTGAAACGAACTGCTCTTATCGATTTGGCATATATTCCGTTCCGTCTATAAGCAGCATGTAGATGGACAGTGTCAATAATAATTGCTGTCGCTTTGCTATACTTTGGACCAAATAGCACTAACCAATTGACTGTAATGTGTAGGGAATATAGCAGGGATTCTGATCTGCGAAGTATGGTGTCTACATATACATTCGTAGCATTTGTAGTTGCATGTGCAATTCTAAAGAAGAATGTTAATTTATTTCTTTCTATTTAGGTCTCTAGAAAAGGCTTATTGGTACGATGATCAAAATCAAAAGACAAGAAGAGAAAAAGCGAAAGAATGGTCAGTGCATCAAACTAGAGTATAATTAACTTTAATAATGTTCTCGAAAATCTGTTCACTTCTAGCGGATTCAACGCTGTCCTGCCTGTGCACCGCGTGAGTGTGTTTGCCGATCACCCATTCTCCTGCTAGCGTGCCAACTTGTAGTTCATTGAATATATTATGAAATGGTAAATCCAACGATGGCCTGTTCCATGATAGCAGGGAAAACGTTGATGGACGTCCGATAAAAGCGTGCTGATGCATCGGAGTATGGAACGAGGCCGTCGATGGCCAAGCTTAACTCTGTTTCTAACCCAGTAAGTTGCTCTAGTACTAATCCCCTCGCGACCGGAAGTCCAGTTTTACCGACACGATATTTATACGGCAGTGGCTTCCATTATAAAAAGAAAAAGATATTTTTAAATTCCTTTCTCCTATTTGAAGTTTCCAATAATAATATACAGCAATGTAAGTTTAGTTTCTACTTGTTTTTGTTCGAACTGTTTTATATTTAGACAGCGGATCTTTATGCAAAATAATAATTTTCTAGCTGAATTGCAACGAACTGGAGTGAAATGGAGCTTTATTTTCTCTCCTAATATGTTCGGTAGGTTGAAAATCGTATAACAGTATTTTTAAATTAATCTAATGTTTGTCCTGCTTTAAATTACGCCTACTCGTGTTTGTTATAATTCCATAAAGTCCGCTGTCCACTCATAAAACAACGCATGCCAGTCAATTTTAATGCACGGTAGGCGATGCTCATTGTTAAACTCTAGAATCCTTAAGCCCCTAAATCGTCATAGTGGACCACCATGGAGTGATAATGTTCGCCAAGGAGGAAATAACGGGTGCAGGAAGTGGTGCCCCGCGAAAACTGCAACCGCGCCGTGCAGATGTGCGATGTGCACGCTGTGTGTTCCGCGTGTGTGTTTTGATACGGTCGCTAGGCTACAACGCGCTCGATATGACGATGACCAGTTTTCCGTGTACTTAGTTAGCTAGGAGATAAGCGAAGCGGGTGAAGAAGCGAAAGTGCATACAATAATTCGGTGCACTTGGCCGGCCGAGGTGCGAGCGTGGTTCTAACGATTCGAACGAACCGTGCCACCATGCAACATGCACTTTCCGCGTTACTTCTCTCGGCTGACGTACCCTGCATCCCTGTTGCAGTTCCCGCGCGTTCATTGGCCGACATCTCACGGCCACTTTCACGGACTCGCTCATCTAGAAAGAAAAAGAGGATCGTTTACTCGCTCCTGGACCGTGGTCTCAGGATTCAGCCTTGAAAACTGGAATCCTGACGAAAGGAACCAATACACCGAACTGCACTCTTCGCGCATCGTCGCGACGATTTTTATTAGACAGCGGATTCGATGCGTTTATAGCAAAAATGAGAAGGGATAATTTAAAACAGTAAAGTCATTAGAAGAATTTAAATTTTCAGCCTAGTAAACGTATCAGGAAAGAAAATCAATTTCTATTTTACTCGAGTTTGTTGCAAATCGGGTAGAAAATGTTTACGTTGCATAAAAATCCGCTGTCCAGTTATAACGCACCGAATCTTTGCTTAATTATTGAATATGTTTTAGCGATTCTTTATGCAAAATAAAAATTGGTAAGTGTTCTTATTGGCCTACGCCTGACCTACTGATCTTTGTTGCAAGCTCATACAATCCGCGTTCCAGCAGAAAATATAAAAAGTACCAAGAAATGTGACATAGCCAGGCTGAGACTGATGTTTCAGTGACCATGAGGAACTCAATCGATACTGATTACCAGATTGAGAATCTTTATGGAATAATCGAAATGTTCTACATCAATCGAGAAACAGAGGCTAAACGCAAATGTTCTTTCGTTTCTATTCATGTTTGTTCGTTCCATTTGAATTTGATGGATTGATCATTTTCTTTTCAAACAAAGGTGACTTTGAAGCCATTAAAATTTCATGTTCTACAATTATCGGGGCGAACAAGTTAGCTGAGACACTCTGTACATTACTGTTACTATTACTCCTGCTTTCGTCAAGATAGTATCGAGAAATCAGTGACCGCCGTATAACCCTCCGTGTAATTCTTATCACGAATTCAGTTAATCAAGGGTCTCGTTCTCAACGAGCAATTTATTCAAGTTTCGACGCCCTTGCCGTTTATGCTATTGCATACAGCACTTTCTAAGAGCGATTTCTTTTTTTTCCTCTTAAGTATTCCATTCGTGTGGCTGTAGAATGTATGAGTTGCCCTTGAACCCAGTTACATGTTGAATCACCCCGAATTATGACGTCTACAATCACGATGATTGAAATAATAATAATAATGAATTAAGCATACATTCATGAACAGTACAATGTAGAGTATGTAAATAAGTAAATGCATACGATCTGAATAACGAACAAGTTACAAGGCTGCCTCTATTTATATCCTTGAAAGTATCGATATATATGAATTTTCAAACACCAGTATAAAAACAAAGAAGTTTGCAACTAAAATATACATTAGAATATACAAATATACAAATATACAAATATACAGAGAAAAGAAATTTTTTCAAAAATTGCAATTGATCGGAATTCTATAGAACTTTTTTATGCGAGCCTATGTTGAAAATTTAAAAAATTCGTTTTGTAGCAAAACCAATTGTTCTAACTTCCCAAAATATTTCAGATTGCATGGTCCAACGTTAAGAAAGTTATTTAACTTTTAAGAGTGTTCGAAAATTAGTGGGGGTCACTTTATATACACAGCTTCATGAAAACATCGCGTCCTCACGTATTTTTGTACACTTAATAAACTTGATTCATTCGCACACAGCCAGGTAATTTCCCTTTTTAATAATTCACGAATTTTCACAGCGTTCGTGTGTGCCAGCAGGAGGTTCAGTTAGTATAAGTATAGATCAAGTGTAGAGAATTAATGGGAAAATATTAATCGTGTCGATGTCGGTAATGCGCTCGTAGCAAATTGCAGAACAGAATGATGTTTTTCGAGTATAAATTGTGTGCGTAATAATTTTCATTTCATCACGTAACGTGTTTCCACTTGACATATAGACGAATCCTGATCATGGAGGGTAGATAAGAAGGCGACCCCCTAACCGAGTAAACCCTGAAGGTTGACCCAATAAAAGATATATACTGTGTTTTCTATAGCTATGCCTATAGCAATCGCAATCACTCGAATCGTACATACTAAAACTTTTACGCGAATCTTGCAAAATCGTTCCCACCGCTATTTGTTACAATCACGTACTTACCTTTCATCAATTTTCAAACCCTCCAAACAAAATGCTGAATATTTATAAAATGTTTGTTATCTACTTTCTAACTTATTCGATGAAATAAAGGTTTAAGGTATTTCTAACATTTATTTCTTCGCATAAGTAGATTAGTATTACGCGATTATAAATGAACAAACATTTATGGAACATTGTTCTTTCTCATAGAATATTTATGAGGCACGATCATTGTGACGGAGCAAATGGATTGAACCCTGACCAACTCGTAAAGCAATCGATTGTGAATTTAAAATATATTCATCGTCGTTAGTTTCTGATACAATTTCAAAATGTCAATATACATTTTCATAATTATATAGAAATACAACGTGCACACAATGTAAAGTAAATAAATGAAATGGCGAACCGTAGTTTGTCTCTTTCACAACTTACTTCAACGAAGCACGTAGTTTCTTTCTCGACATACGAGTTGTTCTAGAATCACGGAGGTATACGTTGTCATGTGTCTCGATAAAGTAATTGAAAACTCGCAGCGCACCAACTGACGTGCACACCTCAACTGACACACAAGTTTCAATGTTATGAATTACTGACATCTTCGTCGACTCGCGCCTATTCGAAAACTCGGGATTGCGCGAGCGCACAAATTGTCTGATGCATGATTGGTCGGTTAGGATCGAAACCATGTGCTTTGTGTTATCGAATTTATACGCCGCCGACACAAACTTCAGATCAGTGGAGATATTGCACGCAATGCATTTTTCTGTCTACGGTTCTGAATTAACGACACTGTACACGTTGTCGTCGTCTGTCTACTTTATCGACGCCTGTCTACTTTATCGACATCGAAATGGACCGGTCAGCTAGCCAACTACACTTGTTATAATCTTGTTTTAAATGTGTAGAATATAAGTTACAAAAAAAAATAAAGACAATGCAACTAAAAATGCACATTTGCGTATATATTTATTCAAACCCCAATTGGTGTTCTCTTACTTCCTGATCTCCACAAAAATTTACGCCCGTTTAATTTGTCATCTAGTTACTCTACTGATTTGGAATTGCAAAAATAGCGAAACTTTCTAAAACAACCATTTTTGGTCGACTGGCTTGACGTTGAGTTGTACTACTGAATTTGATGCCACCTCCTTCGCTATCATGTTCTCCTAATACAAAACTCGATTTCGAGATTTGCCAAGATTTTCGACCGTCTGACTTAACGTTGAGTTGTACTACTGAATTTGATGCCACCTCCTTCGCTATCGTGTTTTCCTAATACAAAACTCGATTTCGGGGTTTTCAAAGATTTTCGACCATTTTCAACCGTCTGACTTGACGTTGAGTTTTACTACTGAATTTCGTGCCACTTCCTTCGCTATCATGTTCTCCTAATACAAAACTCGATTTTTCGAGGTTTTCTAAAAATTTTCTGATTTTATATTAGGAGTACATGATAGCGAAGGAGGTGGCACGAAAATTCTATGCCACCTCCTTCGCTATCTTATTTTCCTAATACAGAACTCTTTTTTCGGGGTTTTTGAAAATTTTCGGGAATTACACGGTGGGGAAAAACACACATTAACTGTTGTAACTAATATTCTTTATTTTCAACTGAGAAAATTACAATATTAAACATCTACATATCGTGGTCAGATGAGAAGAAACATTGGGACATGTATCCATTATTTTTATCCTGGATCAGAACCATTCAGCCATTGACTATCGCCTTACCAGAAAGGAAACCTATTTTCAATCGATGTAGATGTATGGTGTCATGTGTCACGGTGTTCTGATTCCAGAGTGCTACGGCTTGAAATTTTCACTGACATAAATATTAATTATACTTACTTGTCATGTCGGTCCCGTATGACTTAAAAGACCCCGACGAAGTAAAGGAGTATTTGAAAAACCTCTACATCGAATACAAATTCGGTTGTTACAGCGAGAAAAATCCTGAAGGTAAGCAGACTACCGCTGGAGTGATCCTAACCTTTAAAACGATTTAAATTTTCTGTGTTTGTCGCAGCGTGTCATCTATTAGGCGATTATGAGGAAAGTATAAAAAAGAACAATGAAGAAGCTGGGAAAGTATACAAAATGAATTGCGATACATTGAATTATGGTAAAAGTTGTTCGAAGTACGGTGATTTCCGTTTGGTCGGTAAGTGAGCTTGGAATAATCGACTGCAGCGCTATAATGTTTGCGTTCGGCGAACTACAAAATTCAAAATAACATAATGAAAATAAATTTATACAGGTAGAGGATGCGATAAAAATAATATGGAAGGTTACCAGTACATGAAGAAGGGATGCGAACTAAACGACGCAAAAGGTTGCTTTCACGCAGGAGTTGTTGCTGCAACAACAGAAGTACTAGAAAAGGACAGAGGTGTGCAAGTTGCGGATGCAATTAGAATGCTTCAGAAAGCTTGCGACGCTAACGAGGAGAAAGCATGTTTCCATTTGTCAGGCATTTTTATAGCAGGAATTAAAGGGTATGTCGAGAAGGACTTCTCACGGTCATACAAACTCGCCATGAAGAGCTGCGACTTTGGAAATCCCTATGCTTGCGCAAATCTATCTGTGATGCACAGAAAAGGTGACGGAGTAGAGAAAAGTGAAGTAATGGCGGATTCCTTCAAAGATAAAGCAATGAAATTATTGAACGAACTGCAGAATAATAAGAGACAACTGAAATTCCATCAAGGGATTGAATCGTAAGCGTAATTTGTTATTACAGACTGTTGGACGTTGTAAATAAATATTGCCGTAGATGTTTACACTGTTGTTTATTAAGTTGATGTATCGAATCGTTTCCGATAATTGTTTCATTATCTTGGATGAACATTTTACTTGATTTATTATTATGACATTTTTAAAGATCTCCTAAAAGTATTGAAAATTTTTAAATGTATCTTTTTGTCTGGAGTTGTAATCAGTTTTTAATGAGATCCAATACATTGTACGTTTTGTAATATTCATCAGCGACTAATTGGTACAGTCGTTTGGGCACAATGTACTAATGACTGTCGCTAACGTGTAAAACTGATGAAAATCATTAGTGTAGCATTGCCGTCGATTTTCTTCAATCGTCAATTTTTAGGTGTATCTTTTTGTTTGGAGCTGTAATCAGTTTTTAATGAGATCCAAAACATTGTAGGTTTTGTAATGTTCATTAGTGACTAATTGGTATAGTCGTTTGAACATAATGTACTAATGACCGTCGCTAACGGTGTAAAACTGATAAAAATCATTAGCGTGGCATTGGCGTCGATTTTCTTCCAGAGAAAGTGAAATCGTGTGTACACGTATCGTCGGTCGTAGAGAGATTCGTCCGTTGGCATAATTAAAACTGTCTAAGCTCTATATTTTTAGTAAATGTACAATTATATACACATAACGGTAGAAGAAAATTTTTGAGGAGGAACGTAAAATATTAAGAAGGTACGTTATACATATATATTAGTTACAACAATTGATGAAAATTTTGAACAACGAGTATAGTAACGTTTAGCGAGAAAGACGACGTCAACCAGCGTGATCGATTCTGGAAATGCTGGGAACAAATGATTAGGTTAGCGATGTCCCCAATTATGCTGCAAGCAGTCTGGCGACTGGCGACACGGCACATTCTCTCCAAGCGAGAAAGTCGTGTAGAAACCTTTCGCGTTCTTCGCTTATGTAGTTAGGTTACTTAAAACCACTACGACGGTGATATTACAACAGTGGTGTACGTTCACGTTGCGGATAGAGAAATGCGTTAATTATGTTTCACTCACTATAGAAGTCTAGACGATTGCACGTGTACGCAGAACCACCTAACGCGCGTGGTTCTCCTCTCTGCTTGTTGTTCGAAATGTCATTAAAGATTTCTGGACCTGATTAACCCTTAATACTCGAATGGTGACTCTGAACCGCCGGTAAAAATTGCTGTACTATTATTTATACCGGTATCTAAACAATAGTCTGCGGATTTTATGCATTTATGGCAAAAATGAGTAGGTGTAATTCAAAACAGGAAAAAGATTAAAAGATTGTAACATATAAAAATCATCAATGACGGAAATAAATTGTTACTTAGCTCCTATAGCTTTTTTGCAATTGATGTATAAACATTTTTTACTAATCAATTACTAAACATTTAGGTATTGTGCGAGGTATTATAAGGAATGGAAATATTCTAGAATTCTATTCTAAAATAGCTCCGAGTGCAAAGGGTTAACGATGTCGCGAACACGTTTCGATTCGAACTGGGGATTACGGTTCGATGATTTTGTGTTGATCGAACGGCGAAGAGCATTGAACGAAGTCAAGGATGTCTTTGGACCAGATAGACCAGTTCTCAAAAACTCTAGGAAGACTGGACTCTGGTCCAAAGATCCTAATATACATATGTACTCATTTTTTATCGTTCACATCTACTTACAAATGATTATTTGTCGTCAGTCTGGTCCCCAAGGTTGTCACCGAATAAACGTTTACATATTCGGATAAGATGCTTAGCTGTACAGTGTGTGATCAAAATTATTATTCAGAGATGAGTGAATTACTCATTCTAAAATGAGTATTTCTAAAGATACATCTGCCCCCTACGACATTTGCAAAGACCCCTATCCCGAGATTACTATAAGCGAAGATAATTGAAACATTAAATTTGTCATAATCGCCTTCCGGCAGGTTCGCGCGGTTCTTCGACGGCGAATGCAGGCCGCGCGAAAGGGAAAAATAAAATGAAGGGAGAAGTAGGGGGCCTCTATATTGTTAGTTATACGAATGTAATTAACAGCGGAAGATGTCGCCGATTACGCGAACGATCAAAATTGAAAACAAACAGAAAGTAGGAAAGGCCGGGGATCTATGGATAAGGTGAGAAACCCGTAAATCTACGATCTACAAAGAAGTTGGTAGAGGTGGCAACACTGGCTGTATGGCAGTGAATTTAAAGCGGCGTTCGCTTCATCATTCAACCACAGTAATCATGCGGTGCCACTTGTTCGTGTTCAGCTCTGCGCTCCTGGTTATCTCCATATTCGTTCAACAGAAGGTTAGTCAATTTTTCGATTGAACCCGAACAATTTTTGTCAAAAAATTTTACAACATCCGTGGTACAGTCTCGGTTCTTCCCTACAAGTTTTACGACTGAAATCCAATTCGAAAGTAGCGGACAACTACGTCTAGTTACGCGTCTCGGTCTTCTCATTGCAAAATTTTTGCTCGAGGGGGTAGGCGCGATATTTGAGAATTAATTTCAGGAAATCGATCGAAACTAACAGATTAAAATTTTGCATGTGTATTCAGATGTGTTTGGAGCAACAGTCTAAATTTTTTAATCACATTTTATCCCAAACTTTAGGAGTTACGTCCAGTTACGCATCTCTGTTTTCTTATTGCAAAATTGGTTTCCGCTCAAGGGGGTAGTCGCGACATTTGAGAACTAATTGTGGGGAATCGATCGAACCTAACAGACTAAAATTTTGCATGTATATTTAAACGTGTTTGGAACAACAGTATGAATTTTTAAATCACATTTTTATCCAAAATTGTAAGAGTTACGCCAAGTTACGTGTTCCATTCGTCGTATTGCAAAATTGGTAGGCGCGATATTGAGAATTAATTTCAGGAAATCGATCGAAACTAATAGATTAAAGTTTGCATGTGTATTCAGATGTGTTTGGAGCAACAGTATGAATTTTTTAATCACATTTTATCCCAAGCTTTAGGAGTTACGTCCAGTTACGCATCTCTGTTTTCTTATTGCAAAATTGGTTTCCGCTCAAGGGGGTAGGCGCGACATTTGAGGATTAATTGCGGGGAATCGATCGAACCTAACAGACTAAAATTTTGCATGTATATCTAAACGTGTTTGGAGCAACAGTATGAATTTTTAAATCACATTTTATCCAGAATTGTAAGAGTTACTCCGAGTTACGTGTTTCATTCGTCGTATTGCAAAATTGGTAGCCGCGATATTTGAGAATTAATTTCAGGAAATCGATCGAAACTAATAGATTAAAATTTTGCATCTGTATTCAGATGTGTTTGGAGCAACAGTATGAATTTTTTAATCACATTTTATCCCAAGCTTTAGGAGTTACGTCCAGTTACGCATCTCTGTTTTCTCATTGCAAAATTTTCGCTCGAGGGGGTAGGCGTGATATTTGAGAATTAATTGCGGAAAATCGATCGAACCTAACAGACAACAATTTTGCATGTGTATTCAGACCTGTTTGGAATACTAGCATGAATTTTTTAATCACATTTTATCCAAAATTGTTGGAGCTAAAGAAAAAGCAGTCGGGCACTTTTGTTTTCTACACAGATAGATTGTACATATTTTTAAAAAATTTTTCTTTGTAAACTGAGCTTTGTCCGTGTTATTATATTTTTTGTCACAAGCCACTCAGTATATTATCTATACTATCGCAAATTCGCTTGGCATAAAAACATCGGCGAATCCGGTTTTTCAAGCATGTCACCACGAGTCGTACAACACTTTCAACCAGTTTATTTTGGAGCTGAACACGCACGTGTCCCTCCATTTTTGCAATAAATAACCGTAACTAATATGAGTCTACTCTTATACAATTAGTACAAACAAATTAGTCAAATATTATACACCTACAATTTAAACAAAAATTCTTAAGCTTTGGTAAAATTAAATCTAAAATATTTCAAGATTAAATAGTCAGATAACATCTGTTTGATAAATATTAATTATTCCAATCAGTAATGGAAAAATCGTCAGATAAAATCTATTTGATAAATGTACCCAGTTCTGATTTAGATACCAAATTTCTTTGTTCTTCGGAAGATTGCCGACAGTCGCGTCTGGCACATTCATTATGATCATGATGCGAGAGGCGTCCTTGGATACTCCGTCGTGTATTGTGTATACTGCCTTTTAAAGACGCAATCGAGTCTGACAGGATTTACAGTAGGACAATCGTCCTTGGACGATCAGTTAATATCCTTCTTCCTTTGGAAGTCGCCTTCCCATAATTTCTCATAATCCTCACAGCGAGTGGATTTTTACGGACAATAAACATTTATTTTCTTGTACACATGCCTCATACAGTAAAAGATGTCTGATTTGAAAACCTGCTGGTAGGATAATTAAAAAAAATCGATCATATCACAATATGAGATCCACCAATGATAAACGTCCGAAGAATGAACCTATCGAAATTGATAACAACAGAATCTCGACTCTAATTGAAAAGTTATCCACATTGCATCACACGTTCGTGTCGATTTCTTACTAAAAATTGCAAAAATTCTCACTTTCTCATCTCCAGTATTTGAAATATTTTTCAACAGATGTATTAGACAGATGTGTGTATATCTATAGATTATATAATAGTTTGCAAAGATGGTACCCGAACCGAAGGTGTTTGCGAATCAAATTGAGAATTGGATATTTGATAAAAGTTTGATAGTCGAAGATCCATCTGATAAAACAGATTGCTCGTTGTTATCGTAATGGTAGAACAAATGGTTAAACATTAAACATTGCTCTGATATTTAGCCCGTGACCGCCGATGAAGTGTCGAACCAGGTGATTGATGTGGACGTATACTATGAGTCACTATGTCCCGACAGCAAGCAATGGATACGAGTACAACTAGCCGAGTCGTACTATATACTTAAGGATTACATACGTCTAAATCTGATTCCATATGGAAAAGCAAATGTGAGTACTCTGTTGCAGTAGACTATCCATAATTAATCCTTAAGCGGACTTTCGGAATGTACTTTAAGAATGCAATATTAAATATTCATCTCCAATAGTTCTGACGCCGTTTTTATCATTCGCAGCAATTGGTTGACAGCGCGAGCGGTCAGTGGGTCTTCTCCTGCCAACATGGGCCTGACGAATGCGATGGCAACAAGGCCCAAGCTTGCGCGATCCATGCGATCAAGAACGAGGAACCCGCAGACAAAGTTCAAGAACTGACCAAGTCTGTCGTGGTTTGCGTAATGTCAACGAGGTTCCCGCCAACGGAGGTCGAGACGGTAGCGATTTTATTAATTTTTCTGAAAGCCTGTACAAAACGTTTTTACGCGGTTTCTATAGAATTGCAAATCAATTTCACCATTTCCAAATCAAATTCAACCTTTCGCGAATCAATTTCACCCATTAAGAATATTTAAAATTATTTATTTATTTAGATACACGTAGTTTTCATACATTACAAAGTTAATCAATTGGTAATCACTGGATTGCGGATTTTTATGAATTTCTGGAAAAATTAGCTGGGTGAAATATAAAACAGTAAAAGATTGTAAAAGGTTCAAATTGATTTGCAAAAGGGTAAAATTGATTTACAAAAGGTTGTATTTGACTTCCAAAAGAGTGAAATTGATTTGCAAAATGTTGCAAAACCTGTAACAACGCTGTTACCCTTCCGCAGTGTGCAGAAAAATTGTGGGCAAGCCAGAAGACACAGGACGCCATCAAGGCCTGCATCGCGGGTCCATTAGCAAGCGAATTGCTCGCAGAAAATGGAAAGAAAACAGCAGCATTGAGCCCGCCGATTTCCTTCGTGCCAACGATAGTAATCAACGGAGTAAGTGATTAACATTCTACTGTTTGCTGACAGACTCGCATCGTTTTAAATGCTAATTACCTTTTCCTCGTTATGTTCACAGGTGTACTCTAAGGAAAATCAAAATAAGGCGTACAATAACTTCCTTAAACTAATTTGCGACAATCTGCAAGGGACTAAGCCGTCCGAGTGCAGTTCCGCTTGAAAATAAACGATTGCTTAACCCCATTGCCACTGAAAGCTCTCTATAGTGGGTCACTGCTTTTTATACAAAGCTTGTCACCGTTCCTGTCCATTCAAGAGGTCACTATCGTACGCTATTTATAGTCTCCATGCGAAGAAAAAGGAAACAGTCGCGACAGAATTGCAACGAGTACGATAGGAACTAATTCTAATGAGTACCTTGTAAACTGATGTTGATTGTATAATCCATCGATGTCCACGATGCGCAGCAAGGATTTGACAGAGCTTGAATGAAGAAATCCCACTGTAGCTAGCTAATCGTTGGCGATTGCTTGAAAATGGGAACAACACTTCCGAAATCAATTTTGAAAGTGCTGTCCCCACGATAAAAGTTCTGAAATAAAAATTCCTCTGTTAAAATGAAAATACTTTTCTCTTTCTCCACAAATTATTGCTTATTCAACGTAAACATTGCTCGAACAATACTCGCATGGGTCCATCGAGGCGACTTCAAACATAGAGCTGTGCATTCTTGAAAAGCAAAAAACCGAGGCAGTAAATCACTCGTATTCCTTTTAGCCCCTCGCACGTCGAAGTGTCGCGGACACATGTGCGTTGAAGGGGAGGGGAGCTAGGGAGAGAGAAGACTGTATGGTAATCAAGAACATTGTAGTTTGTCTTTTCGTGATATATACAAATGGCTATGTACAAAAATATAATGATTCCATCTACTGGAATCTCGTCTGGCGTAACGATCGTATAGAAAACCGAGTATAAAAATGGGAAACGAGTTTTTTGGAAATGTGGAAGACGACGATAGCGAACGGAATCGTTCTTAACCGTCGATGAACACCGCGTCATCTAAATTGCCCAGCTCGAGGAATTGTTGCTCGATGTCGGAACCGAGCTCTTGGAAATCAGGCACGTCGTCCTCGCAGTATCCTGCAACATGAACGTTATCCTTGAATTGCTGTAACGCATCATCTTTTAACTAGATGATTTTTTATGGTAAACATAAATTGTTAAAAGAGGAACGGTTTCCTCATTTGCGACTTCTGAAATATATTTTGTATATTTCAGAATTAATAACAGACTAAAATTTTGCATGTGTATTCAGGCATGTTTGGAGCAGTAGCATGAATTTTTTTTAACCGCATTTTATCAAAAATTGTAGGAGTTACGTCATGTTACGCGTTTCTGTCTTCTGATTGCAAAATTAATTTTCGCTCAAGGGGTAGGCGAAACATTTCAGAATTAATTACGGGGAATCGATCGAACCTAACAGACTAAAATTTTGCACGTGTATTTGGTTGTGGTTGGAGCAGTAGCATGAATTTTTCAAACACATTTTGTCCAAAATTGTGGGAGTTACATCTTCTTATTGCAAAATTGGGTTTCACCCTAGGGGGTAGGTTTCGTTTCCTCATTTGACAAAACTGCGACTTCTGGAATATTTTGTAGATACATTGTACCTCATGCTTGTACGGGGTATGGCAGCATTGAGTGTAGTAGACTGATGGTTATTCCTATTTTTATTCCGATAAGAATCGGGGCCGCGATGGACTGGAATTTAAAGGGGCACACGCGTGTGTCGCACGTGGCAGTCTTGTCGTATGTTTTGGCGCGTGCGTACGTGCGTGTGCTCCGACTAAAAAACACAGGAATATTATTTTAAGACTCGGTGTGGGGTAAAGGCATAAAGCGGCGAACCTCCTCTGAGATTAAGCACCGAGGACCCCGAGAGCCCAGCGCTCTCGCTATCATCGGCCGTTCACCAACTCAGAAAAAGGCAGCACGCGCGGGCCGCGATACAACAACGCCGTTTCGACCATGAATAACCATGGGTTTTTGTAAATTCGCAATGAACACCGGCGGTCTTCGCGAAAAACCAGAAATGTCAAGATTTAAACCCGGACCAATTTTAACATGAAAATTAAACATTTCTTCCTAGCTAGATTATTTCCATTCCCTATAATTTTTTAAATTTTGTTGGACATAAAATTGGTATAATAGCTCATACGATACCTAAATCGTTAGTAATTGATTAGATACAATACCGATTAGATATAAATATTTTGAATAATGCTACAACAATTTTTAGTGGCGCCTCT
Organism: Lasioglossum figueresi; assembly: GCA_028455805.1. Classification (NCBI taxonomy): domain Eukaryota; kingdom Metazoa; phylum Arthropoda; class Insecta; order Hymenoptera; family Halictidae; genus Lasioglossum; species Lasioglossum figueresi. Next base: position 1,387,536 of record CM052189.1, on the reverse strand, counting down.
CAGAGTCACCATTCGTGTGCAATGGAATAACACCTGACGAACGCTTCGAACAAAATCTACTTAGGTATTTTTAAAATTTTCTAATCGATGTTTGCGCCTATTCGCTGCTTTGCTTATCAATTTTTTAAAACATTTTTTGATGCAATTTCTTGTGGACACATTAGTCTTTCTGTTGATCCTAATACAACACCTGTTCATTTCATTTAATCGCTAGAAACCGAGTAATTAATTGACGAGTTTGATACCCTGGGTCAAAATAGGGAAGTCTATTAATGTTTCTACTGCTTCGCATTTTACCTACACATTTTCGTTATAAATGCATGAAGTACACAGTCTACCAACAAGCTAGGCAATTCATACGAAATTGTTGTCTTACCTGCGGCGTCCACGTGGGAGTTGCTGACATCGTCGATGAGATAACGCTTCACGGACTCAATCGGAACGTACTCCGGATTGTTCTCAAGGCTCATGGAAATCCTATCGACCTGACACAGATTCGTCTGGAACAGATCCGCGTCCTCGTCCGCGTAAGACTCCGAAGTCTTATAGGACCGATAATTCGATTCCGCGGCATAAGCGACGACCGTTTGCGCCGGTTGTCTGGAAGTCGTAGAAATCTGATCGTGTCGCGATCCATTGATCCCGTTGCTAGGAATGCTCGCAGGATTCTTCTGATCGGATGTTGCCGAAGGATGATGGACCGGCGTGGTCGACTCCGAATGATTCTTCACGTGCTTCCTTAAGCTTGATGGATCCGTGTAACGTTTTCCGCAACCGGTCACCTGACAGGCGTATGGTTTCTGCAAATTTTTTTGAGTACGCTGTTAGTATTATTTATACATTGTTTATGTTTTCATTATTGAAATTATAAAGATGCTTCCGCTACAGAAATTATTCAATAGATTTCTTTATTCGAGCACGTATCATTATAAAAATTGTGAAAAATCTCAATAAATTCGTTCCTGTAATTTTTATAAAACAATATATATCCGATACATTTTGTACCCGGTACGGTTAGTGTTAGACAAGCATGTTTTTTTTTTTTAAATAGAACAAAATAACGTACCGTATCATAATGAGTTCTTTGATGTTTCGCGCGGTCGCTGCTGTTGCTAAATGCTTTCGTGCAGCCTCGATGCTGACACGCGTACGGTCTTTCTCCTGTGTGAGATCTCTGATGAATCTTCAGGTTCTCCAGCCGCGAGAATGCTTTCTTGCATCCACTGAACTATAAAAATCAGTCAAAATAAATAATTGACTTAGTTTCTCATTTCAAGAAGATTGATTATTGCTACACACCGGGCACTTGTTTGGTTTCTCTCCGCTATGGACTCTCATATGGATCAACAATTTGTATCTAGCATTGAACGGTCTCGCGCGAGGGCATCCTTGCCACAGACAAGCGAATTCGTCCTGTCCACTGCCGGTCCCGGTATATCCTTCGCCATCTCTATCCTTGTCCTTGTCCTTATCTCTGTCCCTCTGAATCCGTCTACTATGTCCATGCGCGTTCGACGAAGAGGATTCAACGTGTCTTCTCTCAATGTGACGAACCAGACCTTCCTGTTCCGCGAATGCGCAGCCACAATCTATCCACCGACATTGATACATCGCTATTAGGCTATCCTCTGTTGTAGAACAGTCTGTGGAAAAGTAAACGTGTCATCGAGTGTTCGAGACGTGTGTAAATAAGGGGACACTACTTTTATAATAAGTAGAAATATAGTAAATATAGGCGCTCAAGAGCACCTCTCGAGAAACAGTTCGTGCTGTTTGTCTGTGTTTAGGCTTTCTTACTTGTTCATCTAAACAACATCAGTCACGCCTAAACGGCTGCCAAGATTGCTGGGGTTGAGATAAACAATGAACCCTTATGTCAATAACCGGGTACCCATTTTTAATTTCTTTTTCAAATTCTTTTAATATTTCTATTAAAAATTATTGTAGGCCTTTATATTCTTGGGCGATCACCAGACTGTGGATCTTTACGCGATTATGGCTTTTAAGAATTTTCACGAAATGCTAGGATGTAAAATACGACGGAATTCGATGCGATTTTAATTTATCTCAGATCTAAAAAGGCCACTATACCGCGGAAGATAAGATTCTATTTGATTCGAGTTTCTTAAAGTTTGTTTACAAAAATTGTAAGTTGAAATTCTACAAAAATTTGAAGTATAAAACTGTGTATTGAAATTACTAGACTGCGGATCTTTGTGCAAAATAAAAATTGTCTGCATCGATTGAAAGAAGCAAAAACCAAATTGAATGTTACTTCTTGCCTTAATAAATTTAATACAGGAGAAATAATATATATATATCGACATCTTCAATTTTATAAATTCTCCAACAATTTTCATTTTCATCTACTCAATTTTCCTATAAATGTATAAAGATCCGCGGTATAGAAATTACAAAGTGTAACATCATTGAATATCATAGAAAATATTGGTTACTGACACAAGGGTTGAGACAGAACACGAGATCCCTGAACTTACCGTAAGATTTGTTTCGTTTATCAGTCTCTAATGCATTCTTCGCCACAGGAACACGTCTATCAGTGAGTAGCAAGCCTTCGTTCCTAGGAAGAACGACCTGGTTGCCGAATCCATCGGCGAGACTAGCATCGTTCACGAACGTCATATTCGACATGGAGGACTGCTGTCCGGAAACCAAATGTCCAACAGCGTAACACGATGCATTGAGATTGGAAAAAGGATCTTGGAGTTCTTCAAGGTAGGTGGACGAAGGTGAAGAAGGAGATTCCACATTGTTCAACAAAGACGTTGGATCACCTCTGATTAAACTAAGATCGAACTCATCCGTCGCGTTTTGCATCGATCCTGTGAAGCTTTGGCTCTCGGATTGACTATGAAGTATCAAGGGCAAGGACACTGTGACGTCATCCTGGTATTCTGGGTATTCTTGATAATTCTGATACTCCGGGTACATTGTATTAGAGAAGCTTCGCGAGAAGGAGAACGCAGATCCCACCGATGGTAGTCGTTGACCGTTTGAAGAATCTGTTGCGTCATTTTGGACCACGTTTGTCCACGTTGGCGTTGTTGCCTCGCTACCTGTACTTCCAGGTGACCGATCCGTCACCGAGTATTGTTGATAAGGATACTGGAACGCAGCGCTGAGCTGCTCCCAGTCTGTGTACTCGTGGAAACTTGAATTATTCGGTAGAATAGGAGATGATAGTCCGGTGTCCGCTTGGGACGTCGCCCAGCAAGCTTGTTGGGGGTTGCTAGACATTGTGGTGATCGGAGCAAAGTGTAAGCTGCCGAGGTTCTCTTGTTTGATGCTCCTAGATACTGCTCGTTGGACGTCCTCCTCGTTTCCGTCCACGTGGTAGTCCTCGAGATGCATTTTGCAGATTCGAGGTTCTGGAAATTGAGAATGGACGTTAGCGTGAGATTGAGAAACATTCCGAGTAATATAAGTAGACAGCGGGTTTGATGCATTTGTGACAGAAATGGGTAGGAGTAATTTGAAACAGTACAAATATTAGAAGAATTAAGAAATTCTGTTTGTATTATTTCCAAATGAGCTAAATGTATGTACTATTATACATACTATACTATACATATTATATGTATATAAATGTATTATTTGTAAACTGTATTATTTTTAAAATTGATTAACCTCGAGTTACTTTACTGTAAAATAAATATTTGCTAGTGTAGTCGATATCTTCGTTTATGCTTGAAACATTGAATTTATAGTTTTGAGATTGTAAGTATTAAATGCGAGTGATTCAAAGTGAAGCATGTTAAGAAAGAAACTCAAATTCCATTTCACTCCGGTGTGTTGCAATTCGAGTAAAACATTTTTAAAATCGCACATACCAATGATCTAATCCGCGCAGTTCAACTACCGAAACACGTCAAACGATCCAGCGTTTCATTCTTCTTGCAGCAGGCCCAAGTCCCCAGGATGATCCATCAAAGCCAAAGACGAAACGAGCAGATTGTCGAATAATTTTAAATTAATTTCGACAACGTAATCACAAGGTCCAAGTGCAGATCGTCGAATTATTTAGAATTATGTTCGACGACGTAATCACAAGGTCCAAGTGCGCACAATCACAACTAGGCAGAAAGGTAGCCAAACTAAAAGCACATAACTGATCCCGAAGAAGAGAAGTCCCAGGTCCCAGTACACCCGTTCCCGCGTCTCCAGAAAGACTATCAACCGAGAGAAGACATGAGAGCCCTAAGAAGATCCCCACCACCCTTCAAAGGAAGAAGCTAAGCAAGAAGGGTACGCGCCGCCCACTCGCGTGGCTGCTTTCGTTCCCCCTCGAAACGAAGAAGGAGAGGATGCGCTTCTGCATATCCCGGGCACTTGTGCATCGGTGCACTTGTGCCTCCGTACACCGCGACGTTCCTCCTTTAGCCGGCCCACGTTTAGGGCCGCATCAGGGTGGCGGGACACACATCTGTGCGCACGACTGTCGTCTCCCTTTTTCCTACTCCTCCTCTCGATATTCGTCCCCCGGTTTTTTCCCTCTGGCATAGATTCCTGGAACTTCTTTGATCGTTTCATCTGTTGATTATTGGGATTGCGTCACCGGGGGTGGCCGGCCCTCCAGAAATCATAGATCGCACCCCTTCGAACTGTTAGGTGTGCACGTAGGTTCTGATATTTTTTATTTGCGATTATTCAGATTGTGAAGACTCATCTCCAGAAATCTTAGATCGCACCCTTTCGACTGTTAGGTGTGCACATAGGTTCTGATATTTTTTATTTGCGATTATTCAGATTGTCAAGATTCATGTCTGTGTCGAATGATTCGACAAATTTATTTCTACAGGTATATGTTATTTGAAAAATGCACAAGGACCAGCTTGCGACCAGTAGGTAAAACATTGATTTCTTCCTTCTTCGTGCTCCTCCTCTCGATATTCGTTGAAATTTTTTGTTCGTTTCGTCTGTTGATTTACTGGAATTGCGACACCGGGGGTGGCCGGTCCTCCACACATCTTAGATCGCACCCCTTTCAACTATTACGAGTATTTAGATTGCAAAGATTCATCTGTGCGGAATGATTCAATAGATGTATTTTTTTTAGATGTATATATTATTTAAACAATGGCTAAAAACTCGTGACCAGTAGGTGGAACATTAATTTCTCCCCCGCGCACGTAACTCGCAATGATTAATGGACCGTGCACGCAGAAGCGTCCCCAAAGAGTTGCCGCTCGCGCGTAGGAGCAAAAATCCGTCGGAAAAAAGTCGAACGAGCGAAGAGGCATGTTTTGTCTGGAAGACATTAACATTCTAACTTATGTGTACCCGTCTAATGCACCACTTGACTGCGTGTCAGCGTTGGAACCCCGAAATCCGCTCGTGACCGCGAGTCAAGGACCGCTCGAAGCGAATCGTTCTAAATAAGAAGAGGCTCCCCCTTCTCCCTGGGTGTATTATAGCGAAGTTGTATTCGCGTGAAAGTGTAAAAGGTCAAAGGGAGAAGCGGGGAGGTCGGTGAAATAATAGTAGGCTGTAATAGGAGGAAGGAGTGAACGACTTTGCCCCTCATGTGTGCGCGCGAAGAAGCTGTTGTTAATAAGTGACGCGTGTGCGGCAGCTGGTTTTACGTTTTTTGCCCTACACCCGATTCTCGGGGTTCGACCGACGAAAGATCGGCCTAAGCACCCTCTCCTATCCCTCCCCTCCTCTTTTTCAAAAAATGCAGCAGCCCTGTGCCACGGAAAATTCCTGCAATCTCCAAAAAGGACACCGGTCAACGCGGAAATCCCGCGACCCATTTGCTGGCTGTCCTCGAACGCATACCTTTAATATCCTTTAATATTTTAGTACTTTTTCTACATTTCCGACCAATTGCAATTTTTGAAAAAATATCTTTTAACTTCTAACTTCTTTTAACTTCTAACTTCTCAAGAAAGTTCAAATCCTATAGTCCACTATTAAAAAAAGTTGTTAGACTGCGGATCTCTATGCATTTTTACGGCATCTTCAAATTTCCAAAGTGCAAGAAGCAACGTGTATTAAGGTCATTAACAGTATTTCTTTCTCATTTTCACAAGAACACATTTTCCAAAGTGTACGAAACTGAATAATTAGACAGCGGATCTTTATGCGAAATAAAAATTTTCCACCTGAATTGCAACAAACCGGAGCGACACAGAAATTTGTTTTCTTTCTTTCTGATTCTAATGTTCTTAATGTTTTAAATTAAGGCTACTCATTTTCGTCGTAAAGGCATCAAATCCGCTGTCTATTAATAATCTTCTTCCAAGTGACAATCTCAAACTAACAACAATTTCTTAACAAGCAGGATTCAACAGAAACAACCTCTGATTACGCGCAAATCAGGAAGACAAACGGCTCGTGTATTAATTATCGTTCCATTCATCAACCGGCTAATTGAAAACGCATTGTTATGATTTCAGAATGATTCTCGCGCGAGCGTTATCTCGCAAGCTGGTGCAGCCAAGCTCCTTTCATGCGAGCACGCATCCTCCTACTCACCCCCTGTGTACACACGCGTGTGCATCTTGACTCCTGCATGCACGTACGCACACACGCACGCTGATGCCCGCACAGTTGCATCTTATGGCCGGGTTATACGTCATATTACGGGTAGATAAGTAATAGAGTGGCACATGTGGCCTGCCAGCCCTCTATGCTTACATTATGCATACTATGCCCGCTCTCGGCCACGCTTTTTTGCCCAGGCACCTGTCAACTCCGTTCGTACCATAGCCACCGCATGTGTACGACTGACATTAAAATAAATATACTGGAAAAAGGATTTCGATCGTACACCCCATACGGATGCAATAACAGAGAATCGGCAGGCGAGGGCCACACCAGATACCTATCTTAACGAACGTCTGATCAACCAGGGGGAAAAACACTAATGCGAACAATGTATCTTTAAAAATCGCAAGCAAATCCGCTCATTGTTTATCACTAGACTGTGGATCTTTATGCAAAATAAAAAATGTTTGCGTTGCTTGCAAGACACAAGTGCCAACCGAAAAATTTGTTTCATCATTTAATTATCTTATTAAACTGAATCTAATACACAGGCGCCCTTAAATCTTTTTAATATGACCACTGCTTTAAATAGTGCGCAGTTATTTTGATCATAAATGCATAAGATCCGCACTCTATTTATCACAGTTCATGTCTACCCATTCAAAAGTGTATACAAAAATTTTCAGCCAAATTCAACCATCCCTTTCGTGTACACCCTTGACAGTGTTTACCAAACACTTAATCGGAAAGAAAACAAAGCCATTCATCAAAAAAAGAGGACACAAGAAGAATATATAGAAACTAGTGGTTTATGTCAAATAGACTGCGGATCTTTATGCATTTATGGCTTATAAAATAAAATAATATTTATTTGTTTTAAATCTATAAAGGCTTTTCCCATTAAAAACAAGATTCTATCTCATTCCACTTTCTCAAAATTTGTCTACAAAAACATCCGCAGTCTAATACTAAACAATGAATCGATTTACTCGTTGACGCTCGTCCAAAAATAATTCTAGAGAAGATAATTTTCGAGTTGTTACGTTTTCCCCGCCTAAAAAGACAAAAGGACTGACCAACGTCATTAGCGCACGACCTCTAACGCTCCACCGCAATAAATCCAAAGTCTTAGTCGTAACTGTAGAATGTACCTCTACGTTTTGCCGGTAATCATAAATAAAATGTCGGTCGTAAATGATGGACTAGGCCCGAGAAATATATATTTAGGACGAGGAGTTTCTATAACGATGGAGCAGTTAATTTGTGTTTGGAGTTGCAACGGTGCGAGTATAGTAGACAGAACGTATTGGAAATAGTGCGGGACGCATCACGCACGGTACGTGTCGGCGTTCAGCATTCGGTCAAGCGACATAAAAATAGAAAGACGTGCGCTCTGCATGTGACTTCGTATAATTAGGTACCGAACCCGAGCCGTTCTTCGTTGTATATCCCATACGTTAGGAGTCTAGAGCATTAGAAAGCCTAACACGGGACCAATGATTCTTCTTTTTTTCCTTCTTCCCCCCTTTCTAGCACGTTAACGAAGTCGGTTATGAAACGTTACATAACTCCTATTGGATCGCAGCATTTGTATCGCGATCGTCTGTGCGCGGTTTATCTTCGCGCCGATAAAAATACTTTCGCGCTTAGAATTCGTATATACAAATATGAAGTATAAAAGCTCGTTAGAGAGGGGTTCGTTAGAGTTAGGCGTACGTGGCGCTCAAATTGAAATTGTACGAGTCGTGTCGCATCGAGAACGAGTGCGGCAACAACGAGCCGGTTACATTCATGTTTGGCACGCATTCTTTCTCGACTATGGGGAAGTGTTGTATGCGGCCGCTGCTCCACGCGATTGTTAGGCAAACGACGGGCGACTGGTTGTTGTGCTTCTGGTAGAAATTCATGCAATTGGGAACTTCGCCGGGGAAGCCTTTCACGAGACAGCAGGGTTTGATGTCAACCACTCGTGACATGTTGCCCATCTTGGTTTGGATCAGTGCGATCAAGGGACTGTCCTAAATTAGCATTAGATGCATTAGTAAAACTGATCGGTTTAATTTTTAATAAACACACCGGCGAGGATCGTACCTGGAAAAGTATGGCCAGGTACCTTCCGGTAGGGTCCCACTCCATCGCAACAACCCTTCCACCAACGGTAACGTATTCATCGTCCGACGAGAAATTCACTTTCGTCAGATCTATCAGGGGCACGGCCACCGTATTGTCGAGAGACACTTTCTTCACGTCGAAGATGTTGTCCTGCAACGGCAGGGCGAAGATTGTCGCGGAGTCCTCGGTCGTTGCAAACAGTAGAGTTAAGTTCGGTCCGAAACAAGCAGCCGCCACACGACCGTTTGGCACTGTCCACTTATCCGTGTGCCACATTGTTGCCATTCCCGTATTCCAAACCCTTGATAATTATCGATCGGAATATGACATTTTTCTACGATGAAAGTAGAACAACGTACCTGAATATATTTCTACACGAAGCAGTAAACAATTGAGACCCGGAAGACGACCAACGGGTGAAGCACAATCCACCACCTCCCACACGTTTCAAGGGAACACCTTCTTTCTTCGAAGTATCCCAGATAATCATGTTCGTGTCTGCGGGCGAGCATGACACCAGAAAATCACCCTGTGGATGCCACGTAACGCTTGTAACTGGTACGTGATTTCTTTGCTTTAGTAGCACCGCATGACTAAGGGAATTACTGGCTACGCTTAATTCTATAGTCCAGACCAGGACACCTGTTTGACATGCTACTGCCAGTTCCCTGCCGGCCAGTGGTCTCCAACTTATGCAGCAGACTGATTTCTGAGCACTGTGCCTTAGGACCGGTATCACTGGTACTGCTTGAGAGAAAATACGTATACGATCGTCTCTGGTGACTACTGCTAGACGGGAGCAGTGCGGATGCCAAGAAAGATATCTGATCTGGAATATATTATAGAAAGTAGGTCGTCAATTCTACAGAATTCAGCAATTCGCTTGCAGTAGATCCTTACCAGAGCTGCATCCCAGTCTCTCGTGTGAACAACATCTGCGACCGACCCCGATCCACTGGTGGGCAATGTTTCTATTTGATACAAGCCTTTGTCCATCAAATCCAACGCCCTTTTAAGCCTGAAAAGAGAAAACGATACAGAAAGGTACGAGATTGTACAAACACGAATGCAATGCTAAAACCTCGTGGCAATCCAGTGCACAACTTTGGTGACCTCTTGAGGATCTGCGGAGGCGGCAAGGCAAATAGCTTCTGCCATTCCCTTTTCCCTCCAAATGCTAGCAATCTTCTTGAAGATACTATCGTGAACAGGCAGAAATAAGTCGTCGGCGCAGATCGTGCGGGCTGTCTCCCTTGTTGTTAGACTATCCGGGGCAATAGAGGCCTCTGGATATTCTCTCACGAATCTGGAGAACGGTTGCAGCTCGTCCTGCAGGTTCTCGTACCTGCAGTAGTGCATAGTTCTCCTGATGAACCCCACAGCTGCAGTATCATCGAAGGAAGGAGAGTCGAAATCGTGCAGCGACAATATTTTCAGCATGTTTCCACCTGAATTATGACAAAATAGAGTGAAATGGAAATATATTTTTTTTCTTAACCTCTTGCTGTAGTTTAACGTGTCAGACTGGTCACCAAATTCAAACAAAGTCTCAATAACATGAATATTATGCGTTTCTTTTTAGATGAAATAAAAATAAAATAAAATAAATTCAAGAAGAAAAAATAAAGAAAAGAAGGAGAAATAAAATTTGATTAATTCCTAATAATTCTTTAAGCATTAAAATAAATTCTTTTTCCTTCTACATTTTTCTGGGTAAAGACGTTTTAATCACTGTAATTATAAAGAGAATGGTACGGTTTAATATGTTTAACATGTTGAAAATAATCAAAGCACTTGTAAATTCTTTCAACAATTTTACCGTTTTAAATTGCACCTATTTTTGTTATAAACACATCAAATCAGTCTATTTATAACCTATCAACACACGATAGACCGCAACAATTCCTCTCGAAAATCAATCATTAACTAGCGAAACAATAAAGTGATCGTCGCATTCAGAATAGGAACCCAAAATCTCTGCGTTGAAAAAACCGTTTCGGAAATCCTGCACGTCAAAACAGAAAGAAAAGAAAACAGTGTCGCGTGTCTGTCTATAGTCTATAGTCTATAGAATCTGTTAGCCGGATAAAATGGCGCGGGGTTCGGTTTACCTCGGTCGCCATGGTAACAGCCAATGGCGGCGCGGCGATCGCGAGCGTGGCGCGCATGCGTTGATCAACCGCCATTCGAAGGGTTCGAATCGCGAGGAAAAAGTTCGAATCGATTTGACGCACGTAAATTCGCATGACATTCGGCGTTGATGGTTTCGTGATGTTTGTCGGAGAATGATGAATCGACGGGTGTACGTTGTGAACGGATGATGAATTTTGAATCCGGAGAAATGTGAGAAGAAGGTCGAGGACCTCGACGAGGCACGTCGAAGATGACAGTGAAAGATGGTGGGGGAACATGAGGTGCAGGGCCGTGCCGTGCTATGATACAGAGAAGCGGCACCGCAAGGGGGCGGCAAAATACAATTTGAACTATTCAATAATTAAAAATCTTTACGCAAGATGACGCAAGAAGAGAATCAATTTAAAATAAACTTTTTCCAATTATATTCTGGACATGACCCTTAATCCTCTAAATGAGCGATTCACGCTTCTGGAAACTCGTTGGACAAAATTTCAGATTTTATATGACATTTTATAAACACAATGATATAGATGACAAAACGCTAGAAAATTATTATACCAGTCTCCAGTCAATATACTTTCGGTCGAAAATAGAATCAGATATAAATGCAAAAGATCTTCAAGAAGAGTTACATATTCTATGAAACCTTTGGATGAAACCTTTGCATTATTTTCTTAAAAACACAATATCGACGGTTATTTTAAAGAAAAAACGTTTAAGAGGCGGCTTTTCGAAGACTTGCATCATACTGGGAAAATCTACGGCACGGGCCTGCGTGAGTTGCAGGGTGGGGAGCGTAAGGGAGGGGTGAAGTGGGGACAGCAGTGTGCGGTCGCTATTCGTGCGGCGCGGGTTACGTATTAGAGTTGTCTTCTGCTACGGTCAGGCCTGGTTTCGTCGGTAGTTTTGTTCCCGAAAGGTATTTCTCTCTCTTGGGGGTGACGCGGGCGGGACTCATTTATCGGCGAACAGTCGATAAGATGCTACCGCCGAGGTAGTGACGAGATATTTGTCGCGGTCAACATGATTTCGGCGGAGCTTTCGTCCTAGAAAGTCGGCCGAGATCGCTGGGAAGGCGAGAGAGACACAGGCGGAGGCGGACCAGCTCGATCTTCGCGAGAGATGGGCAAGAAGGGTTCCAAGCGGAAAACCCGATGGAGAACTCTCAGTATCGGTGGTGAGTAAACTGTCTTGTCAAACCGTATGGTCGCACGATGTCCTTTTCTAACCGGATCATGGTGTCCCGTGCGCGTGTCTCTTGTTGGCCACGTTCTAGAAATTATTCGCCGATTCACGATTGTAAATGACACCGTACCGAGACTGTCTCGGGTAGCTCATGGTGTCCCATGCGCGTGTCCCTTGTTGGCCACGTTCTAGAAATTGTTCGCCGATTCACGATCATAAATGACAACGTACCGAGACTGTCTCAGGTAGCGCAGCTGTTCCTCTCAGGCATTGCCATTTTCACCGTTCGCGTAACATATCAAACGTGTAGATTCGTAACCTCGCGTATTGTCCGCGCGTGTGCGTCTAACGACTGAGTCTAGAGTCCTAGGGTATAGATGTTACACTGTGTGTCGTTCTCCGGAAACGAGAGAGAGAGAGAGAGAGAGAGAGAGAGAGAGAGAGAGAGAGAGAGATACAATCAGGTAAAAAAACGTGTCCCCGTTCACGATAAACAAGGACAATCGGACTGATTATTGTACAGATGAACACAGAGCACATCGAACAAGGTCTGACAGTTTCTCATCTGACGACAGTGCGGATATTACGAATAAAATTGGCCGCTCTGTCTGGGACCGAGCTGTTTCCCAGACAACCATCGATCCGTGCACCCTCCATGTCTTTACTTCTGAGTTGCAACGTGCCTATCTACCCAGAGCAAGTACTCTACACGCGACCTTACGTACCCGTCAAGCTGATTCTCACAGAAAGTCATATTCTCTTGGTCTCTCTCTTTCTCTTGGGAGAAACACAGAGAACGTTCTCTCGCTCTCTCTCTCTCGCTCTCTTCCCTCCTGTTCCCTCCCCTTCCTCTCCCGCCACCCCCTTTATCGCTAGTTGAAGGTGTATCTCCATCGTTGATGACCCCTTCCAACATACGCTGCTTCCATCTATATGCACAACACCGTGACACGTCTAGTGTAAATTCGAGACCAAAGGACCATGCCGAACGATGGAACTCGAATGCGACTGTTATGCGACTGGCAACAACAAATAAAATTATGGAAATGCACGAGAATTCGAACCGTTCGATTGAATTTCTCGAAAGCTGTGACGTTTGATTGATTCAGCGCAGTTTGATATTGCTTAACACCGAACCTACCCACCACCGGTCGAAACGACCGGTTCTAGTTTTTTATTTTACAATTGTTGAAATAGTAAGAATGATTGTATAGATATCTTTAATGGAGCACGCATTACAATAAACCGCGCAAAGTCTGAATGATATCAATCTTGTCATTTTTATAAGGGAACGTGTACCAGTTAGTTTTAGGGTTCCTACCGAGCACTAAAGATGGCTACTACGCGTTGCCATATGAACGTGACACAGTCGAATTTATTTGGATTTCTGTGCGATTTTCATTAGAATTAGAAGCTTCTTGAAACATTCATTAACCAGTTAACTGCGTTCGACGTGTATACACGTCAATCCAGAACTCTATTGCGATACAGTAACAATACCTTTGCTCGTTTTTTGTCGATACTTGTCATTGCTTGATTTTAATTCCGCACTCGGTCGGGGATTTTTAAAACTAAATTCCGCAGTTAAGAGGTTAATTGGAAAATAGAAAATCTGGAAACGGTCGTCTGACCGGTAATGGTTTGACGTTCAATCATACTCTGCACGGCATAACCCTGACTCGCGGTGGGTTGCTGCTATCTTTGGAGGGTCCAACTGGCAAAGGTCGCGTTCTAGGATGACTGAAGTTCGACCCGGTCGAAGCAGTTTCTTCCAGTCCGTGAAATGAAATTAAATGGAATGAAAGATACAGTGCTCGTCAATAAGTCTTAACATCTCCACTCGCGCTGTTCGCACGATTATAATTAGAACAGAGAATTGTATGTATAAATAGAAGCCAACAGAAATATCTTTTGGTCATTCCACCCTTTGAATAAGTATTTACCTAGGTTGGGGGATCGGTATTTTTCTATAGATGATCGATTGAATAGCTTTCTGATAAACTGCGAGCGGCGTCCTCGCGAAGCAGAATGTTTAAATACAGATTTTCGAGCGTGTGCCAACATTTTTATCCAGACACGAGGTGCGGGCTCTACTTTGTTTATGCGCTTCTATTTTCAACCATAATACTGCGAATAAAAAACCTGCACAATTCTTGCGATGCTTAAAAATGTTTCTAGATAAACATTTGGAAATAAAAAAAATATGTCCACCGAAGCTCTATCACGATTCGAAACACGTTCATACACGCGTCTGTGTGATGCGAATGTGACTTTATTGATCTCCGGCTTCGAGATTGCAACATCAAGCGATCGGTTAATTCCTCTCAGTTTTTAATTCGTTCTCTGAAGTAGAATTTGTTTATTTGTACGTGGAGTCGGTTTTCACGGTCGACGTTGAATTGCCAGGAACTCTTCTTTGTTTTCTAATGTTGTCGTGGGGGGCTTTCGCATCGTTTGCGCGTTTTATCTATCATTTTGACGGAGATTTTCTCTCTCGCGTAGATCTCTGCGTTTATCGAGCGTATTTACGTTATCCGAATCCGATAATGCCGTAGGGCTTTGCACCTATACCTTGTTCAACCAGACGAGGCAGTAAACGTAAACATAGCCGCTCGACGCACCTGACTGTCTCGTCTCCTTGGACAACGTACAGGTGGCTAACAATTCCTGGGAACTTTTTTATTCAACAGGTTTTTAATATTAATCGAATTCAATGTTAATCTCTTGCCGTACCATTTTCTTTGCAGTGACTAAAAACGACTTTATCCCAAAAAATGTAGAAGGGACAAGAAAATTTATGTTTCTTGTATAGCTACATTTATTTGAATGCTTAAATGTGAATTACAAACGAATCTAATTTGATTTCATCTAAAAAGAAACGCGTCACATTCGTATTTGTTAACCCCTTGCCGTATTTTAACGAGTCAGACTCGTCATGAAGATTTTAAACGAAGTCTAACAAATATGAATGTCACGCCTTTCTTTTTAAATGAAATAAAATCTGATTCAAAGCCATAAAAAAAGTTTCTTTTTTCTTCTATGACATTTTTAGGAATAGAGACGTTTCAATCACTGTAACTGTAAAGAAAATGATACGACGAGGGGTTAAACTTTGTTAAAATCTTCATGACGAGCAAGTGGTTCTTTTTTAAATTTTGTTCGATTCCCACCAATTGCGATCTAAACATTTTTGTTTGCTCATTCTCTAGCAAACTAGTCGGCCTAACATCTTGGAAAGATTCAAGTTCGCTGGACCAATTTTGAAAAAGTCATCCGATTTTTAAGTGTCCACTTAACCAGTTAACTGCGTTGGACGTGTATACACGTCAATCCAGAACTCTATTGCGGTGCAATAACAATAACCGTTTCAAGAATGAATTGTTAATTTTTTATCAAATAAAAATGTAATCCTTCCTCGTTTTTCGTAAAATTTATAATTTATAATTTACGCGTATACTTGTCATTGCTTGATTTTAATTCCGCACTCGGTCGGGATTTTTAAAACTAAATTCCGCAGTTAAGAGGTTAACACTAGGTGTACGGAGGTCTAAATATAACTATTTTACATTAATTTATAAACATAACAAGAATTTGTCTATCCAAATTTTTGGCCATTTTTCCGATAGTATATACCCCAAGAATTAAATTTGGTAAATAATTTCTCAGGGAAGCATCTTTACAATCTTAATAATTGCAAATTAAGAATATTAGAACCCGTCATTTTGACGGGTCTCGTAAACCTAGTGTTAATACTGTCCCCGACAATATTTCACATTACCACTGTGGTGGTGATCTAGAATGATAAGGTTTTATAGTATGAGTTTGTATAGTATTTTGGGTGAGAAACTAGTCGATCTAACAACTTGAAAAGATTCAAGTCTACTGGATCAATTTTAAAAAAGTCATGCGAGTTTTGGGATTGTCCATTTAATATTGTCCCCGACTCTATATGGGTTTTAACTTGAACGGTGGGGGGTCTCGAATGATAAGGTTTTACAGCATGAGTTTGTATAGTATTTTTGGTGAAAAACAGGGAGCCTAGTAATTATACAACGACACGGAGAAACGATAATATTTTTATTGTCTAGACAATTACCTTGCATGACGACATCGATGTTGAACGAAACGAAGTTACGAGTTTCGTTCGGCTAATTAGCATCGAAACACTGTGACGACGCGAAACTCTTCGTAAACAGGACGGGTCACGGGTGTTAACGAAAATACAAATACAAACGTCGGAGAGCAGCGGTTCTATGTATGTATCGCGTGTCGAGCTGCAGTGAATGTTGTAGGCATGTTCGTCGTTTCAAATGATCTTGAAAACTCGCCGGTGTGTGACGAGTTTAATACTAGTTTTTCTTTCTCTCCCGTACGCGCACCAACATGGCGGCCACTGTGATCGTTATCATATCTGACCTGCAGGTCATAACGTCCGAACCGCACATTCCGTTTCCCTTGATTCTCGCTGGTCATTGAGACCATGGTGCATTCGTAACGTTGCAGATATTTTACTGTAAATTTAATATCGTGACTAATTGCACGCCCGAAAAAGCTGACGTTTCACGAAAGAGGATCTCGAGCGGAGAAAAAAGATTTTAGAAGCTTTCGAAAGTCTCCATGCGTCGCTGGAACTCGTGATACGTTTCATGATCGCGCAACTTCTCCGATGCTTTGTGCTCATTAGGTTTGAAATGATGTCCCGTGAGACGGATATTTTGTAAAAGTCGTCTTCTAACGAGTTATGGCCGGTCTAATTATCGATGCGTCGTCGGGAGTGAGTTCATATGCTTAGATGGGAATACTGGAATTATTATATGTAACTAGAAATGTATCTTCTTTCTGAATATGTTTGATAGACGCGAAATAATGCAACAGTATTTTGAAATTCTATGTTTTTACTGGTTTCAATTACATCTACCCAGTTTTCTGATTGTAACTTTAAGTATCCCGGAATATTAAAGAATATTTTTGGCACATTTTCATATTTTCTGTGATTGAAACGAACCAGATTTCCGTACAGGTATTGTTTGATAAATAGTTCGTCAAATAAGTTAATTCGGTATTGGAATGGGTTGGATTATACCGCGATACGTAATTAGAAATCGATTTTCGATGTGCTTTCCTTTAATAACATTCTGAGAATGTTGCACGTGTGTAACAACCTCTCTTTCACGCATCTTTCATTATGCTCGTCCGTGTCTGCCTTCGAAGTAGCTGTACAATTAACTTCCGTTTTTCCAGCAATTATAGTCATTGAGCTTCCAGCAAATGGATGTATGTATATGCATAATTTATTCTCTGCTTATCCGATAAACAGGCCGCCGATCTTTATGCAAACAAAAAATTTTCGTCGTTCTTTAATCACTCCGACAAGTTAGGAATAATACATCTTTCTTGATTTTTAATGTGCAAACTCCGTTTTTGCGCGTCATGTTCGTCACAGTTTCGACGCAATTGCCTAGTTACGTTTCTATTTTCAGAGTTAATTTAGTTGAAACGAGTTAAAGCTTCGTTTAGCATTCGATGGGCATTTTCGAGGTTTACGAACCGAGGGATAAGTTTTTGACCCACTCTCGTATCCCGAGCACAAAAATTCGAATACTTGTTTTAGACAAACAACGTATAGATAGTTTGCTCCTCGATTATCTCGATATTCGATTTTGATTCCCTCCCGATTGTTTTGATCAGTGTCTTTCGGTTTTTCCGGCTGATCTAGTTTAACCGAACAACACGCCTCTTATCTTATCTCGAATGTAACTAGAGCGTTTCCCTATTCTAGATAGGAATATACTAACAGTTTTTTTTTAACCACCCTGTAGAATTTATTTTCCGCCTATGTATCTGATTTGTCAAGTATTTCAATTAACGCATTACCGACCGGTGATTATAGCATCATTTTGAAAAATCTATGGTACATGGCTAAACATTTTTTTATGGAACCTTTAATAGCGACAGCAATTTTCATTGTAAACTAACAAGTCACCCTCAATAACGTCATCTAATAATTTCATTTAAGACTGCAATGTAAAAGAAAATTCCTATGGTTTCTTTTGGTACAGCACAATTATTGAAAATCCTATTAACCAGTTAACTGCGTACGACGTGTATACGAGGTGTGATCAAAAAGTAAGGTGACTTTTTATTTTTATCAAAAAATATGTATTTATTCATCAATATTTATGTTGCCTCCTTCAAAGTAATTCCCCTCAGATATAATGCACTTGTGTCAGCGCTTTTTCCAATCCTCGAAGCACTTCTGATAAGCACTTTTTTGTATAGCTTTGAGCTCTTCCAGCGATGCAGTCTTTATCTCCTCGATCGTTGCAAATCTCCGTCCTTTCATGGGTCTCTTCAGTTTTGGGAACAGGAAAAAGTCGCAGGGGACCAAATCCGGTGAATATGGTGGCTGAGACACGATTGTGGTGTTGTTTCTGGCCAAAAGATTACTCGCAAGCAACGATGCGTGAGCGGGTGCATTCTCGTGATGCAAAATCCATGAATTGTGTTTCCAAAATTCCGTTAAAATTGCTTGGCACGAACCAAACGAGATGCCGACATCATCGGCAACTTCTCTAATGGTAATTCGACGATTCCCCAACACTATTTTCTTAGCTTCTTCAACGTTTTCATCGGTTATTGACGTGTTGGGGCGTCCAGGGCGAGCTTCGCCATCAACATCTTCTCGGCCTTTTTGGAAGAGCTTGTACCACTAATAAACATTTTTTTTTACTCAGAGTACACTCACCGTATGCCACTGTCAACATTTCAAGTGTTTTCGAGCACTTAATTCCATTTTTTTCGACAGCAGAAAATCGCCGAACACGCAAAACGCTTCTAACCAGAAGCACTAATGCTTCTCGCAAACAAACAAAAAATGCTATATAGCTAAAACTGTGAATATATGTTCGGGACGAGTGTACCAGCATAAGAAAAAAAAGAGAACGAAAATCGACTGTAGGTATCCCGCGAAATTCAAAAAGTCACCTTACATTTTGATCACACCTCGTATATTTGTCATTGCTTGATTTTAATTCCGCGCTCAGTCGGGGATTTTTAAAACTAAATTCCGCAGTTAAGAGGTTAATAGGCTTCCGATAGGTAAAGTGTTAACGCATGCCCCCGTAACACCGCTAAAAATTGCTATGCCATTATTCAATATATTGTCTAGATTCTAAATATGTAGGTATCTAATCAATTACTGAACATTTAAGTGTCGTATGAGTATGATATCCATAAAGGTTAAAATATCTCCGAGTGCAAAGGGTTAATTGCTAGGAGTGTCAAACCCCCAAATAAAAATCATACCCGGGATAGTTATCTGATCTCTTAGTTCCTCCAATCGCTATACTCAGACGGCGGTTCCGATCAATTTTGATCGTCGGAGACGTCAGACGGTTGCTCACACCCCCGAAATACACGTTCGCCAGCAATCTCGGATCTGCAACCCTTGACATTCAGAACCTTTTTCCGCGAACACACACTTGCCGGGGGGGTCAAAGATCCTCGTGCACTGCCAGAGAGAAGAGAGAGCGAGAGAGAGCGAGAGAGAGAGAGCGAGAGCGAGAGCGAGAGGAGTGGGATGGTCGAAGGGAAAAGGGGGTGGTCGAGGAAGCAAATCAATAGGAGCAACCGTCGCGCCTCGATCGTTGTCGTGCTCGAACTTTGGAATGAATGCTACCATGAAAGTGCAGGTACCCAGTAACAAGAATATTATGCCATCGACTCGATCCCCTACAATTGTCGATGAAGGGGATGGATAATAGAGCTGAGATTCCCGGCAGAATAGAAACTTATTACCGAGTGACAGTGTATGATAATATTGATGCCAAATCGAGTGAAGAGCGAAAGTGGTTCGAAGCTGAACACCGGGCTTCCCTCCTTTGTTCTCGGATCAGCAGAGTTACATGCTCCCGTGGAAGTTTATGGCGTTCGCATTGATCCCTATGGGAATGTAGCCGACACACGTATCGCCCAATTATCTAATGTCTTTCGCAGGGGGGAAACTTGGAGACTGTCGACGATCCTTCGAAGCGAATTGCTTCGCCGACTCTTCCGAAATGATTATTTAACTGGAATCGTAAAATCCGCAGTCTATTGATAATATATGGTTCGTTCGGATAAAACATAGAAAAGTTTCGCAATTCTACAACGGTAATTTCCATAGAATGTCCGGTTATTTCTATGGTTTATTCCCGCTCCCGTTGTAGAATAAATGGCGGAACTTTTTAACGCTCTGGTCTGCTTCACTTTGCGTCGTAAGTGGTCCAAGTTCGCGAAATGATCTCAGCAGTTGAGTATATAGCAGAAGTTACCTCGAAGTTTAATGAAGTGATCCTCTGAGAATCGGACAAGTGCTAGTCGATTTACCCTCCATTTTGTGGAATTAATAATTTCAAGGTTGGCGCTTGGTTCGACGAACAGCGGAGGCATCGTTTTATAAAATTCGCTATGCTTACAATGCCCTCGAATATTCGTTCACGAATCGATAAAGTCACGATTACATAATTGGGTGACCGCATTATGTACGGTCGGACTGATTACACTGTCCAACACCAAATTTGTTTCGCTATAACTGTTGGGTGTCCTTTATAGAGTTTTTTGCGCTGATCCCGAATCTGCCCATAATTTTTTTCCTACGCGCACAGTTTTTGAGAAACGTGACTTTGAAAAAAAAAACATATTTTTCAACTTTAAACAAATATTGTCATGTTATTATAAAAGATATTGAATTGTTCTTTACGGCAAATGATTCTGTAGACTTTCCCGAATACAGTGATATTCAATATTAAAACATTATGATTGTTTAAACATATTTAAACAATGATTAAAGACGGAGATACGCCACTTTTGCACCCATTTTTGAGGATTCTTTTTCTGTTTATCCCAAAAAATAAGGGTCCAGCGGAAAATCGAACTATACCACGCGATAGAGCAGACTTTTATCTTGAGAAACCACCCTTTCAAATTTCCAACGTCGATGTTTTTTTCGAACCAGAAAGAAAAATATCGTCGCCCATGAGTTGTCGCCAGTGACGCTCACCACTAGATCGGGCGATCGTCGCGCCGTATCCCGTCGAACGATCGCGCTCGTGGAAGAGCACCACTGGCGGCAACTTATGTCCAGCGAAGATATTTTGCTTTCTGGATCGAAAAAACATCAACTTTGGAAATTTGAAAGTCTGCTCTATCGCGTGGTATAGTTGCATTTTCCGCTGGACCCTTATTTTTTTATATAAATTTAAAAATATCCTCAAAAATGGGTGCAAAAGTGGCGTATCTCCGTCTTTAATCATTGTTTAAATATGTTTAAACAATCATAATGTTTTAATATTGAATATCACTGTATTCGGGAAAGTCTACAGAATCATTTGCCGTAAAGAACAATTCAATATCTTTTATAATAACATCACAATATTGGTTTAAAGTTGAAAAATATGATTTTTTTTCAAAGTCACGTTTCTCAAAAACTGTGAGCGTAGGAAAAAAATTAAGGGCAGATTCAGAATCAGCGCCAAAAAGTCTATAAGGGACACCCAACAGTTATAGCGAAACATAAAAAAAGTTGAAATTTGTTGGACAGTGTTATTTATGGCACACTTAACCGGAATAACTTCTCTAGAAACGGGCCATGAACGACTTTAGTTTTTCCACCAAGCTAGAAGTTAAAAATAGGCTGAAAATGGTAATTTTCCGAATTTTACTGATTGAAAGCGCGTGCCCCATCAACTATGCGACTGATTGGTAACGGTTTCCAAGCAGCGTGGATAGCGTATAATCAAGTTCACGAGCGTGTTCTATAACTAGACAATTTCGTGGAAGAATATCATGATGCTTCGTAATCATCTTCAGACTAGATTCCATGGCGGTGGTTATTGGCGAACCCATAAGTAGCTCGAATGGTTGTCTTGCACTACTGAATTCTACCGGTATGCGGTCTACTATTCTACTGGCGTTTCACTTTCGCGCGAGGTAGAATCCTCTTAACACAATCCAAGCACGCAATCGCATACCGACTCGAATGTTGCACAATCTTTTTACGGATGGAAACATTTTCTGAACTTTCAGATTTATCTAACTTGAATTGTCATGAAAAGTTTGGTCGAAATTGCGGAGAAAATACTGTGATCAGTGGACAGCGGATCTGATACATTTATCACAAAAATCAGTAGGTGAAATTTAAAGCTGGAAAAACGTTTAAAAAATGTAAAAATACGGAGACGATATTTCCAATCAATTCAAATTATTTACACAAGGAATAAATCGTTATTTAGCTTCGTTTCCATGCAAACGATGTGTAAACATGTGATTTTGCATAAAGATTCACTGTCTAGTGGTCAGGGTGAATTAATGAGGTCGGTAGCGGATCTTCATGCAAAATAAAACTTGTCTGCATCGATTGCAAGAAATAGAAACTGAATTGAATTTTATGCCTTCCCTAAATGACTTGAATAGAGAAGTTATATATTGACATCTTCGATTTAAAAAATTTGTCGACGATTTAAGAATGTCGTTTACTTAACACTAGAAAGACTGAAACTTAGTATGTACCTATATTGCCCCAAAGCAGTCAAAATGACTGCATTGCGAAAGAATGACTAATGTGTAAAGAAATTTGTTTAAAATTAATTTTTAATATTTTTTATATTATTTACAGTCATACATAGCGCGTTCCTGCAGGCCTGGCATAAAGATTCGAATAACAAGTACTACTTTAGTTATTGAACAACTGGAACTTATCAAGTATATGCTCAAATCGACAATTTTTCATGAACTTGTATGTTATCGTGTGACGGTAATCAAAAAAAATATAAACTGTTATTCCAATCCAGAGCCGAACTGGCCATATAAGAAATTTACTCGATTCAATAATAAAAATCATTTGATTATTTAAAATTTCCCAAGTAGTCAAAAT
>CM052189.1:1337769-1364581 GCA_028455805.1 Lasioglossum figueresi | reverse complement strand
TGCAGTCACGCGCGAGTGTCGTCTGTCTAGGAGACGCAGTCCTTAAGCACCGTCAACTGCGGAATCGTAAAGAGTCCCGTCGCTTGAGGTTCGATCAAATATTTACGTAACGTACAATGTCGTATTATTTATGTAACGCGCATAAACCATGTCGGTTAATACCATTTTCCTTTAAATATCTCGAAAATATGACGTAGACCACTTTCATAACTATGGCAACCATTTAAATCGAAATTCAAATTCAACGCTTTCGATCATTATATTTAATTAGGGGATGTGTGAAAGGATGAGGGGGTTCAGTTAGAATTGTAAACCGAGTCCCTTTTTATGGCCGGTAGGATAAAAATAAAGCATTTCTAATCTTCATTATATTTAAATCGAAATTCAAATTCGACCCTCAGCGACCTGATTTAAATCAAAATTCAAATTCAACTCGTATTAAGCACATATAAAGATCGAGCACAACTGAATAAATTACAACTGGTTCGATCGCTCGGATAGAGAAGAAATTCCGTAGACAACGTGCAAGACGCGTTTCCGAAGTGTGAGAGCTATTCGGAGGACCGATAAGAAGAACCGGAAGCCGTTTTTTTTTCTATGGCGTGCACGGCGACAGCGTTTTCTGTATAGTCGTTGCATGTGTCTCGTTGGATCGTAGACCTTCTTTTCGCGCTGTCCCCGACGGATTACATAACGAGTTCGTAGGCCGACGGTAATAAAGTGCAGTTTTGCGCGGGGTACATGAAGCTTGTCAAGCCGTGACGCTGTTCGTGCAATGCCGCAACCAGATTTTACGGTGCACCGTTGGCCAGGTGAGATTTAGTAAGTATTAACGAAGATTTACTACTACTAGTGATAATGAACAATTCGTACGACCATCGTATTGTTCATTCAATCTCCCGTTTCAAGGAACAGAGTGCCACAGGAATGAAGGATAATTGATGAGCAGGTCTAAATTTGAAAATTCGAATTTGAGAGATCTTGGCGAGATCGAGCTGTCATGCTTTTGGCAGACGGTCTTGAACGGGGTATTTGATCAAGTTATGCAGAGCGGGAGGGACAGTTTCGGTGAATCACGTTACGGTAGATAAGCCTTAAGAATATAGGAAATATAAAGTAACGTTCACGAGCGAAAATTCTATGCCATTATACAACGCGTATCATCTTTGATCATTTTTCAACCCCTTGTTGTATTTTAACGAGCCAAACTCGCGGTGAACAAACTCGCGTCTAACAAATATGAATGTTATACCTTTATTTTCAAATTAAATCAAATCAGATTCGTTTGGAATCAATATTTAACGCATTACCGACCGGTGATTATTGCATAATTTTGAAAAATCTATGGTTCATGGCTAAAGTCTTTTTAATAGAATTTTCAACGGTGACAGCAATTTTCATTGTGAACTAACGAGGCGCCCCGAATAACATCATCTGGTACGTTCATTTAAGATTGTAATGTAAAAGAAAATTTCTATGCTTTCTTTTGGTATATCATAATTATTGAAAATCCCATTAATAGGTATTCGGTAGGTAAAGTGTTAAGCATTCGAATAAACGTGGCCGTACAAAGAATGTAAATTTTCTTTTGTCTTCTACATTTTTGGAGATAAAGACGGTTTTAATCGTTGTAACCGTGAAGGAAATTATATATAAGGCAAGGGATTAACGAGCTTCTCGATGCTTTATCAGCAGACAGTGGATCTTTATGCAAAATCAAAATTTTCCACCTGAATTAGAACAAACCGCAGCGAGATAGATTCTCTCTTATTTTCTCTCTTAACCTCTTGCCGTACTTTAACGAGCCAGACTCGTGATGAAGGTTTTTAACAAAGTCTAACAAATACGAATGTTACGCGTTTCATTTTAAATTAGATAAAATTTGATTCGTTTGTAATCAATATTTAAGCATTAAAATCAATCTAGCCATACAAAAAATATACATTTTCCTTTCCCTTCTACGAAATTTTTGTGCATAAAGACGTTCTAATCGCTGCAACTGTAAAAGAAAAGACACGGCAAAGGGTTAATATGTTCAAATAATATGTAGAAGTATTTTCGAATTCCTATAATATCTTGAATGTTTTATAAATTACACCTACTCAGCTTTATCAGAAATGCGTAAAATTCACTGTCCATTTACCACTTAACTCAAGGTGCAAGCTTCAAGGTGACCTTGAATCGTCGGAAACAACCGCATCGGTTCGTTATCGTTTCCGATAGAGTGTCGATTCGGTTACCCTTGGTCGTCGGTCGCGATAAAATCGGCGCACGTGGGAATGCACACGGTGCATGCCGGTGTGCGCGATGCGGCGCTGTGTATGCGCCGCGACGCGCCGCGACGCGCCGAGATGAGCTGCATAGATGCGTCTGGTTTCTAATACAGCTGAAAACTGCGCGCGGAACGAGCGGCCTCGGGTTCAGGTTATGAATAGCACGTGAGTGGCCACGAGGTCCCCGTCACATGCTCGGTATCTACCATTCGGCTTTCGAATCATTCGGCCGTCACGAGACGTTTTATACTTAACTCCGAGCCGCGTTTGACACGCGAACACGGGGGAATCCCGCGGGCAGGGTGGACGAACGTGTGCACACGCGGTTCCGCGGTTTCCGCGGCCAACATTCGCAAACAATTACCGCACCCGTTTCGAAACCGTCGATCTCTCGACGTCTTCTTCGACAGCGGTCGAGCAGCAACCTTGCCAAACTCTAGTTGTCAGAGTTTAACCATTTTCAATGTTTGACGACGAGACAGCTGACGGCAAAGCTCTATTTAGTTAGATTCGGTGGAATTTTTATCTCAATATGCGCTTGGATAAAGAAATTGATCGAATCAATTTCCCTGTAAGCAACTCCATAATTTCAATAATTGCAAAAAGAAAAATATAAAACTGGTCATTTGTGGTCATTTTCGTAGCTATTAAAAATTCACAGTCACAAATTTTCAAGACTATCTGTACGGGGTTGGGAATCTGTATGAAGCTAGGGGAAATTATTTTATACTTTTTAGTCCGTCTTAATAAACGTGGTACATTGAAAATGTCTTTTTATTTAAATTTTTTTCCTAGGCGCATAGTTTTAAAAAATTTGTTTTTTGGATATTGCATTGTCACCCAGTTCTGAGCTATGTTTAAAGTTTCAAGTCTCTAGCACATCGGGAAGTTAGTTTAAAATCAATTGCAGAATTTGTACCGAACAGACAAACAGACAGACAAGAAAGCGAGCTAATAAAAATGTGGTAAAATGAATTTCTATTTGACTCGTGTTTGCTGCATTTCGGGTGGAAAATCCCCATTTTCCATAAAGATCCGCTGTCTACCGATGCCCGAGAGTCTACGCAGGCCTCGACGCACAGCATCTTAATAACAATATCGACAATTTAGAATGCACAATGTTCGCCCTATTACCGACATACCGGTGCAGGAAACGGAAGGATTCATTTTATAATGGCATCGTGTAATGTTCGTACAGATTTCAATGGAACTTGAAAACGTAGTTGGGGACTGCGTTCCACCGAGGTTTACGCAATGTTCGAATAATCTTTTATTCAGACAACTATAAAAACAAGATTTCTTTTCTATTTGTTTCTTTTCTTTTTTATTCATTATTATATTCTTGGTTATTGATCGACTATGAAATAACATACGTTCGATTTCATTTATGAATTCTCTTATTTTTTATTCGTATTTCATATATGTATAAGACACCTAATCTCGGATCTAAGTTATGTAAAGCCTTAGGCATGGACACCGACCACATAACAGCAGTTTATTTCACAAGTCGATGCAATGTACGGGTAAATGTGCATAAGAACGCGTTCACGTGTTCACTCGTTTACGTAATTAACCATACTATTTATCAGAAAACGAATTCGTGGAAAGTCTAGAAATAACACCGGGGTGGTGCGTAATATGGTTTAAACTTTACCAAATTGCTTCAGTACTTTCAACAACGAAAACAGCCAAATTTTTAAATATGAGAACATACATTGCTACCTCGGAAAATATTTTTCTTAGATTTCTTATCGAAGTGCAAACCAGACTTTTCAAATATTATAACGCGATTCTATCTCAAAGAAACGAGGTGAAACCAATAGAGTGCTTGTGTAAACAATTAACCGCGTGTGACGAATTTGTTTACCAGCAGGCAGAAGTTCTGAAATTTGCGCAGCCAAGTTTGCCTCTATCAGAATGTTTGTGTTTTTACGAAAATCACACGAGAGAAATCTCTCTTTTATTACGTAGGGTAGTTTGGCAGTTCTCGTCGCGTCGCCGGGATGAAGACTAGAGGATGCAGACTAGTTTTCGCAGTTCCACTCTACCTTGTCCTGAAAGGTTGAAGAACTTTTGACTATTTGCCAAATCTAGCAGCCAGGGTCCGGGCTCCCTCTCTCGCCGTTCCTCTCGACGCTCTTCTTTTGTGCTTTTCTGTTTGCATTGCTGCGACGTCTAATTTCAATTCAGAAACGGCTCTTCCCATTGCCAATTGGAGACTCGCATTTTCTACGTCGAACAGTGCGTTGCATATTTTTCCTTGCAATCGTTCGAACACGTATTACAATCCTTTGGGAACGTTCAACCGATCCTGTCGATGATTTATTAATGTCTCTAGCTGCTAGTACCAAGAACGTCCCGAAGATTAATGACCCGACTCCGAGAGAACATTCGGCATTTATTTTGGGTGGCACCGTCTGTCATTTGTCGTAGAATTTCTTTTTCGGAAAAGTTTGTTTTTCCCGAGTCTCCCAGTAATTAATTTTAGAATTATACATTTTCCAGCTACAGCGGTAATTAATCAACGAGACGCAGCTCCTTCACGCGACGAGAAGAAAATTGGGAGATCTAACAGTACTGTTATCGTCCCGAGGTGCACGTAACACCATAATTGAATAAACTGATCAACGAATTGATATAGATGGCGGCAGAAAATCGAGTTAGCTGAACCTTCGATATCTCCGATCAAACTGTCTCTCTTTCTAGGCTAATGAAATTAGATAGAGAAAAATCTTACGGAAGGGGACTTGTTCCAGATGTACACTCTAATCTTTCTGTAAGTGTAGGAAGAATGATTGCACGCTAGAGAAGAAGAAAATAGTACGAGCGAGAGAAAGAAAGAAAGAAAGAATATGAGAGGAGTTGGGGACTTAATTTCCTATTTTGAATTTACCAAATATAGTTTGTATTACACAAAGAGTGAATGTCAATTCACTGTATCCCAACATCTATGCTTTCCCAGCGACCATAAAACAGATTAGTCTCATTAGGATTTGTCAGCTTTTAAAAGAAAATTATGCAATTCAGTAAAACGAAAACCGGTTTTAAATTTATACATAACACATATATCTTCATCGATAAATTTCTTCCATTAGCTACAAAAACTGACATTATTAAGTTATTCGGACAGATATTATCAAGATTATATAAAGATTATCCTACAGAAGATGACTGTGATGTTAAAAAAAAGTGACGAAGAAGAATATCAAGACATATTTATGATGACAAATGCTATGGAAATAGCAATAAATAAATATCTGCAAGAACCTAAAGAAGTAACTTACTCTAGTCCTCAAACATTAAAGTTGAAATTCGAAAATCGGTTTTTGTATAAACCCCAAGTCTCGCCCATTTCCAGGGTCTAGAATTCCAGCAGGGTTTGGTATCAATCAAACTATTCGAGTTGGCAGTGTTTCCCAATGTTTCCTGAGACAAACGAAAGAATCTCGTTTTCGTGGAAACAAGTGTCCTCGGGGAGCGGCCGGTATCCGACTGAAATAACAAATAACCACGGGGGATATTCGATACGAGGGGGAATTTTTGGGAAAAACGTGAAAATGCCCCGGTGGCAACCCCGAGAAACTTTCCCTGTAACGCGACACTCCGGTTTTGTAGATACATCTGGCGAGAGAAAGACGTGTTGTGACAACACTCGGCAGGATTGGTGTCGTTTTACCCGGCTTAATGGTACAAGCCAATAATGACGTTTAATATACCCTTATTAACGGTCGCCGGACCCTTTTTTTTGCTGACAGTCGCCACCGTGTGAACAGGCTGTTTTCGAGTTCGACCTTTTCGACGTTGAGGAGCACAGTGGCAACATGTGCAGTTGGACTTGCTATGGATCCCTTATTGACTGTTTTATGAGGGTGTTCTCCTTTCCAGGATTGGGGTTTTTCAACAGTGAAAAGCGCCAGAGATCAAAGATCAATCTAGAGCGCTGTCTCCCCCAAAAGTCCTACTTTTACTTTTACGTTTACGAGGCGTAAGAGTCTAGCCGGATAATCATGGGCGAGCGGCCCCCGCTCCGATTTTCCTGATTCCTGTTTTAAAACATCGTTTTATGTCTAAAAAAGCATTGTGTAAAATTTCAAATGTCTACCCCCACCGATAAGGGTGATCTTGGGATTAATTCCCCCGCACTTAAATGCAATTTGCTCTAAAACGAGAAGAGATATCGACATAGGACGAACGGCAAACAAAAGATATGGATACACTCTATATTTCAGATTTTTTTCAGAATTTTTTGCTAATTATTTATAGTTGAAAACAATTATTAATTTCTTGGAATTTTTTTAACCATCTTCTCCTGGGTTGACACCCACCAAAAAATTCTAAAATTTTGCTGCGATGCTAAACTATTTTTCATAAAAATCTCAGAAGTGTACGTTTGGTGGAAGTGTAAAAAAAAATAAAGTATGCCGGCGAACGCTCGTAACGGCGCAGCGATCGAGTCCACTCGCGGTGTCTAGCGATGGGAGCGAACGGGAAGTCAGCGCCTGTACGGAAGAGCTGATACATGTAGATATGCGACTAAATCTTCTAATATATGATTGCAGTTGGAAGTCTAAACAATTATATTTTAGGAAATAGCTTACATCGATGAAGAAAAATGCGTGTAAAGCTAGTTTGTTGCTTTCAAGTAACAGAAAGAAGAATCTTCTCGCAACTATGTTGTATGGTTACGGTGTTAGAGGTTCTGCCCGATGCTGCGGAGGACTCTCGAGTTCGAATCCTCCTCGAGTCAAAAATTTCTTTTCTTGTTTTTTTCTTTTTTTATATGTATTTATAAACTAAACGATTTTTATTGTTTGCAGTTCAATATTCTATAAAACAAACACAATTACTAATTTGTAATTATCATATAGATTAAAATGTTTTACATGTTTCTAATTTTGCGGAAATATAAATCTAATTTTTAATATTTACGCCTATATAATGGATTTATTCTTTTTCTTTTTACTCCTCATTACTTTACTATAATGCAATACGATGCTTTGTATTTCTGCGCTCAAATTCTGAACACCGTGAAATAATAATATCTTGCGCGTGTACCAAGACTGCGAAGGTATGATTGCGTAACAACAATAATTTTTTCGCTTTTGAACATGCCGCAAAGTCGGCATATTGCTTGATCGCTAGCCGACGTTACAATGTTATTTGGCCACACGCTCATTCGTTTGGTCAAACACGTTCAGAAAGAGCGCGGTTCCATTCATCGGCTGGATTGCAGTGATAAAAGAAAAAATTATTGTTGTTACGCAATCATACCTTTTGCACGCATTTTTCTTCATCGTTGTAAGCTATTTCCTGAAATATAGTTGTTTAGACTTCCAACTCTAATCATATATTTGAAGATTTAGTCGCATATCAACATGTATCAGCTCTTCCGTACAGGCACTGACTTCCCGTTCGCTCCCATCGCTAGCAGCCACCGCGAGTGGACTCGATCGCTGCGCCGTTACGAGCGTTCGCCGGCATACTTTATTTTTTTTTAAACTGTTCCACCAAACGGACACTTCTGAGATTTTTATGAAAAATAGTTTAGCATCGTAGCATTATTTCAGAATTTTTTGGTGGGTGTCAACCCAGGGGAAGATGGTTAAAAAAATTCCTAAAAAATTAATTAGTTGTTTTCAACTATAAATAAGTAGCAAAAAATTCTGAAAAAAATCTGAAATATAGAGTGTATCCATATCTTCTGTTTGTCGTTCATCCTATGTCGATATCTCTTCTCGTTTTAGAGCAAATTGCATTTAAGTGCGGGGGAATTAATCCCAATATCACCCTTATCGGTGTGGGTAGATATTTGAAATTTTACACAATGTTGTTTCAGACATAAAACGATGTTTTAAAACAGGAATCAGGAAAATCGGAGCGGGGGCCGCTGGCCCATGCTTATCCGGCTAGCCCCTTTGCATTATTCCCGGCCGACAGCAATTTGCATTCTAAATTGTTGATATTGTTATTAAGATGCGTAGACCCTTGGTCATCGGTAGAATTGCAACAAATTAGAGTGAAATAAATATTCATTTTCTTTCTTAACACTACTCCTACCACTGCCGCAAAATGGCCAGTTTTATATTGTTCGTTTTGTAATTATTGAAATTATGAAGTTGCTTACAAACTTGATTCGATCAAAAGCGCTAGATCAAAGATCGCTTCTAGCTCTAGAAAGATTTTGAATATCGCGGCGGGACGTCGATGCTCATTTCCACCCGTTGATCGAGATGTTAATGAACTCATTCACAACGATCCCGAACGATTCCATCGTTCACAGAGCCGAGTTCGAACGGTCCGTGCGCGTTTACAGCGGCCAGAAATTCATGCAGCTATTTCGGTGGCGGCAAGCATCGCCGAAATATTTGAAGAAGTGTTGCTAAACCGTGCTCAATGAACTCAATGAACCAACCCTTCCGTTGGCAATAGCACAGGACCAAGTAGCCCGAGCACTGCCAACTGATCTCGCGCGATCGTTCACCGTGAGTTACGACTTCTCGAACCCATTAGACCATTGAATAATTACACGTAACGGACGGAGGCAATTAGAAACCGGTGGACGATTCGCGAAGCGAAGGTACTTACACGTTTTTCAGAAGATTCTCTCCGTGGAAACACTATTTTCGAAGCACAAACCACAACCTCTATACATAACACACAGTGCACTGTGACTTTCATTAATATTCGGACGCTTTAAACGAACCGATAACTTTTTAAATATTGGATTGTACGATTTGAACTTTGTTGAGAAGTCAGAGCAATTGGTTCACTACATATGAAAAGAAATTTTTCAAAAAATTGCAATTACATAAGAAAGTTGCAACATACAACTTTTAGCATTTTCTCTACAAATCCAAACAATTGAAATTTTTTTGAAAAACTTTTGAAAAAATTTTGTTACGTTGCGTAGCAAACCAATTGTTCTAACTTTTATTATTTTCTCTAGAATTCCGAACTTGAGAAGTTACAGCAATTTGTACACTGCATGTTGTGAAAATGCTATTGCCGTCTTGGTTTCTTCGTGAATGGTTAAGGGTGGATTTAGGTGGGGAAATGTAGCTGATTGGACGCAGGCGTGTCGGAAGAACTTTAGGGCGCGGAGTGGAAAACTGTTAAAGAAATTCCTTTTCGTATTGTCTTCGGTAAAGTCGTGAATAAAGTGCAATGCACCGGATGCTCGACATCGAGAACAATATCCTAGGAAATTGGAACGTATCATGCTTAATGTGACCATATGTCCCGTTTTTAGGTAGCCTGTCCCGTTTTCAGAAAAGAGCAACCCACGGTAACAATTTCAAAAAAGGACGCGTAAAATGTAAAAATCAACGGTAGCGCCTAGGAGCGCAGCGACGACGGCATGCCAATAAGTCTCACAACATTGTAAGTCGGCCGGAAGCCTGCTAGTTCGCTCGCTCCTCGGTTTGCGAGTACTATACTAAAGCAAATTTGTTCTTCAGAAAAATATATAAGACCACATAAATTATTTATTTTCGCGTGTTCCCATTCCTGTTTCTTCATCGATAAATAGAAACTATGAAGAAATATGCGTTTTCTTGGTCAACAAAATGGTCACGTTAATTATGTCGTATTATTTTCTCTATTCTTACTTCAACAAGAGCAGGTAAACGAAAAATCGAATTTTTCGAAAATGATATAATAGAATATTTAAAAGTTACAAACGACGGTAACGAGGTCGATCTCGCAGAGACGTCTGAACGGTGACACCTACCAGCGGATAACCCGAAGACCATGGAACTCTGAGCGGTGGTTTTTATTGCGTTGAATATGCATGGTAATTCAAGGTCACCGGAGCGATATGCACTTTTCATGATCGCGCGTACAAACGGAAGGAAGTCGCCAGACGTAGATATTGATTTACGGGAACGTGTAGCCAGAGCCAGCAATCGTATCTCGTGCACGACAAACAGCATGGGCAGACGACCATAGTGATCGTGACTAGTATACTGACACTTTCTCGACCGGTAATTTCCTTCGGTTCCTGAAAACCGAATGCGAAACTCGAACGGAAAGGATCGAAAGTCGATTTGGACTTCGGATTTTATGCATTCATGTGAAAAATAAAATCTGCAGTTTTGTTTGGCACAGCGTACGCTGTTGTAAAACAGTTGTCTGCCATTCTTTAGCACGTCCAGATCGATTACGTATTTACCGTTAGCATTCGATGCTCCCTCTGGTACACGGTGCAATTTTTCTAAATATTTCATCGCGACTCTGATTGCAACGGAGATGTTTTAGGTGGACAAGGTTATCTATCTACCCTCTGTAGAGGATATCAATTCGTGCAAAGTTTGCAGTGCAAAGTAATTTTATCACGAGGTACTGTTCATGGCTACTGCGCTCAACGGTTGTATCCGACACCTTGAATGTAGTTCATATCCAGATGTATAAATAAACGAAAGAACTTAATTAACCATCGATCCCTCGTTCTCGAAACTTTTACGCGAACGGCCGAGTTTTAAATCCGGAGAAAATATTTAATCGGATCTCGAGTGAAATTCAGCTTCGATAATGTTTTCTTCTTTTCCGTCGGTGCGACGATATCGTCCGCGAACAACTGGACGATACATTTCTATAAAAGTCTTCGAAGCGGAGCATCGACTTTTCCCAAGTATTCTCGTTTCCGCGACTGAAGGAATCCATGCATCCTCTTCAATTTTTCACGTGCAACAGAATCGATCGAACCTACCGGTGCCCACCGAGATACATTATCGACTCGCTTATTTATTATTCCCGCTGCCCGGAAATCCAACGACGGACTTCTTTCAATTAATCATTCGTGCTCTGTAATTGGCGACGACCTGCGAGACCGCTCGGGGATCGTATGCCCCTTTCGGAAATTCAAAATTTTGTTGAGATATTGAAAGTTCTGTCTTATCTTTAAAAAAAAACATTTGAATCAGTTTATAAGAATACATGTCTAACATTATTCAATGATATAATTTCCATTATTTCGTCGGTTTTACCCACTGTGCGCCGCGTCGTCGTACATGTCCGGGACAGGCCCGAAAGGGTTAAGCGGCAAAGGGGATGATGAAGATGCTGACTTGGCAAGGTGATTGTGTGGCAATTGTGCCGAAGGTGTCACGGATTCGAATCTAGAGACCTCCCCAGTGGAGAGGGAACACAGTCGGCCTATGTTTTCGACAATGTAGCTAGCCGGTTCTATAATAGTCCCACGTTCCAAATCACTTATGTCTCCTCGCGAGAGCCGCCTTATAAGATCATCTAACCGCGAGGATCGCCGATCAACAGATTCTCGCACCTGCCGTGTTACCGGCTCTATCGATCTTCGATTCGGCAGAGAATCGTATCGCGTGCAACTGTTTTCACCATTTTTTCCGTACGTTTACTTCTAGTAAAACCGACAAACAGAAAGAAGTGAAGTGAAAGTAAATTGAATTTTCAATTCTAAAGCGATGTGAATATTGTTCCGTGCGATCTAGTAACCTTCTCGGTCAAACGATCGAGCGATTTTTCCGCTGGCTGCAAAAACTTCCGCTTTACAATCCGTTTGCATAACATTGTGATAACGATGTAGCACGGTACACGTTCTAATTCTATCTACACTGCACAGGCCCCTTATCAGAGAAACTGATTGACTACTGCTAATCATTGATTATGGATGTCAAAACGATCGTTATGGTCGTTCGGAGTTAACTGGAGCACGTTTACGCATGAGTTTATTATAAATGTTTGTGTATATCATTTTTCCACTATTAATGCGTAACATCTTACATACTCAAAAAAATTATAACCTTTTTAATATTAGACTATACGATTTAAACTTTTATCAGAAGTTAGAGCAACCAGTTTACCGCATGATAAGGAAAGAAATTTTTTCAAAACTTGTTCACGATCCAATTTTACTTCTGCACATTGCGAAAATGTTATTTCCATAACGCTTTATCGCGATTTTATCTGGAATTCCTGTAACGATAAGCACGCCGACGATCAATAATGTTTATAAGACTCGACGAGAAGCTACATAGAAACTTGTGAAAAACAAAAATGTTTTTCACGGGGGAATAATGATTGTTCGTTATCGGGTATAACGAATTTAATATACAGATAAAGAAAATAGAGATATCGGTGATATTTCGCTCGTATTTGTTGCCTAACTGATAAAATAGCCGATTAATTCATTAGGTTTCGAACGTGCTCGTGAATACGAGTTTCTAAATTTTCCATGCGTTTGTTGATTCTGTTGTTGCTTTCTACAATGCGCTAATGTGTTGCAGAAACGTGTCCCCACTCTAGCTTCCCCAGCAGTACTAATACTGGCAGAGGAGGGTAACTTTTTCCCCTCGATTTCTTCTTCCTCCCCTCATCTGGCGACACTGCCTCAACTTGTGCAACATCGTAGACGAACTTTAAGAAAGTGGAATCAAGTGAAATCAAGTAAAATCTTATTGTTAGTGGTGGCAGCCTTCGTAGATTCAAAATAAAAAAAAATAAAAAGAGAACTCGTATTAGGCTAGTTGACTGTAGCTCGCGCGGAAGATAAGCCCGGTAAATATAGATAAAATGCGTTCCTTACATTTAGGTGCGTGGGCGTGTTACGTAACGCCAAACCCTGGCACAGGAGCCGAACTCGATAATAGTCCGGTTAGTAGAGAGACGTGTTTTGTTGAATGCCGATTGTCAGGCGCTGTTGGGTAGCTGCTGCTCTCTCTGCGTGATGTTTCTACAATGTAGATAAAGAATCATTGTCTTGCCAGCGATGGCTTCCAACATTCTGGAAAAATCTGCATAGCGTTCTAGATCGTGTTCTCCCGGTGGGGGTGCCGAGGAAATCCGAGGAG
Source organism: Lasioglossum figueresi (assembly GCA_028455805.1). Taxonomy (NCBI): domain Eukaryota; kingdom Metazoa; phylum Arthropoda; class Insecta; order Hymenoptera; family Halictidae; genus Lasioglossum; species Lasioglossum figueresi. The sequence continues at coordinate 1,351,485 of CM052189.1, read as the reverse complement.
CGTTCGAAATTCCAAATTCCAATGCGATGCAGCGAACGAATTCGTCTGCGGGGCGAGTTGATCGGAGTTTCAGCCCTTATTTGGGGGATGGCGGCGCAGACTATCGTTTAAACTGTTCCCGAAATCGTGGAATCGGAAATTCGAGTTCGCTAAAACGTAGAAAGCAATATGAAGAAAACGGGGTAAGGAAACCGTGAGGACAAAGGAGCGAATAAAGAGAGAAGGGGTGTAGAGGGTTGGGAAACGTATCGAGGGCAGGTTCGCTTTCCCAACAGTCGGCCCCACTGCGCAGACGCTTTTCCATTTTCATCGATGATACAGTGTCGGGTCATAGACCGAATTCGAGGCTGCACCCGGTAACAGATTCCAACCCGTTCCTCTATTTGCCACGTTCCATCGGTCAATCATTTCCCCAATCTCTCTCTCTCTCTCTCTCTCTCTCTCTCTCTCTCTCTCTCTCTCTCTCTCTCTCTCTCTCTCTCTCTGTTCGCCGATCATCAGCTTTGCACACTTTTGAGCAAGCTGATCGGTTTTTTGAACTTTTGAGCGATCGCGCTCGAAAGGCCCCCCAAAAATCGAAACAGTTTCATTGCGTTCGTAATCAACTTTCAGATCCAGAATTTTCGCCAGACTGTGTATAAATAATTGAGAAACTTGTTGTTGAACAATTGACCTTTGAGTCTGTAATAGGCTGAGGTAATTGAAAACTCGATAGTTTACGAAATTGTATTCCATTTTTCGCGTGTATAAATGAACACTCTGATAAACTGTAGATACGGGATTAGTAAACATATTACATATATATATATATATATATATATATATATATATAAACTATCAATGAATGACGCAACGTTTGAATCAACGTTCAATGTTTGAAGACAAACTTTCGGGGACCCGTATCGAATAGAAAATTATTTTCTTCGCGAAAACGGGGATGACTAAAACATTCGCAAAATGTAATTGCTATTTCACGTTTATAGAAGCGATAATCTACTGTGCTGTTAAGACATCGTTGCATCAGACTATCAAGAACACAGACCGATCAGAGCGCGGTACGAATTCTTTCGAATGACCTTGAGAATCATCCCCTTATCAAAGAAACACATTCCTCGGACACGCTGTACATATCTCGTTTGCATTAATTCGCGCGCCGCGATGCAGTTCGCCCGTCGCGCGCGCACGCAGGATGTCCCGAATTGCATTGTAGATCCCCATTGCACTGTGCACAGCGTGAAGCACAAGGCGACACACGTTCTTTGCACAGCCTAGCCGATCGTTGGTTCGCGCAGCCGCATTTCCGGCAGCCTGGAAAATTTTCTGCATCCACTCTCTTCCGCTTTCAACTGTTACGTCGACTGAACTCTCCTCGCCGATGTCTTTTCACGCGGATCAATGACGATTCGACGTCGTTCCGGTGAACATCCACGCTTATTATGCAGCGAAGCTTTCAACCTTGGACGCTCCGTCTCGCGAAACTCCTCGGACACCTGCTCTATTGTCCGTACTATTCCGACACTTATCGTTCTAGCTATAAATGTCAAAAGTTATGACAACGTTAGAATGCAGCGTTATACATATGGAAAAAGGAATTTCGCTGTTTTCAATTCTATTTGTTTTCGATTTGAGAAGCATCGGAAAAAATTCACGAGAGATCTTTCGGCACGACGAGGCGCACGTGCCGTAGAATTTTACAATGGTCACTGGCAAACATGGACTGTTTCGTCAGACAGATGCTAATTCCGGCGAATAGATCATGCGAAAGAAAGCATGTTCTCTGTGGGTCAGCAGTGATTTAAGTCCCGATATACACGTTCGCACGCGATAAATATGCATTAGCCTGGCGATACGAAAGGTTTCGTCATATTTCGTAGATATACCGTGCATCTTAACAGTGAAAATGCTAAACAGCGTAGATAATACTTGCATTCGATACATGGATGACCCGCGATACGATAAGACCACGGCCGTCACGCACGCAATTATCGCTTCGGTTAATGACATCTGCGAGTGTTTCATAACTGTTATTGATTCTTGCGGTTCGTCGTGAAAATGTAATTTATGAATGAAGGATCCTCGGTGAGTCACTGGCGACCCGCGATCTCGCAAATACGTAACACACGGCAATCACGTGTGTGCAAAGTTTTCATAGACCTACAACGAATTACTTTATCAAAATTCGACCCAACAGCTCGAGTTGTTTTTGAAATTGAAACTCAATTCTCAGCAACCCAATTTACATCGAAATTCAAACTGAACTTTTAGTGATTATATTCAAATCTAAATTTAAATTCGGACCACCTTCATAGTTAGGGGCACACATATTTGTGCAACAAGAGCGGCGTCTTTAACAATAATTATAGACGCCGCAGGAATTCCATTCCACGGCTGCAACTCGCAAGAGATAACAGTAATATAGGGGTGGAACGTACGGGCAGCGAACGTGAAGCATTTAAACTTTTCTAGAGACATTGTTTCCGCTTAGAATAGTTTCACGTGCGTCGGATCGACAACGTTTCCTCGACCGTTAAACTTTGATGATTTTATAGCGTGACAATGTAACCTGGGGTAAAGTTCTGCGAAGAAAGGTTGAAAATATATCGTCGGGCGTGGACTCGCGACGGCGAGCTCGTTGACATCGGAATTTCACAGTGTAACGCTATAATCAAATCATGCGTCTGCGGGGGGATAACGTTAAACGGATTATTGTTCTTTTACCCCTTGCGAAATCTTGACGGGGTTAAGATGCACGCTTGCATGTGCAGCGAACAATGCGGTGACTCGTTGCACTGTGGGCCGCGTGGTAACCTACCCCTGTTTTAACAAATTCATTAATTTCCGAAATCACATCTACGTCGAATAATTCGTATTAACTTATAGTACATTAATAAATACAATCTAGAGAAATTTCGCTAATATTATAATATCAATAACCAGTTTATGCACTTACGTTTATGCGTTTACCCCGCTACACCTTACTAAATATTTGAGAATTGTATGAGATATTATATCAATTTCATATCCATAAAATGAAAGAAAGTTATATAGAATCGAATTATTCTAGGTCGGATGAAATGTCTTATTTTCAAGTTGAAATACACTCCTCAAAAGAATTAAGGGATCATCTCCGCGAACCCGAAAAATTGCCACCAGTTTACACGATCATAAGTCCGGCCCAAATTGCTGTATCGATATCGTTAAACAATGGTTTGAAAGCGCGAAACCTCTAGTTTCAGATGCTCTGTTTCAAATTTTTGCTATGTTGTTTTTTTGGACAAAGTTATGGCGAGATGAAGACAATATTGACGGTTAACAAAAATTTTGTGCAACTTTGGAACATCACACGGGGTGCAACAAATTTTTTTGATAAATCGCGTTAATATCATTTGGAAGGGCTATCTTTCCTGTGTAAAATGTGTGGTTGTTGATTATTGTGCGATTTTTTTTGTTCGAGTTATTCAACATTGAAGTAAATGGTGGCTTTTTAACTTTGACCGGCTTCAGAAAGCGAAAAAATTATCGTATAATCTTGTGCAAAAAAGCAATGGAAAGAGCGTTTCTTTCTTTTCAAGGCAGTTCTTTTGTTTCTTTCAATTTCATTAACATTTCGATATACCAGGTGTTTCTGAAAATATGATTAAAATATGCAAAATTTCCATTTTTCCTTTAAGTCGCTATATCTCAGCGAGAAATGATCGCAAAACCATGGTCCGAACGTCAGATTAATGCAGAGATTCTGCCGATTCGATTGAGTACCCTATCAACCCGCTGCGACAATTTTTTATCTATGGCAGCTGTGTCCAAACCATTGTGTAACGATATCGATACATCAATTTGGGCCGGACTTATGATCGTGTAAACTGGTAGCAATTTTTCGGGTTCGCGGAGGTGATCCCTTAATTCTTTTGAGGAGTGTAGTCCCGTTGTGCAGAGGGTTAACAAAAGGACATTATTGAGAAAACTAAAAATGCAAGAACAGCGAAGCAAAATGAAAGGATGCTTGTCTGCGCAGTTAGCCTAGGTCGCGAACCCCATCGACGGTCTCGTAATTAATTATACCGCGGCGCGTCGCCCCTTTGGCCGTTGTGCAAATAATTGCGAAGCGGGGGTGGTAGAGGGTGACGGTGATATTTTAATCACCCTGTAGATATTCGCCGGCGGTCGTAGACACGAGCCGGTCGGTTCGCTTAACGACAAGCCTTGTGTCTTGCGCAGGCTCGTCGAGAGTGTGAGAGAACTGGCCTGGTATCACGCATGCGAGTGCGGGGGTATTGGCCGAGCAGCTAGGGGGAGTTGCGGGGGCCGGGTATACAGGGTACGATAATGCGAACGGGACGGGAAAAAAAATGCAAGCACCGCTGGAGATGAGCCGGCGAAGGAAAATGTTTAAAGAGACGGGCCGAGAACCGAGGGGAAAAATCGTTGGAATGCGCTGGAAATCCGTGCGACGAGGGTGAAATTAGCATCTCGGTTATGGGAATGGTCTTTTACAACCCCACGAGCGATAATCAACCTAACCGACTTCGAATGAGACTCGACTTTCCAGATAAGAGCCGTTCCGTTCGACGAAATGGATAATTGGTGAATTGATTCGTGGTCCTTATGATTAACCCTTTTTTTGTGGATCTTTATGGCTTTTGAAAATTTTGAAAAAATGCTGGAATATACAATTCCACCGAATTTGATACGATTTTTACTTATTTCAGATCTATGAAGGCCAGTACCATTAAAAATAAGATTACATTTGTTTCCGCTTTCTTAAAATTTACCTAGAGAAATCTGGTCTACTTGTATATGCAACAACCTGATACTTCAGTTTCTCGCAATTCAGGTAGAAAACTTTTATTTTGCATAATGATCCGCTGTCCATTGATAACACATAGTACATATTTATATTAGACTCTGTTCGGAATGATCATCACGCGACGATATGAAATTTCGGGAGACGATCGGTACCGCAGGAAAATCAAAAAATGCAATAATAAGAGATGAACGAGGGGGCAGTATTAAATCCCGGAAGAAGACGAACCTAACAAGATTGCGTAGACGGTAGCGGCGAGACGAGGCAGGTGAAGGGTGGTTGACAGTGGTGAGTTAGCTATATCGGAGGGGCTCGTGAAAAGGGGAAGGAAGCGTGCGCAAAATGGGGGTGGCTAGTGGGGGTGTGGACGATGCAAAATCGTTCGCGGCTGCACAGTCGCAGGAGGATCGAACGGCGGCTGGCAGTGTGGCTTACACCGGCGCAGCATTCACTTCCGGTTCCTCCGTTTCCGTCAACTGTCTCTCGAGCAGAGACGAGACGAGCCATGCTGCTCGACGCTGGTTGACGCCGCGGTCACGCATTCGTCATCGTCCGGAGATCATCAACGGAGGTTCATGACGCTGGCCGGAAGTGTCGCGGCCCGCGGGTGATTGCTCTCGATCGTTTCATCTTCGAATCGCGCGTCATCTGTCTGTCTCTCTGTCTGTGATCCCCGGTTACATTCGGTGGCTTTCTCGATACCGCCAGATCCAGAATACCTTGGATACCTTGAATCTCTGGATCCAAGATCCAACTGGTATCGATATCGTGGTTTCTTACCAGAACATCATCTTCTGTGACTTTGTTGACCTTGACGAACGTGAGCTTTGGAATTTTTTTGTTGGGTCGTAGTTACGACTAACAAATCGTGTTGCGAGGGTTTTAATAACACTACAATCTTTATTAAATCGATCGGAAAGTCATTTCGGTTTTCGTGGAGAGATCGTCTGATATGTTAAATTATGCACGTTTGTATGTTGTAAATTTGTATATTGTAAATTATCGCTCACTTTCCATATCTCCTCAAAAAAGAAAAAACTAGTACCGCAGTAATAAAAATAGACTTTATGCAGATTTCCTGCATTTACTATAAACAAGAAAACAAAGGCGTATATGATGACTGAACAACCATTTTTATGTTGCATAACGGTCCACAGTGGTCGTTGCAATAAAACGCTAGATATTTTAAGATCCTCTCTCGATCCAGACATCCGTATCTCCGCAAATTTCAACCGCAGAAGTCGACGGTAGATCACAGGCTCGTTAGAGCAGATTCTACTCGCAAACGAAACCATTTCGAACTCTCGAAACCCTAGAAATTCCGTTCTACACGATTCTACCTCCGGTGCGGCGTCTCGCGAAGCCTCGAGTATACGACTATCTTCTATTTTAACGTCTGGAATCTTTCTTGAAGTCGTGCAGGACAGGTCAGGGAATTAATCAGGTATCGTGAGACCAGCTCGTGATACCACAAAGCCGGCTATGGTTTCATTCATAGTGTATCTCTCGTGCGCACAAACGGCGAAACGTGTTTCGCGTAATTGCGTCTGGTGACGCAACCACTTGGAAACCCGATAAAGGACGTTTCAGGAAACTGTCCGCGCCGTGTTCAAACTGTTCTGAACTCGTTCCGTCTGCCTGTTAAGAGGGTATGAAACCCTGGAAGGAATCTACTTTTTTTTCTACATCTGTAAATGTCGGATGGATAAATCAAGGTTTACAGAAATTCGATTGCGGAGAGTTGAATTTGAATTTAGATTTAGATTTAAATACAATTGAAAATTGAATTTGAATCTGTGCCCATAATTATGAAAGTGATAAAAATACATATAATAAAAATGATAAAATCATTTGTTTTAAATGTTCACTTAGACCACTTTCACAATTATGTGCATATATGGTCGGCTGTATACTTCGAATCGTTATACGAAGCACCCGGTACGACGGCTAAAGGGATTGCGAGGGTTGCATTATGAAGCAACGACACACAGCGGTTCTGTAAATGTCGTTATCGCGATCGATAGCTACGTGGCTGAAATTTCTCCGTGTCTCGTTGCACGGCATTCGTTTTCCTTGAAAGCGACGAACGTGTGGCTAGGTGGCCGTGATAACAGACCGGTTGCGTAACCGATGATAACGAGTGTGTCCTCCTCTTGTAAACGCAGCTGGCTATCTTCGTCGAGCCTAATAGAGACGATTGTCCCTGTACATTCAACTTCATAATGTTTTCAGTTAGTTTCGCCCTTTTTCGAAGGGTTGTTCAACTGAATATAAAAACGGAGAATGATCGACAATGTCTATTCCCGTACAGGAAGCTCCGGCACCGAAATGACGAGTGCTTTCGTTCCCAAACGAAACGAAACCGCTTCGAACCGCCTTGTCCGCTCGTCGCACAGAAATCCACGCACGCTCTAGATTCCCATGCAGCCGCCGACCACGTTCCAAGTCAGAACTACTCGGACAGCCGCTGTTTGATCATATCTGGTACACACCGGTATGCTTTTCATTGATTGTCCGGTCTTCTACTTTTCCCGGCTTCCTCTCGGCAAACAGGTCGAGCACGATGTCCGTCTTTTATCGCATCTGGACACACCGCAGGGGTGGTTTCTTCTTTACTCGTTTACCGATGGCAAACTTGTCAACAACCTGCTCGTTTACATAAGTTTTGCACTCCAAACTCACCGTTTTCCAAGTCAATTTCAACCTTATCCAAATCAATTTCACAATTCAGCAAATCAATTTCACCCATTAAAAATATTTACAATTAATTAATTTATTTATTTAGACACACGGGAACGGTGTCATTGCCGCGAGAGAATCGTAAGACTCGATACTTTCAGTTTTGAAATTTATTAATCAGAAAATGGCTATAATGAATGCAGATTTTGCAGATTTTCACCCATTAATACCTAGTATATCTAGATTTACTTTAACGCTGAGAAATATCGATTGCAAGATAATTGAATTTCATTTCGTCTTGAAAGAAAGACGTAACATTCATATTTTAAAAATACCTTATTTGTAAAAGGTTGAAATTGACTTGCAAAAGGGTGTATTTCGAGTGCAAAACCTGTAAAGAGTTGGAGAGTGCAGGACTGCGAGAACAACTACAACTGCAACTGCAGTCGTATTTTTAAATCTAAGTCTCCTTTGTTTTGTGTTACATTGATTCCTGCATTCCGAAGGGAACAGTGTTTTTCACAGATGAAATTATAGTACTCTAGCCGAAGAGCAGTTCGGTATATTTTTAACTGTCGAAATGGTAGGAGGGTAACTCAAGATCACGTTTGCGCGAGCCGTCATCGATTCATCTGGCAGTCATTTACGCTTTCGACACTTGGCTCATCGATCCCCATTACTCGTCCTCTTTTGCAATTTTGTTTGCACAGGTATCGGTCCGTCTGTCCATCCGATAATTGACCTATTTGCGCGGCTCTCGTGCGCATTTGAAAGTCATGTTACCGTCTCTAGCATCTCCGAATAATATACCCCCGCTACCATTTCGAACAGTCTCTGGCAACATTTATTTTTGTCACAGATCATTCTCGATTGTTTATACTAACTTCGTTCTCATATTCCACTGATTCATTGTGTGATTACTGTTTGATTCTACTTGCTTCGGAGATCAGAGAGAATTAGATAACGTTTATTGGTTACTTCTACTCGCGCTAACCATTACGTCTATATTTACCCAACTATTACTCGTGTGTTTGGATTGTGTGATTTGTACAATCGTTCGATGCAAATTGCTGTGATACGAGGATCCAGGGGAAGAGAGATGATTGCGTGTTTCTTGGAAGTAGATGAGGTCAGCTGTAACCAGACAACAAAGTATAAAATAATTTGTCAATTGTCAAAGGAAAATTTTATAGGGGATAATTGAAATGGACTATATTGTAAAAAATATTTTCTTTAAATCATGTTTTCTTGTCTTTCCGAAAAATTCACTAAATTTCCAATTTTGTAGAAACTTGTTGAAATGAACGATGTTGTAAAAAATATTTTCTTACGCGTCTTCTTGGTTTTTCTTGCGAGAAAATTCACTATTTTCCAATTTCAAAAGATGCGCCAAACTGCATTCGACTAACACGTTTTATTCCGAACGGAACAGCACAGAACACGCCAACAATCTGCTCGCCGAAAATCTAAACAATATCTTTGACACGTTGATGTCTTGATTGTGAGTCGTCATCGATCGAACAATTCCTCGTTTCTCAATGGATTGTCTGGCCGGGCGTGCGAATATAATTGCACGCGATAAATGGCGGATTAATTTATAGTGTCGGGCGTGATTAAGAAGGCGAGCGGCGGCCAATTATTCTACACCGAATGTGACGAGAAACGCGGAAAGGTCACGAACGAGAAGCAGCAACGCTTCGGGGCGCTGCAATTATAGCACCGACTCTAAATGACACTAATTTCTGCTCACAGCTCGAGCTAGCCGCGATCTTTAATCAGCGGCGCACACATAGAGAAATTTCAGGCTCGACATGTTTCACGTCTTCTCAACAACAAATTCAATCGTATATTCAATATAATCAGTATTGTATCAGATATTCAATATAATCACGATTGTATCAAATATTCAATATGTATAATCATAATTGTATCAGATATTCCATATAATCATGATTTTGGTGGAATTTCATAAGAGGCTTTCAACAGACAAAGAGTTAATCAAATTAATCCAAGGACTTACATAAAAGTATAAATTTTCACAGTTCTGATACACGCACCTAACAAATTCAATATAATCAGGATTTCGGTGGACTTTCATGAAAGCATTAGTATAGAATTTTTCACAGTTCTGATAGACGTACACAACAACAAATTCATTAAAAATGTAACCATGATTTCGGTGGACTTTCATAAGAGGCTTTCGACTTACATAAAACTAGCATTTTTTACAGTTCTCTTAGAGGGGCTCGCAGAGGCAGCCTTGGTCGTATTTATCTACGTATTATATTGATTTTGCGGAAAGTGCTGTCGGGTTAACAATCTCCCGAGCTTCTCTCTCTCTCTGTCTCCTTCCCTCGAGGAAACGGTAAATACCGGCGCGTTTTATGTAACGCGACAATGAAGCGGCGTGCAACCTACTTGGCAGTGGAGGCGACTTGCGAGCCATCTGTAAATTCGCGGGTTTTTCTCTCGAGTTTTCGTGGGGCCCGGTTATTTACATAGAGGCAACAAGTCAGCCCGATTGTTGCCCGTGCCATTTGTCATGTGACAGTTGGTTGGAACGTTGTACGGTGTACAGTGTTCTCGCAAACTTGTCATACGAGGCGACACCGGTACAGCTCATTTGCGTTGGCGCCGTTCTCTCAATGATCCTCGACGAGGAACATTCGGTTTTGTCATTGGAATTGTCATCGACTATTCGCATAAAAACAAGAATGGGAAATGTCATTTTCAACATTATGGAAAATTGAACAATCAATCAGAAATATTTCCAGAATAATTAATATGAACGTTCGCACGATGCTGTTTGTTAGAATTTCGTTTTCAACGTTGCGGCTAATCTAGCAATCTTGATCTGACGATCTCGATTGAAAATAATTGTAATAAATAATATGAACGTTCCACACGATGTTGTCAGAGCGACATGAATTTCATTTTCAGTAGGAAATGTCTGTAACACAGCAGGTCTGCTGGAAGCCGTTTAGTACAATGCGTTCAACTGGACGAAGTATTTAAAGTGCTTTCTATTTGTTACTTAAAATACGGCCGCGGTACGTTGAACCCTGAAATCTGATTAAAACTAGAACGGCTTTGCGTGCGCTGTAACTCGGAAGGCAAAGCGGCACACCGAAAAAGCTTTTTCTCTCGTTGGTAGGAAAGGGGAACAGAGATAACTATGCTAATCGTTGTCATTAACAGAGTGCTCGTCTATATGCAAATTCGTATTTTTACGGACACCGAAATCTTCAACTGTGCACTTTCATAATTTGAACGAAAGCGTTTTGTAGACCCTCTTCAAGATGATCAAATTATTAGGTCGTTCGGAAATTAATTTCGTTCGTCGCGAAGAGATGGTAAACTTCTTCTAAATGGTAAAAAATTGGCTCTCATTTTCCCTTGAGAAAAACTATCTTGTTATTATCACTAGACTGCGGATCTTTGCGTTAAATTTTTTTATTTAAATTTTTATAGGAAATTAATTTTAGATTTAAATTGGGGAAAATTTCAAGTTTAAATTAATCTATACTTCATGAAAAATGGTTAGATAAAATACTTCGGGTGAATAATTTCAAGAGGGGTATGAACGACTTTCCGAGCGACCTAATAATATTATTCTGGCTAGACTGAAAATTTCATGGATTTGGTGATCAAAATAAGTTCGCCACCAGTAGACGAAGAGTCCCATCGAAGTGGGGCCCCATGGTACCACTATCCCCATGGGCGAGATATCAGCCATTATCCGACGTTCGCCAAAGTCATTGAATGAAGCGGAGGCCATCTTCAGCGGCACGGTTATCGCAGCGCCGGCGGCCACTGGTCCTCGTCCGTTTTCTATTCTAATTCCGATGCTATTCTAGTCCGCGAACGGTGGCCAATGGGCTACGTCCGTCACTGAACTGTTCTCTCTCGATCTCCTCTCCTCTCCTTTCCTCTCGTACCCCTCTGCACCCCCTGCCTTGTGTCAACCGCAGTCGTTCTCGAGGCATCGCGTGCGCCAGATTATCCGGCTACATCCTCCTTTTAGCTGACGTGTGATCGACGACAGTGCGTTTACCCTTAGATCAAGGATAATCACCCGAAAAGGACGCCTAACCATCCTAGATCAACACGGGAGAGGATACCTCGTCTGAATCACCTGGGGACCCAGATAAGCTACCTTGAAAACGCTTGGCGAGTCTCATTTCTCGATGTAACCATCCAGAAAGAACATCGAGCCGATCCTAGATCAATCCCAAAGAGGACAAATCTCGTCTAAATCGCCTGGGAACCCGGACCAGCAACCTTGAAAACGCTTACGAGTCTCGTTTCTTGATGTAACCATCGAAAAAAGACACCGAGACGATCCTAGATCAATCCCAAAGAGGACACCTCCTCTGAATCACCTGAGCACCCAGATAAGCTACCTTGAAAACGCTTGGTGAATCTCGTTTCTCGATACAACCATCCTAGAAAGACACCCAGCCGATCCTAGATCAACCCCGAAGAGAATAAAGACTATAGATCACTTAGGATTCGGGAAAAGCGACCTTGGAAACGGTTGGCAAGTCTCTTCGATCAACCTAGATCGACTCCGAAGAGAATCACAATCATTCCAATCATCTGGGGACCTAGAGGAACGACCTTCGATAGATCAATCTTCTTAATCCTGGAGAGAGGCAGTGCTCAGAGTGAAAGAGGATCGCTTCCCCTAGGAGAAAAGAGGGTTCTGAGTGCAAGGTGTCTTCGAAGGCCTAACCAAGAAGATGCAGTGGCGTCGACAGCGAAGGGTCACCCACGTGATCGGCTCCTCCAATCACGTTCTACTTTTAGCTAGGTACCAAGACGGTACGGAACCTTGAAGAAGAGGCTGGTCCTGGATTGTAGAGCGGGCTTTTGTGGACTTTTATTTTTATTTTTATTTTCTGCCGGTCTCTACGCGCTGTAGAATGGTTTTGTAGAGCTTGATGCTTTCTTAGAGGATAGTGGAGAGCAGTGCTGTCCAGGATAGAGATGTTGCTCGGCTCTTTCTTGGTCATTGTTGTCAGCATTATAGACAGTTGGACAGTTGACAGAGAAAAAACATGTGAGAGTGATCCAAGAGGTCTGTCTTTAAGCGTTACAGTCGAGGACAATCAACAGTGCTCTCATGAATCGAGCTTAACATCATTAGCTCTAGTCATTATAGCTGTCAGCGAGCATCTTCGAGTGCTTTGTCTTTCACTAATGTCGATGTCGTTCGTTGACAGCGCGTCACGCCGGTAACAAACAGAGATTTAGTTCTATAAATGATTTCATTTTGATGGTAATACGTAAGCCCTGACAACGATCACTGAATCTTATCTTACAAAGCCCGCAAACTTTTTCATCCGTGGACAGCACTGACACGTAGATGCTTGAACACCGAAATTTATTAATACGAGCTACTGAAAATATTGATTGCATTACATGGATCGTCGTCTTTATTAATGGTATCGGATTTAAATGAAATATTCGAGTAATGCAATAAACATTTCCAGCAGTGTGTTTCCTAAAGATTACATATACAAGCGTGTAGAAGAGGTATATACAATATCCGCAAGTGCACCGATAATAGTTCATTACCAGAATCAAATATCTCCGCGAGTATCGAGAACTAATCGACCCTGTCCGTTCGTGATCGAAAAGTTAGTTAACCGGTTAATCGGATGCGTTAGATTCGTCGATGTGGAATTTCGTTTCAAGAAATTCGATTCGGAAAGTCTGTTCACCGCGGGGCTTAACCTAATTGGATTTGTACACGCTCGGATCCGTTTTGTATTCGAAATAGCTGGAAAGCGATAATCGGAAAAGCTGTTCGAATGGAAAGCATGACGGCGGGAGAACGATGCTCCCGATATTTTGCCTACGGAGTTGCCAAATTATTCCTTAAATTATCAATTCTATATTTCTCAATGAATCCTGCCCAGTCAAGAAAAGCGAGATTCAATATCCGGCAAGTAATTGCGCCCATAATTATGAAAGTCTAAGTCAGGGAGTTTCAACTTGTAGCTCGCGAGTTATACGAGGTGTGATCAAAAAGTAAGGTGACTTTTCATTTTTATAAAGAAATATGTATTTATTCATCAATATTTATGTTGCCTCCTTCAAAGTAATTCCCCTCAGATATAATACACTTGTGCCAGCGCTTTTTCCAATCCTCGAAGCACTTCTGATAAGCACTTTTTTGTATAGCTTTGAGCTCTTCCAGCGATGCAGTCTTTATCTCCTCGATCGTTGCA
>CM052189.1:1172127-1337669 GCA_028455805.1 Lasioglossum figueresi | reverse complement strand
CCAAAAAGTGCTTATCAGAAGTGCTTCGAGGATTGGAAAAAGCGCTTCTGATAAGCACTTTTTTGTATAGCTTTGAGCTCTTCCAGCGATGCAGTCTTTATCTCCTCGATCGTTGCAAATCTCCGTCCTTTCATGGGTCTCTTCAGTTTTGGGAACAGGAAAAAGTCGCAGGGGACCAAATCCGGTGAATATGGTGGCTGAGACACGATTGTGGTGTTGTTTCTGGCCAAAAGATTACTCGCAAGCAACGATGCGTGAGCAGGTGCATTCTCGTGATGCAAAATCCATGAATTGTGTTTCCAAAATTCCGTTAAAATTGCTTGGCACGAACCAAACGAGATGCCGACATTATCGGCAACTTCTCTAATGGTAATTCGACGATTCCCCAACACTATTTTCTTAGCTTCTTCAACGTTTTCATCGGTTATTGACGTGTTGGGGCGTCCAGGGCGAGCTTCGCCATCAACATCTTCTCGGCCTTTATGGAAGAGCTTGTACCACTAATAAACATTTTTTTTACTCAGAGTACACTCACCGTATGCCACTGTCAACATTTCAAGTGTTTTCGAGTACTTAATTCCATTTTTTTCGACAGCAGAAAATCGCCGAACACGCAAAACGCTTCTAACCAGAAGCACTAATGCTTCTCGCAAACAAACAAAAAATGCTATATAGCTAAAACTGTGAATATATGTTCGGGACGAGTGTACCAGCATAAGAAAAAAAAGAAAACGAAAATCGACTGTAGGTATCCCGCGAAATTCAAAAAGTCACCTTACTTTTTGATCACACCTTGTACGCGGCTCCATACCTGTCTATTAGTAACACGCTCTTTCTAGAATGGATTAGGGTTAAGCTTGGGTTCGATCGGAAAATATGGAAGCGGGATTTCCTAGAGTGCTTTGCTCTCTTATCGGTATCGGGTGGATATAGTGTATCACGCAAGTTGTATTAACAACCCTCTGATACGCAAACAATCGGATTCTTAGATAGCGGCTACCGGCACGGCGTGGCGCGGCGTGTAGATACTCGGGTGACGAATTCCATCCGTAACAAGACTCGGCGCGTGTATTTGAATTATGTTCTTATCTCGGAGAATGCCCATGCCGTCTCTCCGTATCAGCATAGCGAAATTTGATGTATAGTAATCTGAGATATGTAGTATAGGATCCGATGGTCTCGGAAAAAGAGCCTCCAAAAACTTAACCTCTGAACCAGGGTTTCCCAAACTGTGTTCCGCGGGAAGGTAGCAAGTGCTCCGGTTATATTGCCTACCCTTCAAATTACACAAGGTGCTCCGTGAAAATTCGAAGACCCTTAAGAGTGCTCCATCAGAGAAAACGTTTGGGAACCCCTGCTCTGAACTAATTGTAAGTGTCGCAAAGATTTGACATCGGTGTGTTACCTCTGTCGACAGATCCGCCAGGCGAGGAGGACGAAGAGGAAGGATTAAGGAACGGGTACGTGAAGAGTCGTGACAAGGATTCGGGCGCGCACAATTTCGAGCGTCACCGACAAGATGGCTACAAACCTCGAAGAAGCGCCAGCGGTGGTAGCAGCGGATACCATGGCGGAGGGTCGCGTTCACACAGAGACGAATCCGCTGGATCCCCGTCCCAACCAAAATCCAGTTTCAACGAGGACGAGTACATGCGGATCGCCACACCCCGACAGGATATGCTGTTCAAGAAAGGCTACTTCTCCAGGAAAAAGCTCTGGGCTGGGAACGCCAGCACGAGCGCAACACCGTCGACCACCGAGAGCCAATCTGCTTCGCATTCCACCGCAGGTAGAGGTATAGGTAGAAGCGCAACGTATTTCATCGAGTTTCTGGCCCCTTCGTCCTTATTGTCGCCCCTCCCTGGCAGCGTGTTCCATCAGTAAAAAAATATATTTTTCTTTTATGTGAAAAATATTGACTTGCATTTGGTGAAGGATGAGAAGGTATAACTCGGCGACTTCAAACTCTGAATGGGGAAGGACCCCCCCCCCCCCCCTTGCCGTACGTTTCTTTTGTGATTGCATTAACTACAACTTGTTTGTCTTTACAGTAAAGTCGGGTTTACTGTCCTGAGTCAAGTCCGGGTTCTAAGTCCAGTGCATTCTCATTCCACTGGCGGCCGACGCGTCGCGACGCCGCGCCGCGCCGCGCCGCGCCGAAGGCGGCGATGATTGATCTCGGCTCGGCTATATCGGTGTAAACACCACACATTGACTCGAATGAATCGAAATGTTCAACTTTCTTAATTTTCATTATTTTTTTTAATGAAATTTCACTATCGTATTTCTGATTAATTTAAGACCGATTAATTTCACTAGCATTTTTCTGATTAATGTAAGACCAAACACGATATAATTCCAATTGTATTTAGTGGTTAAATCGACGATTCAAGTTTCGGTCGCAAGGAAAGAGCGTATGGGGAAGAAAGAGACACTCATTCTGTCCTTCTCTATTTTCGGCTTCTCCTTTGATTTTCATTCTGACCTTCTGTATGTTCGGACTCTCCTTTGAAGTAACAAAAATACGATCGCAACACCAGGATTACTGTCCTCCAAAAACACGGCTGTTGGACAGTAAACCCGACTTTACTGTAATCGTTTCACTGATGAGAACAAGATTTCTATAGGTTTTCCATTCATTCAGGAGGAATACTTAAAATTAATTATTCATTTATTTAGACACGTGTGAACGGTGTCATTACTAAGGAAAACATAAGACTCGATGCTCAATACGTTTCAATGAATACATACATATGTACTTCCATTTTTAAAATTAATTAATCAGAAGATTTCAAGTGTTGGTCGGGAGTCTGACTCGTGAATATACGGCAAGAGGGGGTGAATAGCTAAAGCACTCGAGTAACAAGACATTGTCTGTAGTACAGAATGCAACGCGTAAATAACAATTCGTGAGCCTAATTTGCCCAGACCATGGTACATTTTATTCATCCTGATAATACAGACGGCAGCGAAACGACCGAGGATCAACAGCTATTGGACAGGGACTGTGGAAACGGCGAGAATCCGCCGGTGGTGGAGCCCAGGGCGCAATTAAGCTACGGTGCATTTTACGACCATGCTAGCGGTTACTATTACGAGTATCCGGTGATGTTCTTTGGTCCTACGCCAGTGCCAGCACCGGTTGGACCGAGTGTCTTGGCGGCTGTACCTTGCGAACCGGTGCCTCTCAGGCCGATCGAGTGGATCAATCCTGCATTTATGCCCAAATTGGCTAACCAACCGTACTGCATGATGAACTACCAGGTAAAGATTAGAAATCCCTAAATCACGTGTATTTCACGTGTATAAACGTATCTTTTCACGTGTATCAACGTATCCGCATTTTAATTCGCATCAATTTTGAGGATACAGTTACTAATTCTCGATAGCAAAATATGGGTATATAACATAGATATATGAATTAATTTGGAGACCATTCCCATTTAGGAAAACGTAATCAACTAATTTATTAGAGAAGAATCTGATATGTTTGAATGATTTCATTTCGGATAACAACATTCTTAGCTGTAGGAAAAAAAACACCATTTCGGAGCAACTACTGTTGCAGACACGTTTAAACATTTTCTCGCCGGTTCTACAATTCTCAGATGTTTCAATGGATCGTTGTACCAACAACCGGGAGATTTTTGAAACCATAGCCTCGGCACATAAATGAATATCAGTGTCCTAAAAATTCGACAAATTAAAACGGAAATTAAATTGTAGGTGCGTGTACGTAAATACACGTGTGTAAATGCACTAGCGAAGATCGATAATATCGTTCTAGATCAATAACATATACTAACGATCAAACAATGATCAATTGCAGACGAGCACGGAGAGCGGGGCCGTAGTAGAGGAGACGACGGAGGTTCCCGTGGAGAACACGAACGGGACGTGTAACGAGAGCGGTACCGGAACCGGAAGTGCCAGTTGCAGCGGAAGCGTGGTCGGCGAAGAAGGCGAAGAGCAGCCACCAACGGAGGCGGCTACTAGCTCGAAGGAGAACCCGATCGACGGTGAAATTCAAACAGAGGAGCAAGTGGAAGAATTCTACATGGACGAGCAATACGTCGACGATCAATGCATGGTGAACGGGGTGAACGACGGTCCGTACATGAAGCCGATGCTGATGCAGCAGCCAGTGCACGTGTCGCACGTGATACCAGCTGTACCGCAACCGTACATGTACCCAGGCCACTACATGTTCGGCCCACCTTTGGTCAACGTGAATGGTTAGTTGATTGAAACCGTAAAAGCACGCGTCAAGTCGATTCTCGACAGTTTACTCTCTCCTCCCTATTTTCTCTGTCTATCTATCTCTATCTTGACCCTTTGGATACCATACTACGTAGACTATGCCTCGCTCTCCCGTAGCTTTCGTTCTGTTCACGGACAGATGGACGGAACAACGGACGGACAAAGCAAAGGTTCTTTTTCTTGCGGCTAAGAGAATCTGCGCAAATGCGGACCACGGGGAGGGAGCAGCGTGCATCGCAACGTTGCGCAATCCGCCTCTCTTTGCGGTCGATCACAGCGACCTGGTCTGCTGGAATCTGTGATCCATTTTGGATCGCAGGTACCAGCTGTATCGATGAGCTCGCTCCATGACCTGCGCCCTTTTCACTCGTCAACGATTACACAAATTCTAGACTTTCATTCACCGGGCTAACTCCCCTGACCTGCTTAACGTACGGTACACACCGTGAATACTACAGCTTTTACATGTAGGCGGTATCGCTCGTTACAATTCGTAAGAAATACATTTTTATGAAATATTAAGGTCGTTCGAATTTCGCTTTTTCTGTAGAGTGACGTTGCTTCCATTTGTTATCACTATACTGCGGATTTTATGCGATTATGGGAAAATTGGGTAGGTACAATTTAAGATAGAATAAGGGTTAAGAGAATTTAGAAACATGAATTTACTATTTTCAACGTATTGAAATTGTTAGAGGATGAAAGATTCTTTTACGTGGCCCACCTCCCTCTTAAAATGAATGCAATAAAATGAATACAATTTAAGAACGTCCATATGTTATTTTCAATTTATTAACATTCTTGAAAATAGAAAGAAAGTTTTACATGGTTCTTGAGTCTGGCGATTGATGAAAAAAAATTTCATTTTGCCTAAAGATCCGCAGTCTAGTTATTATTTGACCTTATTCGAAACCGCCAAATCGTGGTACATCTTGACAGCTGACATTTCAGACTTCTAGTGCTTTAAAACCTTCACATATTTTTTTGTGACCGCATCAAAAGATCGTAGAATCAACAGTCGCATCAACAGATCGTAGAACAAAATGTCACAAAACTTCTGAATGGTAAAAAATTCGCTTTCATTTTTCCCTCGACAAACGAAATGGCTGTTCGAACGACCTGATAGATGAATATAAACGAATAAATTCTAGATAAGAGTTACCTTGCTTTGTACAAAGATCCTAAATGGTGTAGAAGTGCGAGTAAGAATGCGAGCAAGTGGGAGTCCTTAACCAGTTGATCGACTATCCCGCACACGAAATCCTGAAAGATGACAAGACAATCGGTCAGATTTTAATTGATAAGCGCCGATGCCTGAGAGATGTCGGAAGTGGTTGTTACGTAACATGATTTAATACACGACTACGCGAGAACCGACGCCGACCACCGACAAGTTATATTTATCAGAGGACGAAAAGATACACAAAGTAGCGGATGATGTATCGCGAGCCTTGGATGCGTCTAATGCTCCTTCCCCGCTCCACTGCCGCCAGTTTTAGCAGTTAGTACGTTTGATTGTACCTGTTTCTAATGTTAAATGAGAACAGTGTCGGTTGGATGCGCGGCGAGGGGAAAGGGATATACCCAGATTCACGACTGCTGTCCCGTCCATCGGCATCATTGCTGTTTTATTACCGACGTGCCTCTACCACATTCAAGGTAAAAGGTAATAATTCAAAGAGACGCGCCTCTCTTTAGACACGATCGCGGGAGGACCGGGACCATTGATACATTCACTTTTCAAGCTACCCCATTTTTTGTTCATTCATCGGGATACAGCCAAAGTGCATAAGCGCCGAATGATCGCTGCGATTGATTCGCACGCTCGTGAACGGAAAACTGCTTACGGTACACAGTGGTCTGGACTGAGAAATTCTCTCTTATGTAAAATAAAAATATTCTAGCTGAGTTGCAACAAACTAGAGTGAAATGGAAATTTATTTTCTCTAATATTCTAAAATTCATAAAATATTTGTACTATTTTAAATTACATCTACTAATATTTATATATTTTAGATATCGATACGAGAGAGAGAGAGAGAAAGAGAGAGAATGAGTTCGTTTTAGGCAAAATGTCACTGAATTTCTCGATCCCGACTACTGTGCGGCAGTTTTTTACGTTTGCAAATCGATTTTTCTACCTTGCGAACCACTGTTCGTACTCCAAAAGCTAAAGAGCACTTATTATTTTTATTTATAAAGATCCGCATTACATTATCCGTATTTACGTTACTTGAAGCAACACAAGAATGAGATGGAAATCTATTACATACGATCATATTCCAGCTCTCTTTAACGAGAGAATCGATATATTCTAGGTCGAACAAATGTTTAATTTTCGAGTTAAAATAGCTCATAGTACAAAGGGTTAAAAAAAGAATACAGTCCATAATGATACTCGGACGTGATCGTTCGAAAAGCAACCTACATACATAGATTTTCATAAGTCCGATAGCGGTCAAGCCGACAGATGCATACTAAATAATCCTTATGGAAATAGATACGACCGTGGATTCACTTGAAAGACACTATCTTAGTAGCATACACGAACCGCAGATTGAGTTTAATAAAAATCTGATAACTAGACAGCGGATCTTGATGCAAAATAAAAATTGTCCACCTGAATTGGAACAAACTGGAGTGACATGGAAATTGATGTTCTCTCTTAATGCGTTCAATGTAAAGGCGTTTTTAAATTCGTCTAATGTTTCTACTGTTTTAAATTACGCCTACCGACATTTCTCGTAAACGCATAAAATCCGCTGTCTACCGATAACCGTCGAGACCACGGTGGATAGATATCGATGGTCCAACGATATCCGACGATCGTAGCTAAAGTCAAGAGATCTGTACACGCTCGATGTGTGTGTGTCTGCATACGTCTAATATTCTGAACCATTTTGTCACCGTAATTCCAATCTATGTGCATATAGTTTTGTATATCGACGTAACTCTCCACAGCAGCACGGCTCGCACGTTGCACAAGGGAAGAGACGTTTTATCACCTGGGGACCATTGACTCATAACGATCACACGAGGACGCCGCTGTTTTCCATCGACGTTTAATGTTAGAGATATGTTCTGGCCGATGGCGATGGGCGTCGAGAATGAATTTTGGCAGAGCTCGTACGCGTCTCCAAATAGAACCGGTTCGAAAATAGCAGCTCGCGAGCTCTTCTCCGACGAAAAAGCTGAGGGGCGAGGCGGGAAAAAAACCAAGTTCAGTCTCGGCGCCCTTCGACGCAGTCATAAACGTCGTTTCCGATAATCGACAAAAACCTGGTCGAACACTCCAGAGAGGCATTATAATTTTTTTGATCGTCACCTCGTTCACCTAAAAAGTATCGTATCAGTGTAATTCTCTTCTTGGAGGTGTAACGCATATTGTTTCTGCTGTTCAAGGTGTTACCATACAGGGAGGACCCATGATCAGAACCACGAACGCGGCCAGTGCCAAAAGAAGAGTGAAGAAAAAGAGAAGAAAGCAGAAACTTGCTGCGGTAAATATCAGAGTTCAGTTCTACTTACGTTTCAAATAGATAGAAGTCCATGGGTCAACGGTGTTGGATAACTTCCGGGTGAACGTTTGTAGACATAGTGGACCTAACAGATTTGTCTTTGTCAGATTCAAAACGCGGAGGTCGACGTACTCCTTTAAGGGATCCTTAATTCAACATTCCGATGATATAGTTGCTCAGACAGCGAAGACCTTCTAGATACTTCGCGATTCTTCGAACTTGACACACATGGTATTTCTTTATTGTCTATGTTTTCTCTTCACTCACTGTACCCGATTCTCTTACACTCGCTAGATTCTAATACACCGGGTATATTGTATATTTAGGGAAATTGTTTTCGCGGATCTTTTAGGATGTACATTCGAAACACACTACACTTGATCAGAGTAGTCTCAGGCTGTCTTACGGTGCTTTCATTGTATCCCATTTTCAAACATTGCTCTAACAGTTGGATTAACTGAAGTCTAAGATTAGGCTTCTCTCGAGAGAGACGCAAATGACAAAAATATCAAGAAGAATTGAACACATCCCACTTGCCACTAATAGAAAAAGAAAAACGATCTGGTTTCCGTATAATTTGAATCCCGGTACAGCTTCATTGGAAGAGGACTGACCGAAACCGAAAAATCGTAGACACAACTAACACAATCTTCCAAACCGCAGGGTAACACGGAGGACGAGGAGCAGGGTGAATACAGCTCGGAATGTGATACTGGTGTACCGACGTCCCGGCTGCCTTGGACGGATTGTTCAACGACGGCGACAACGACAACAACAACGAGCAGCAGGATGCTGAACCCCGAGTGCAAGGAGTTCCAATTACGGTCGATCGTCGAGTCGAACGTCACATCTGTGTCCAGTGTTCCAACATCAACGGACACGCCGATTTCCGAGGAGGGTTCTGTGACGAACGAATCGAGCACGCAGCCATCGGAAACATCATCCAAGGAGAAGACGAGCGAGTCTTGCAACGGGATCGGCGAGGAAACGCAAAACGGCGAGGTGGTTCACGAGAATAGTAACCAGATGGCGAGGTCGCCAAAATCGCGTGCGCAAGAAACTTTGGATCAGAACGGGCAAGCTAGGAGACTGACGAACTGCGTGGTTGGCAAAGAGGAGCAGACGTCGGTGAACAACATGAACAACATCACCGGCGAAGTATCGAACAACGTGAACAACGGGCCGAGCGATTCGTTGAACGACAACGAGATAAAGCACGAAAGATCCAGGGAAGAAATAAACAGCGCGATGAAAGAAGAAGTCGCGTTAACAAACGGGAACTTGGACTTGAACAACGAGAAGACTCGTTCGAGATCGGGCACGCCGAAGACTGTGGAGAACAACGGCGAGAAAGAGGAGAACCACGAAGCCCTGAGCAACGCAAAGTCGTTATTACCAAAGAGAAAATACAGCACGAAGGGTAGCAAGTTTGTGAGGGAGCCAACTCCTGGACCAGATTTGAACGACGCCGCGGAGTCGGAAATGGAGAAGACGAACGACGCGACGCAGGGTTTGATGAATAACATAGGCCCAAACGATTTAACGAAAGAGGAGACAACGTTCGAACGCGAAAGAACCGAGAACGAGTTGTCGAGCAGTAATTGCATGTCGGAGACTGTGTGTAATCATTTGATAAACCAGGATCCGATTGAAGCTTGCAACGAAGACTCTGGGTTCGAGAGTCAGACGAGACACTCCGATTATCCGATCACGGAAGCGGTGACGGAATGGCTACGCCGTGTGAACTCGCCGGACGTGTTCATTACGTCGACCATGACGGAGAGCGAGACGGAGGACGAGGACGAGGTGGAAGAGCCGCCAAAAAACTTGCAAGGCAACCCCATGCCTGCACTATCTGCTAATAGTCGCGCGGACAATCTCGGTTTGTCGCGGGCGACTAGCTGCGGTGAATTCGCAAGGATCAACAACGGGAACGTGATGATCTTGGACCAGCCTGATGGGAACAATGGCGGGTCGAGGAAGAAGAAGGACGGAAAGAGAAGGTCGGGTGAACGGAGACGAGTCAGACACGTCGAAGGCAAGCTAGACGAGGTGGTGTCTTCGTCGGATTCTTGTGGTCAACGGGACGACTCGGTCAGGAAGAAAAACGTTGCCGATATTTGCGAATTGACTGAGGAGGATAGCGTTACAGGTATGAGGGTTGCAACTAACTCTCGGATGGACTCCAAGAGGGTCAATGCAAGGCGAACGAAAAGACAGGGAGCGGGGAGATCGAACAGGGATCCTGTGAACAATAATAACGAGAAGACGAAGATGGGGGAGGACGAGAACGACAATAATGAGAATGGAACGATTGTCGAGGACACTGTGAACGTGAAAACGTTCGAGAAAGGGGAGATTGTGGTGTCCGAGGACGGTAAGTTGTTGACGACTTCCGTTTATGAAACGTTGTGGAACAACAATGGTTCCGCGGTCAACGTAGCTACGACCAAATGCGATACAACCAAAGAGTCTGTTGGGAGTATGGAGAATGGGAGCAGTAGCAGTGTCGAGGAAGAAAATGCTAGCGGTATATTATCTTTGGATAGTATAGAAGAGCTTGATGTCCTAGAATGTTGGGAGGCTGAGACGATTGAACCTGTGATAACCCCAAAGAAGATGCTGCAATGTCGAGGTGTATCTTGCGATGGCGAGGCTGGCGAGGAGGACAACACCGATTTTAAAGTCAACGTGGACTATGTGCAGAAGTACTACAGATTGGCACGGGAGAGTGCTAGCATAGAGGAGGATCTCAGCTCCAAAATAACCGTAGATTCAGTGCCAAATCGTTCGGAGGACTCGACAGCGGAGATGGTTGTTAAGACAGAGACGAAGAAG
The DNA here is from genome assembly GCA_028455805.1 of Lasioglossum figueresi. Lineage (NCBI taxonomy): Eukaryota > Metazoa > Arthropoda > Insecta > Hymenoptera > Halictidae > Lasioglossum > Lasioglossum figueresi. The sequence continues at coordinate 1,327,053 of CM052189.1, read as the reverse complement.
ACGAACGACGGGAGTAACGTACCGATCGACGAGGCTTTCGAAGCGTACGAGAGTTGTTACACTGGGCGGACTCCGTTCTTGACCATTGATTCTAAGATTTTTAAATCACGAACGTTGTATGGACAGGAGGCCGAGGGCCCTATACCATGCAGAGCGGTTTGTTGTAACATTCAATGAGGTTCGTTCACACCGAGTACTTCGCCACAAAGGACACAATTCGTGTCCTGGTACAGTACTGATGTCAAGGCCGTCCTTTTCTAAGCAACGTATGCCTCTGACGTTGTACTACTTTCGCTGCTGGTATATCGATGGACATACACACGCCGTACACGTTCATTTTTTACGTTCTTCATTGCATTAAAAAGAATGTCCAAGATAAAAACAACCCTATGGGTGGTTCGAGAGATGTTCTGGATGGTATTTAGGGGCATGCTCAAGGACAACGGTTGATACAGCAGAAGCCTACGTGTGTTGCTATTCATTTTTGTAAATAGCTTTTAAGGGGGTCGCGCTCACGAATCGTGTTGCAAAGGAGACTTTTGTTTCGTAAATTATTATGTATGCAATGAGGCATATAACTATATATATACACTATTTTTTGACGTTATTGTCAACGAGATGTAACATTTGGTGCACATATTCTTGTTTCTTTTTCTTTTCTTTTTCTTTTTCTTTGTTTCATTGCACGAGTATGGTTATTTTTCAAAGCAATCGAGCTTAACAAAGGAATCAATCGTTTTTGAACACATGAGTACAATGGACAAGAGTGAAGTCTGAATTCTACGAATGGGGACATTCACCGAACCATACAAAACCGCGTCATTATACATTGTTGCTATTCTGTTGGTCCCGCTGTATTTTATAGGCACCACACGAAATGATCCTACATCAAAGTGATTAAGGGATATTTTTTACAAAACCTACTCTAGAACGTAAATTTAAAAAAAAAATAATAAAAAGAGAAAACAAGCACGAAGAGAACACCTAGCGTTTTTTCCACGCACCACGTTAGATGGCCTTTCACTTAGGGAAGTTTCGACTGCTCGTAGCAAGTTTTAAAAAGTATGTAAGAGATTGTAATCTGCAATAGCGTGCACTGTTCGTTTAAATTAAAAAAGAAAAGGAGAAGCAATTCTGAATGAAATAATGAAACGCGAACACTGGCAGCGAAGACATTCATGATGTTGATTCGATGCTACGTTTAAAAGACACGATATGACAAGTATGACGGTCGTATACACAAGTTGCAGTAGGATCTTTGACTAGGTGGCAGAGTAGTTGTTGAACAGAAAATGAATTGGTACCGCAGCGATCTATTTAACTAATACAATTAGCTGTTACAGGAGCTAAAGTAAGGATTGTATATAGACACGAAGCTTTCAAAGAACATTTCTCGATTATGATTACCAGTTTTTCTGTTAAGCGAGTAAAAGACGAGCATGTTGTTTTGTAATAGATGTTGCAGTCAGGAATAGGGAAACACATCTCACGCATACACATTATAATGTACAAGTTGCACTTGTTACAACATAGTTCAAGCTTTAGTTGAGTTGTATCAAGTAGGTTGAATACCTCAGGTTGCATATTACGTAAGTTGATCGATTAGACGTGGTTCGTGAAAATCATATATGTACACATATATATATACACATTGAACATTATATGTGTATATATATATGTATATACACACACCCCATATCATAAGGTGCGAAACATACCTCAAAGATACCTGTATATACAAAACTACTGATCATCCAAGCATTAGTGACATCAAGTATAATAATTAATAATGATAATGTTAACGATAATAACAATAATTATAAACAACAAAAAAAACAAACTATTATCACAACAGCGATGTAAGCACAATCGTTCCTGCGAAGCTTTAGAGATTCCCTAGGCATCATACACACGTAAACACAATTAAAATACAGGACGATTCATATACTTCTAGAGACTCATTGACATCCGAACTACATTAAAGATAACGAACAAAAAAAAAACTAAACAAATATATATCGCTATATTAAAATGCGCGTTGCATCAATTGTGTGCCTTATTCCGCGGCTGCCATTTTTGTAACCATTTCAATGCATTCATCTCGACACGAGAGGACAAAGGCTATCGAGTGATTTGTGAGCAGTTGAAAATGAAAATTTGTTAAATTATGAGAATGATAGAGCGATGATGATAACGGAGCTGGTATGCTCCATGACGACGATGGTTTTGTCTGGGCATGCATAAAAAAGAATACGGATACATTGATTTTTTCATACATCAAACTAACATGGTCATCAAGTATTTACAACTGACGTGCATACATTCATAAGCATATAGACATTAACATTGCATCTTACACAAGTCATGTTATCGTATAATTATATTTTAGTTGAATTAAAAAGTAAACGTGTAAGGAATAAGTGTACTTGAATTTTGTTGTGTTTTTGCTTAAAAAATATGAATAAAATGTCTCAATTAATTCGCAGCATTATTCATTCGCTGACGGAAGAACAAATATAATGTACTTCGTAAATGTACAGTCTCCAGTCTCCAGTCTCGCAAATAATTACCTCGTCCAATGCACCTGATCCGTTACATTTTTAATCAGTATCATTTTTTACAAACCCCTTTAATAATAAAGATACTGTTGATTTAGAACAATTCCAAGCAATACATCACTGGATGTAACCAAATTCATTTATTAACTCTTTGCACCCTGAGATATTTTAACTCGAAAATTAAAGATTTCTTCCGACCTAGAATAATTCCATTGTATATTATCATTTTTCTTTCATTTTATCGATATGAAATTAGTGTAATACCTCATACAATACTTAAATGTTTAGTAGTTGATTATTATTACATACCGTAAAGTACATATTTATATACAATATCTCTATAAAAGATTTGCAATTCCAAATATACATTCGCCGCGATAATATATATAATTAAAATAATCGTATTCCAAATACCTTCAAATGTTCCTGCCCCGTTGGATCGCCAACGAAAACACTTCGATCTCTCGAATCCTCTCGACTGCAGAATGGTTGGTATAATTCGATATAATTCGATATACCTCGATTCGATACGATACGATACGATACGATGCAAAAGCGATATACAAACCGGGTGCTCAGTGGCGCCGCCAACCGACTGGAAAACGAGGTTTACCTAGTCGGTGAGAGAGAGACGAAACCATAGGAACCGCTAAAATGAGTGAACGTGTGCGATAGAGTGGGAGAAGGATAGTGAACATTGATGTAACGTAGAGAGTGAGGTAGAAGACCGTGTCGTGGCTATGAGGCAGTCTTATATAGATGGTTACGGGCGTCGCACACGAGGAAACGTGTGATGCGTGTGTGAGTTCGCGTATAGTAAGTATAGCGGTATCTTGCTTTCTCGTATCGCGAAGCAGGGATTGGGTATCGTAGGGAGAGCGAGAGCGAGAGACGAGGAAAAGCGAGTGAGCGAGCGAGCGAGCAAGGGCGAGCGCGAGTCGGGCCAGCGAGCGTGGAACGGTGTAGAGCGAGCGAGCGTGTGGTGGTGGTGGTGACGACTGGTGCCGTGGACGGACGGTCGGTCGGCGGTCGGACCGTGGTGTGTGAAGAAGTGAAAAATTCGCAAGTGGTGTGCTGGGTTGGTGAGAGAGCTGGGCTGGTTTTAGTGGTGATATATCGGGGTCGCGCCACGGACAGTGCCGGGGATTTCTGGTCGTCGCGGGGGCCTGTTGCCGAGACGTCGAGGGACGACGCGTGGAACCGAAGAAAGAGACCTTGCGTTAAGAGCAATGTCTGACCGGGAAAGTCTGGACGATCAACCGCAAAGTAAGGATCGCGAAGGCCCTGTCTTCATCTATGCGTATACACGCACCGACTCCGTTCCCTATTCCTGTGCGGGTTCGTCGGATACGTGGTTGCAGACCCGACATCTTTCCGTAACCGTGGAACCCGTGTGTGTTGCGCCTCTCCGGTTACCAAGACCCGTCTTTCCCAAACGCGACGACCCACGGTCGCGGTCGGAACCCGCCGTTACTCCGCGCGCACAGCCCGCGACCACCGCGAGCTGTTCGTACACGCCCGATCCTTCCTTTCAGCCCTCGTGGCGTTCTGTCAACCGCCGAAAAGAATTGCTATTTTTCAACGATACCCAGGATCCAAGATGGCCGGCCGCGTATCGGTCGAGAGACAAACCCTGTCCTCTTTCCTCCTTCGTCTTACTCTATCTCTTTCTCCCTCCCTTCCGCCTCGACTCTCTCTCGCTCTCTCTAGTCCGCTCCTTCCCTCTGGCTCCCTCTTTACCTCACGCTTCGTACTCGGTTTTTTCGCTTGTTTTCTCTCTCCTTCTCCCCCGTGCACGTTTCGTTCGCTTTTTTTCCACTGCTTCGTGCTTTTTAAGTTTTTCTCTTCCCCTCCCCCTTTCTCTCTTTCGCCCCCTACTATTTTTTTCTCATCTCAGGCCCCGGAACATTCGGTATACCCCCGCCGATATGCTTGCTGAGAGAGCTGTTTCTCTCGATGCCAGTTCTCTCTGTCCCAGGTGTTCTCCTTTTTGAAAGTCCCGGCCTCTGGGAACTGTGAGACGTTGTCAGTTCCGTGTGACAGGCACCCTGACGCGTCTTCACCGACAGACAACCGGAATAAATCCCGAATGAAACACCGCGTGATGTAACCTGCCGATCCAACCTATCTAGCACACACGCACGGTGTACACAGCTACGGAAAACCCGTACTAATACTCTCATAGATTGGTCGCATGGACGAAAACGAAGGAACCGTCTGGCTACGCGATGCGCGTAAATTTCACACGTGCCATAGGCGATCCCCACCCCAGAACCTGGTGGATCTTGGCCTCGAAACAAAACGGTCACGACATGTATCCACTGGCGATGGCAGTAATTCAATTTATCATTTAAATACGTTCGATCGATACGAGCCTGCTTGATCACCGATCGATCACCTCCTCCTCCTCCGGGTCCACCAGAAATTGTTACAAAGCTAAGCCCAAATAATGATCGCCGATTACCAAATCAAATACATAACAATTGAGAATCGAAGTATTGGCGCGCCTGGCTTTTAATTATACGTACGTATATAAATGAAGAAAAAGCACAATACGAGGTTAATATTAATACAAAAAATTCTATCAAAATAAATCAATTAATTTGAAATTAATTTACAAAGATCCGCTATTAATCGCAAAACAAAAACAGAGCCGTAACGTGTACATTAAAAGCAGTTTTCATTTCGCGTGAAATCCCTTATTGTTTGTAACCGAATGCTCTAATTTTGTTTGTAGCTTCTGGGCTCATTTTATTCCATTCTTTTTGTTTTGTAATTAATCTATATAAAATGTTTGGTAATACTAATTTGTTGTATGCATCTGCGTAATTAGAAGCCATCGATTGCACCGATACTTTTTCTCCTAACTGTAGATTCACTACGATGGCCGATCGATTGGTATTCGCGGGCGTATGGATGCACATGTATACTTGTTGAGATCGGAGATATGCCTCGCCGAGATTAACGCAGAAAAATTTATTCGATTAACGTTATCGCGGTGATAACGTTAAACATTATGTAATACTTTCCGTAAAACCCTGCTACGAAACTCACGTAATATTGCCGTAATACATTATTTTTTAGCTTGAGAAATTTGATGAATTTTTTTATTCTATTCTGAAGTTAATAACAATATCGTTAGAACTTGTATTAAAATTCGTTCGGAAACCACGATTCGTTTATAATCTTTCTATGAGGCTATCTGTTGGATGTCTAATCGTGGCCATAGCAATTCAAAATGTCGTAACCTGCTACACGGGTTTACATGATATTTAGTCCCATTTGTATTCGTAACATGAAAATTAATTAGTCCGTGGTTTTAGATCTATAATACACATGTAAAAAGCGTTCCTTCGGTTCGGAACGAATTTGAATGAGAAATTTTAGGTTAGGATTATTAGCGGTTAGGTTATCGCGATGCGAACAGTGTGCAATGTATCTTTTTGCATTTACACATTTGCATTTACAATTTGTTCTTTCTATTAGTAACGATGAACCTATTCTTTTTTCAGGATATGGAAACCCAGGCGGCATGGATGCTGGAGGGACTGAATTCGATCCTGGTGAGTAAATAAAAAAGGAGGACATTAATTGCGAAAAAAATTTGGAGACATTTTTCTCCTTCCTTCTAATTGCGAATTCGTGAATGTACGCCATACGTGTAGCTGAAAATTTCTATTCGGTCAGGTTCACGTAATTTCAACTCGAATTGGACAATATTTTGCAAAATTACATAATCAGTTTAGTCAGTATTTCACTCAACAATATTGACCCCGGATTTATCGAGCGATACGAAAGGACCAGGGTCATAAATCTCAATATAGATTGTAATGCGGAGATAAAGGCTGATCTGCACGGTAATATATCGGCTTGTGCGAGGCATTAATTTCGAATGAAAATTTTCCTTGTCTAATTTTTGAGTATGCAACGAAATGGACTCCATTACAGAATTTGTTCGTAACCTCCACTAAACTTCACGGAAATTCGCCTTATCCTCGGAACCAGAGATTAAAATCGCTTTAGAGTGGAAACTAGGAGGTAGGAATGAGTCCCTGGCCCGTGGAGACCGCCATACTCGTTAAATCTTATATCTAAGCATTGTAAAATCCATGTTGTTAATCAACTATTTTCGGTAGATTAGAACGGAGAGAAAATTTTTATTTCGTCTTCGACAAAGTTTCTGGCTGAACCATCCGATTCTCGGAAAATCATAAATTCCATTGTCCATAAATAATCCGAAATCCATCTAGCTCGTGAAAAAACTTCAGGTTTCTTTCAGCCGCCGAGTAGGATTTTATTTCGGTTGAAAGGAGAGTATCGTGGTTGGGACTTGTCCCGAGCCTATTCTCGGTGCGGCTCCGGGTACGCGTCAATTTCGGTGCGGATTCATCGAAAAATGGAAGTCGTCGGCAGGAGGTTGGATACGGGTGAGGGAGGGAGGGAGAGGGGGAGAGAGAGAGAGAGAGAGAGAGATAGAAGTCGTGGAAGAAGAGGAGTAGGGAACCGTACTAGCGCAGTCAGCTGGTCGCGTGACGTCACGCGATCATGTCGTGAGCCTGGGTCGAGAGTGGTGGGGGATCTCGACGGTGTCACGTGGTCGTGGTGAGAAGTCACGTGGCGCTTGTGGCCCGCGGACGCAGAAGCCGGTGCTAGACGGCCGTTGATTGGCTGGGACAGTTTCACCACCATGATGTACGCATTCCATCGGCATGACGGCGGGCTCCATGAATGACCGGCACGTCATTCGTGTACGATTTCGCCGTTCGACGACACATCGACGTCGTTTCGGTGTATCGTTCTTCGGTTTCTTCTTCAACGACATGTCCTGCACTCGCATTCTCGGGATGTGCATCGTCGAGGGAAGCTCGACGACAACCCAGACCTGCACCACTAACAGACGCGTCATCGGATGATTCCGCTGTTGCGCCGGCGGACGGGTTCACCTAGTTCTCGCGACACATCATCATCAACTGCTGCTGCCGCGATTTCTCCCAACAGTTATTTCAACTCGTGGACCGGAGTGAAAGTTTCCCGAGCGGATTTACTCTAGAAATTCTGCTGGAATCCGAAGTCGCTGAGGCCGGCTTGAAGTCCGTTGCACCGTGAAGATAGCGCGACTGACTCACTCGTTGCACTCGCGATCAATCGGGTTCACACGGCGACCCCAGTGAAATATCTGTGACTGAATTTTCCTCGAGCCGGGAGTGTCTCGTTCTCGAATGGAATCTCGATGAATTGATTCGGACAACGGAGTGACATGTCGGATCTCTCAGTTACGGGAGTACATTGAACCTTATGGTGCGCTCTCAAGAATACCATGAGAAACAACGTCTACAGTGAGGAATTGATTTATCTTCCAAGTGATACCATGGGTGAAATCATTGAAATCTCGCAAGGTGACACGCAACAAGCGACGACGAACGCATGGGGTGACACTATGGGAAAAATACAGCACTGGTGCCCTGAAGGTAGCTACCAATGAATAATTCTGGTAACGTGAGACATTTTAGAGGTGTGAACTGATATATCCCCTAATTAGCATAACTGCATATTCAGCTGTGATAAATGTCGGATGTTTAAACTAGGAGGATATATTAAATAAGAGTGAAGCTTAACAGCTGTACTGTGACAGACAAATTTCAGTGGATTCGTTGTTAATGTATATGGTCGATTAATGATCGGAATACAGGGAATAATATGAATTGTTTGTTTCATAAGCATTTTCGAGGAATGTTGAGAGATTAGATGGAAATTTGAAACGGGTACGAAAATTTAAGGTTAAGGACGCATTCCCAATATGAGAAATAGTGCGCACGCTCTAATTCGCGATTCATCGTAACGGCCAATCTGAAAACATCCCTAGGAATTTTGCGTGTACGGTCTAGGTTAGGTCGCATGACGCAAGCACTGAAATCAACCGCTGTTTCGATTTCTTAAACGTTGGCATTTTCAGATAGGACAGAAAGGTTCTAGGAACTAGGGTGGACGTGAAATGCTACTTCTTGATCATGTTCGTTCTCGATCACGATGACTTTTCACAGTGATCCGTGATTTTCGTGATCGCTTCCGATTGGCCGAGAGCATAACTGTTCCTCGCGAAAGTCGCACAGCCATAACCTGCATGTTAACATAAAAACAAAATTGCATTTTTATAAAATTTATTAGACTCGTAAGACGTTTCTCAAACTATCATTTGCATTTCCTGTGATTGTTAAATAATTGGTATTTTGTAAAACTTTATACATAGCGTATACATACGTAAACATAAAAGAAATTGTCTGCACTTTTATACTATCTAAATGAATATTACGATTATATGGAAAAGAAAATTGATTATTTTTTATTTTGATCATTGAACGCAGTAAGTTTACGGTTATATAGAGAAAACGTAATTTTAAATTGATGTATTTAAGAAAAGGACTAATTTAATCCTAATTAAGAATTAGGATGACAGCGATCTAGTTCGCTCTAGATTAGAAAGTCACGATGACTGTGATTCATCACAGTGATCAGAAAGGTTTTTCCATTCGTGGCAATAAATGTTAAGATGAAAAATTGAGCGGCAGAAGATAACGCTTTACAGAGGAACAGTTAAAACTGACGTGCAATAACATAATATACTTATCATTTCAAGCGGTCAGAACGTCTTCGAGATTCTCTGTAGGGTTTATCAACTTCCGCGTAGATAATTTACCGACCGTAAAAAAACAACGTACGCGGAATTCAAAGAAATGCAATTGGAGCTTTCCTATCTCGGACATATCAGGACAAAATTGAAGGTTATGTGTCATTGTCTCTCATGCTGAACGCGATTTCCATCTGTTGCGCTCTTCGTATTGTTATAGTTTATCTTTTTTTTTTTTACGATATTTTAGGCTCGTATTGAATTTGAGCGGGCGCTTTTGTATGGAGAATTTCGTTAGACAGGAATTTGTCACTAGATCATGGTCGTGGACAATGTTTGTATTTCGTCAGAGTAATATTTTATAAAATTAATTTGGGGAGAATGTGACTCGTCGGCAAATTTCTTTTTTCGTTTCTGATATTAACTTCCTGTTAGCTATCCAGTGTCGCACTGATAACGAAATCGCGTTTCTAATTACGCGTTTGCTCAGCTAGAACGGAAAATTAGTTTGAACGTAACCTTTCTTGTCGCTGACGAGGCTAGCGATGAATCATGCTATCACTTCAATCCTGATAAATGTTTTTTTACCAATATTTATTTCAAATTCATTATATATATTTCTTCGGAACATATTGTCACTAAGGTCGCGTTCCCAGTATTTCTCAATCGAATAGACTAGCCTTCTGGGAACGCGTTATTTTGGTAACAATATGAGTCACCCGGCAATCTGCACTACCGACATTTGTCGTTGCGAATGATTTACATCGGACTATTTTGTATTATTTGTTAAACGTAAATAACGAGATGAAATCCATAGAAATTCTTGTGTACACATCTTGAATGAATTACAGAATGTGTAAACATTCTGAAACTCGTTCATTTGCACGATTGAGAAATTTATTTTTTCCGAACCTACATCTACACAATTTAATCGAGCAACAACATTGAATTTCTTGTATCTCAATCATTTATTCTGTAATACAGATATTGAGATGTTGTTGCTAGGGTTCCATTAGGAGAAGTGTGAAATCTAGCACTATGGGCAGGCCTGAACCCTGCAGGAGCTCAGCATGAGGTCTCAGGTCCTGCCACATCAATAGTACCAGACCTTGGGGGGTAAATAGTACAAATTATACACTATAATCGTATCCACCACCTGCGGTGCATCTCAAATTTCTACTAATCACATTGTGTTGTATTTATTGTTAGCGGGATCAATTTATTGACCCTTATTATTCCATCTGGAAAGGATCTGTAAACGATACTCTACACTTCTACAGTGACTCTTAGAAATACGATGCCTGTTTTAGCATTGGACTGTACGGTTTCAACTTTTTTGAGAAGTTCGAACAATTAGTTTACCACATATTGTGAAAAGAAATTTTTTCAGAAATTGCAATTTGTCGGAATTGTAGTGGAAATACTAAAAGTTGCATTTCATACTTTTTTTTATGTGGACCTATAATTGAAAATTAAAGAAAAAATAAGTTTCGTAGGTCTGCGTAAAAATAATGTAAATCAATTTTTTTATAAAATATATGTTTTACCACTCGAGAAGCGAAGGGTTCGATTACGATGCGTATTACGATACGAATTGCAAGAGGGCGGAAAAAGAACCAAGTCGTTGCAGCTTACCGGTCGGTGGAAATCATGCATGCCTGTTGCAACGTGCAATTTTCGAATAATTTGAGGTGATCAGGTTGGGTGAATCATTCGGTATGATGAAGCGGGGCGTGATAAGTAGGCTGTGAACAGGCTGCACAGGAGTGCAAGGAGTGCATCCAGATTGGCTGGCATTGTTAGAAAACTTGTCTGCCTCCTTCTCTAACGGTACAAAAACTCAACGAGCCCGTGTCGATCATGAATCATGCATAAGCGGGATGCGCGCATTCGTAGCGCACGACTTGTATCGGTGTTCGATCATCGACGATGCGTAACGCATCGCAGCCAATTGGCAGGAAGAGAGCTAGATAGCGAAGTAAACTAAAAATCAAGTACGAAACAACCGTATTGGTGTATTACACTTTCATAATTATGGGCACATATTTAAATCGAAATTCAAATTCAACTTTCAATCATTATATTTAAATCTAAATTCAAATTAACTTTCAATCGTTATACGTGCCCATAATCATGAACAAGTTTCTCATATTGATGTTCCTACGACACAGTCCCGATTCCTGCATCGGCAGGAACAAACTTTTCGTTCTCATAGAAAATCAAGCGCATTCGGTGCAAGAATCCATCAAAGTAGAGAAGAAACTCCGAAGATGTAAAAGGTCTGCTCAATCAATTATCTAGCTCTAGTATAAATTCCTCGACGTAGAAACGCATCGATCACCCTCAAATTGTCAACCAAGCCTCCCTCTACCGATTCCGTCTGCGTTAACCAGTTTTCCGCGCTGACGCCCTAAAACAGCGTCCCCGATTCCGCGGGTATCGTCGACGCAGGAGAGCAGGAACTTTTCGGTGGACAGAATGGTGAGAATCAAGAGACTATTCGGTGTGTCTCGGTTGCTCGTTTGTCCGTAGAAGAGACGGGTCGGCGGATCCGGCGGGGTGTTGGGGTCGCGTCGACGCGGCAGAGTCTGTTCTGAAGAGCAGAAGCAGAAGCAGAAGCAGAGCCGTGTTCGTACGCGGCTGTTCATGGAAACGTTCTCTCTCGTGGGGGCGTTCGGCACACGGGGAAAAACGGAAATATGCAGTTCGCATTGAGGCAGGTCGGTGCAGCGCCACGAGTCGCGTTCTAGGCGCAGAGATCAATGCACCCGCCCTCTTCGTGGTCCGTCGACGTCTACGTCGAGTTTGCCTCGTAAATCCGCGAGCATCGTTATGTGTTCAGGGACCAGGATCTCGAAGAGTAAACACCGGCAGGACTCCTTTACGATGTCCGGACTTTGCTAGACTTAGCCGTCATCGACGATGGGCGAGAAATACCGGGGTTATATAAGAAGAAAGTCTGGGAAGTGATATGAGAGACACCTGGGGATGCTGTGGAAGCCACGGAGAACGCGTGGTGTTGGTGACGTGGTGAAGAACCGTCTGCGAGGACATCGGGAATCGTGATCGCGGTCGATCGGAGAAACGGGAGGGATTGAAGCACCGCAAAGTCCAGAATCTAGTTCATTAGTCGTATAAAGAGCAACTGGACCTCGTGGTGTGACGTAAGGGACCTAGACGCGCAGACATACGGGACTGAATCTCTCTGATAAGCCATGTTGAAACCTCTTAACTTAATCCACACGCTGTGGTCGGGGCTCGACCATCGCGTCGATGTTCTTCTGTACAAATGGTGACCTAGAAGAGCCAGGAGAGAGAGAGAGAGAGGGGGGGAGAGCAGAGGTTAAAGGCTAAAGAGGACGATGATTAGGAGTCCGGGGGTGTTGGAGATGGTCTTGGTAGTAGTTAGACGTGGCCCGACGAGGACCGGAATGGCAAGGAAAGGGTGACGAACAACTTAGGCGAATAACCATGCGAAGTCGTTCGAGCGAGCTCGGGGAATCGAATATCGTTTGCGCCGGTGCTGGTGCCGGGAGATTAAAGAGACTGTTACGAGGAAAGGGTAGGCGAGGAGGCGGAGGAGAGGAGCAGGTCGAAAGGGCGAGGGGAGGGAGGTGTGTGCTGCGAGGTATTGACGGGACGTGAAGCGGAGGACCTTTCTTCATGGAGTGTTCTCGACCCTGTCCCAATTTCCAGCCGGTGGCTTGAACAGGGGCGGCGACGATGCACACGATGCGTCGAGGATTAACGAGCCAACGGAACGACAACACCCTTGAGAATCGGACATGTTCTCAAAGAGAAAATAGTTGGAAAATTTAGTCGGTTGATCCGGATTGTACTAGATTGTAAATGGGACCTGGGGGAGGACAACAGGGATACTCGAAGAATGTACAGGTGTATGAACTTTCGTAGCATAGACAGAATGTTCAAGAGCAGGATCTTCCAGGGCGACCTGAGTCCTGTCGCGATCCCAGGCAGCCTGCAACAGTCCAGTACGTAACAATCAGAAAAACCCTCTTTGCGTCGCGGTTAGATCGATTGTTCGACGCGCCACTCGCGCAGGGGATCGATCCATCTGGTTCTCTGACTTACGAGCGAACTGGGCTTTCGGAGACCCTACACCCCGCCCTTTTCACCGATCGACGGGATCGGACTATTTTCTTTCATGATTCAGGAAGTCGGTTCTTGTCGGGGGACGCTTTTGAAGGGTTCAGGGAGGGTTGTAGGTTCTTCTATTGAACGAACGTTATAGCCACAACTGTAAGGCCGTAACTGCATCCTCGGTGAATGTTAAGTGTGATCGATAAAGTATGGAAAAGTTTTTAGCACCTACGTACAAGATCGAGCCACACAGCTAAGTGGCTAATTAACCTAAAGTTACTCGCACTCCATTTGCTACGTAACTGTTTAAATGGAATTTTATAGGACTCCTGCATAAATCAATTTTTCTTCAGAAATAAATTTTTGTTAGTGTAGACGACACCTTTGCTAATTAATACTATATGCGAGTAATTCAATGCTAAACAAGTAAAAGGGAAAATACGTTTTTCTTAATTTTTCTACAAAAATTTTCATTTTGCACGAGAACGGCGCATCCCGTCTTAAACCTTGTTCCGCGAAAAGTCCCCTAATCGCGTTGACTGGATCGTGTCCGGGTCTAGACAAAAGGATGAAGATGTTCGGGAAGGATAAGACGGGTGTCCGATAACGCGGCGAAGTAGGTGGAGGTGTATCCACTGGGTAGTGGGGTACCAAACAGGTCATCGACCCCCGGTGCAGCTGTTATTGATCGGTGGGAGGACTAGCAACATCACTCCGCCGTTTTGCCGAACTCCGGTTCTTGTCCTGTCCCTTCAAGGATCGAACGGTTCTCTCCTGCGCGAACAAAAAGCCTCTGGTCTCGAGTCCGATGATTCCCACCACCCTCATCCCCCCGCCATTGCGTTCACCTTGCCCCGGCCTAATCATTGAATTTCGCCTAGCTTCGACCCAGAAACGCAGCCTCGGGGAATCCGGTAAAGAGCGGCGAGCGCAGGATGACCCAATAAAGACTGGGTGACCTCTTTCCGGGACTCTTCCACCCCCGCAATCCTCGCTGATCCCTCTACCATCGCCATAAAACTGCCATGACGATTGCTATAACCGTCCGGACAAGTCGCACAACAATATTCTTCCCCCCCCCCCCCCCCCGTGATTTATGCGATCTTCTCGATCCCCCGAATTTATCAAACGACCCGAATTCCTCGGAGCTATTCATACCGTCATGAATTTTGAAGGTTCAGAATTCCGTCTGGATATTAATAGACCTTTTGAGAGTATTTAATTTTAAATAAGTATCAATTTTGTTGTGAATTTCAGCAACTAAATTCCTTGCATTCTAATAAAAAAAATTCAAAGCCGGAGGTTTTGTTTAAATACACCTTTTATGTTAAATGATCTGTTTTCTCACGTTTCATTCATGTAAAGCGACTATATCCGCGGATCTTCACGTCTTAAGGAACCTTTTTCGCTAAACGTTGTTATGTATAATTTCTGTAATGTTTCTATATGCTGATGATTCGATTTCAGTGTGGTATACTCCGGGGACTATACTAATTTCGTTTGTGAAATGTTACAGGCCAGCAGGGTCAGCAGGGTGAACAGGAATTGGCGTCGAAAATGTTGCACATTCAGAGCAAAAGATTCTATATCGATGTAAAGCAGAACAGACGTGGAAGGTTTATCAAAGTAGCCGAGGTATTTTTAAAAGATTTTTTCTACGAGCTCTCGAAGAGCGCTGTATTATGCCACTAGATTATGGAGGAGGATTAATATTTTTGTGTCTCTTTCAGATTGCTGTGGACGGAAGGAGAAGCCAAATTTACCTGGCGCTCAGTACAGCGTCCGAATTTCGGAACTATCTTTCGTCGTTTAGTGACTTTTATGCCTCCCTAGGTAAATTACAATTATTATTTCACTTGAATTTTGCTTGAATTTTCCTTGCTTTATATTGACTATTGATCGATGAATATTATTAATGAATTACTTATATTTATTATTGATGAATTACGTTGTGCGTTCAGGTCCACAGAACACGGAGAACGTACCAGATGATGGGAAGTTGAAGTCGGAAGTAATGACAAAGGATAACAGGCGGTATTACTTGGACCTTAAAGAAAATGCTCGTGGCCGTTTCTTGCGGGTGAGTTGCTTCACAGTAGGTGTTTCCCTTTTTCTACTATCTTTTTAACATATGAGATATTGTTATCGTATAAATCCTGTGAATCATTGATAAAGTGTAATTGCTGGTTTCAATAGGTATCGCAGACGATCACACGAGGAGGACAAAGGACGCAGATCGCGATACCAGCACAGGGTATGATCGAATTCCGTGACTCGTTGACGGACCTCCTCGAGGAATATGGTACGGATGATGGCGGTTTCAAGATTGACTTACCAGATGGACGATATATGCGCGTGGATAGCAAGAATTTCTATTTTGATATCGGCCAGAATAACCGTGGTATCTACATGAGAATTTCTGAGGTATCTATGTACACATATTGAACTAAAGATACTATATAGAGATCGTGATTTTCAACGCGTATTAATAACACGCGTAAAGTTGGGATTTCTAAAAGATACACTCTCGGGTGTAACACGTGAGCAACGCTTCAAGGGTGGATTCAGAGCAATGCCCTATTTTCGAGTTACAGCCGTCGCCATTCGTCTAGAGCGTAAAATATACCGCCTACGCATAATTTTTGCCGGCCATAAGAACTTTAATGATTGATGCTGCATGGTGAAACGGATACCATTTTAGAAGTTGTAGTTAATGTCATACATGATATACGTCCCTTGAAATCAGTCAGGATGAATATGGTCACTGATGTTTCGCATTATACAGACCAGTCTACAATTTAAACTCTCCTCTAAAATATGTTCGAAAATGAGGAACAGATATAACGCTCCGAATCCACTTCTGAAGTAACTTGGCGTTTATTGCTCAATTAGATAATTCAAAATCTTCTAGATCCTTTTAGGACTTCATTACTACTACGCAATTTACATTTAATAAGTCAATGCATATGAAATTATGCGCCCTTTGTTCTTTCATCGTTTTTAATATAGAATACCAGCAGCATAAATGTGGAGGATGGGGTAGAAAAAAGGAGCATTGTCGTAAGTTAAAAACGCACCCTTATCCTTTACTAAAGCCGGGTGTGTATTTTTAACTTTTCATACGTTTTATCGGTGTTTCTCTATAGAATTATAACTTTCTCTTTCTTTTCGCCCCGAAGTGTACTATTAATTGATTATTGCATTTATAATGAAATTCTAAAATTATTTCTGTATTTTGTTCGTGCACACGAAGGATAATTTCATATGCATCGATCCACAATATTGATGAATCTCAAAGGGAACTTTGGTAACTCGAAAATTGTTGTTTTCATTACATGTTGATTTACCGAAGGTTCCACTTTGTCGATTCCACAAGTTTTCGAAACGAGATGGGTTGCGGGAGGTTGGATAATATCGTGATCGGTGTTTATTGCAGGTGAAGACGCACTTTAGAACAGCAATCACCGTTCCGGAGAAATCCTGGGCGAATTTCCGTGATATATTTGCAGATTATTGTGAAAGAATGAGGGAACGAGGAGTCGGCAACAACGTCGGCATGAACAGCGGTGGCGGAGGGAGCGCTTTGCCCGAGGGGAGGGGCTCGGTGGTGACACAGGTACCAACACCATCGACCTCACAACAGCCTAACCCCAATCCAAATATAGACTCTCCCTTAATGAAGTGAAAAAGGCTTTAATTTAAACTCGAACATTTGGAATTATAACCGTAACTCGTTTTCAAGTCATTAAGCGAACTAAAGGAACTTGTCAGAGTCTATGCCATCGTCATCGCCATTTTCATCGACATCGACATCGACATCGACATCATCGTCATCGTCATTCTCACCGTCACCATCATCGTCACCGTCACCCGTCATCGTTATCGCCACCGTCACTATCACCGTCACTCGTCGTCAACTAAACAAACAAAAAAAAAATGATAACACCAAATCTCGTCTTGGAATGGTTACATATATAATATATATATATATACATATATATATATATATTATTTATATAAATATCTAGATACATGTGTCACGGAGGGTCACACAACTATCGTCAGCCGATCCGTTCATGTTTACGACAGAGAGATCAATCGCGATCACGCGGATTCGCTGAAGGGGATGCGCGATCTTGATCACCGTGTCTGTCGAATGATCTACATATATCGGCCACGCACGTCGAGGTGTTAAAAAAACGATGAAGGATAGTGGAAGGAGGAGGATAGATGATGATGCGCGTCCACGCACGCCTGCGTGTGTGCGTGCGTGCATGTGTGTGTATGTCTGTATGTGAGTGCGCGAAAAAAAGTTTCGAGTCTGCCGCTCGTGCGATTACACAGAGAGAGAGAGAGAGGGAGAGAACAAAAAAAAATAGAAAAAATTCGCAACGACGGGGATCGAGGATATAGAGCTCTAATCGCGCGATGTCCTTAGGTGAATACAAGTTGCCATCGATTAACGTTATGGTTACTACCGTTCATTTCCTGGCTGTACAATGCATTTCCGTGTGGCTGCGCGTCGAGATTCAGTGTTTCGTCCATCCTCTGTTCAACGTTTTTCCGTATAAACGCTTTTTACTAGATAAACACACATAACTGTCTCTCTCTTTGGAGATAGAGGGACGAAGAAATTTTGAAAATGATACCGAGAAGCTAAACGGTGGCGAACAAAAAAAAAGAAACAAAAAAGTGAGTTCTTTAGTGGGGAAATGGACTGTAGTGGATATCACGTTACAATTGAATTTGATCGTTCAGAATTTATGAATAAATGAATTGTTATATTAGCGATTATATCGCGGGGAGAATGGAGAGAGCGTGGTGTGGGTGGTCGCGTTTAGACGAAGGCCCGTTGATCGCGGAAGAAAAGCGGTATCATTCGAAATGTGCGCGCGTAACTTTGCCCTAGAATAACGCGCGGGAGTAACCGTGTGGCGGCTGCTTGAAAAAAATCAAGATTTCGAATATTTCTCGTTTTCCTTTTTCGACAACCATCATCCTTTTTTTCACGTTCTCGGTGTTCAAGCACGAAACGCGCCCCGCGTTGTCCCAAGCTTCGGGGTTTAAGTTTGCGCAAACACAAAGAGAGAAAGAGCAGAACGGTTGTTCACTCGTTTAAGAACGTTCGAAAAAAGAACGCAGAACCTCTCGACCGCGCGACACACCGCACACACTCGTTTACAAAACTGAACGACGATGTCTCTATTAAAGTAATTATGAAATAATATATAACATGGGCGAAGAGAGAGAGAGAGAGAGAGAGAAAAAAAATGCTAGGCGAATACGAATCCCTATAATATGTATATTATACAAAGTTAATTATGTTATGTTTTGTTTCATCGAATCGCGCGCCGAGAAACAAACGTGCGCGCATGCAGACGCGGATGCATCTGGTGTCCGAGATTACAGAGACGCCATCACAGAATGCAATACGCGAGTCATATAAATATGTATAAATGCAAATCAACACGTACATAGAATACACGTACACACTCGTGCAAATTTTAGACCAATGTACACACACACAGAGAGAGAGACACACACAGGTACAATACGTACAAGACATATTACGTGGATACACGTATAATACGCGTGTAAACACGAATTCGAAATGATTAGTATGACATGTATACATATATACACACACATACACACGTGCGCAACACACAGGGCAAACATATTACGAAAATATTCCATCATTATGACAGATGAACGGTACAAGAGACGGTGTGCACGCGTACGTAAATTGCGTTTACGTTTGAGTGACGACCGAGTTCTAACACAATTGCATATTAGGTATGTATTATACGAATGCATATTAGGTATTTATATAGAATCTATATAACTGTATAATTGTAACGAAATGCCAATGTCCGTGGACCCAGGCAACTGTGACATCGACCCACTGTCAACGCGCGCGCTGTCAATCGAATTGAACCGGTGTTGCGGGCGAAACGGCAGTCGCTTAGGTCCAGCTCCCTGGACGCAGGAAGAAAGATGATTTACGAGACACAAACGAACGGGGGAAACGAAAAGAAAGCAAATGAATAATAATTTCAAAACGAACGACCGAGTCGGAGGAGAATTTGAAGCCGCGAGTCTTTTCAAGCGGTGTTGATTTCTCGATGGATAAGGAAAATCTTAATACGCTTTGATTCTGCAACGCTGTGCTAATATCAACAATGATAAAAAAAGATGAAAAAAGAGAGAGGGAGAAGATGATACGCACGTGTCTCTCCCCAAACCACCAAAAGAAAAAAAAACATGGGGGCTAGAACACGTCGGATCGAATCGAATAAATTGTGAGGTGTAATTTCGCGCTGGTGCGGAATAAAGAATATTAATCGAGCAGTCGAGCGCGGCGTAGATGCATTGAACGCATAAAGTGCTATTTAATTAAATAAAAGAGAGCGAGAGAGCGAGAAGAAAAAAGAAGAAATAAATAATGAAGTAAAAGAAGAAGGCGAAACGAAATGGAGCGCGTTATCGGGCGCGTGACGTTAACTCGTTCGAAGAGATGAGTGAAAAAATTTTATTTATTTTTTAGCAATGAATCTATTATCTATTTCGATAAGACACTTCTTTGATTGCATTTCCTTCTAAAATCAACAATTTCGGCTGGTCTGAATTTACTTAGCACGTAGGTTTTTCATGAATAGAAATGAAATATAAATCACAATAACAAATTTTCGAATACTTACGAGTGGGTGAACTATCGAGACACGGATGATCCCCGATCCTCTTCAATTTGAAAGTAGTTTGATCTTTATATATTGTATTTACGTAATATCTATCTATTTATATATACATAACACAATTGTACGATCTTTTATTTTCTCCTCTTGTTGTTGACACCTTGATTGTATTGTGATTCTTTTTTCATTTTTTCATTTTCTTTCTTTTTTTTTGTTTTGTTTCGATGCACCAGACGATCGCACGGTCACAGATTAATCTAGGATGAAAACAAAGAGAAAAACGAAACACTAAAACTGTATCCTTCGAATGGATTTTATTTTGCACGCTCGCGATCATGCTTTTCAACCACTTATATCTCTGTTTCGCACGCGAATCGTCAAACTTTCGTTGAGTTCAAGGGGGTCGGTGAACCCGGATCAGTGCATAAGCATTAATTGTCTGAACCGAGCGTTCTTGATGGAAACGGCTAAATGAAAAGGCATAGGACGGAAGAAAGAGAGAAGAGAGAGAGAGAGAGAGAGAGAGAGAGAGAAAGAGAAAGAAAAAGAAAGAAAAAGAAGGAAAGAGGAAATCGTTCACTGGCGCAGATGGTATGACATTGTGATCTATACAAATTACAAAGCATGAACAAGTAGTAGATATGTAAGATATAAAAATACACACACGGTACACCAACGGTGACCTAGACACCATTGTCTACCTATATGTACGCGACTGGCGTGTATAAACACATTACAAACAAACAAACAGAAACTTCAGAAACACAAAACGTACACGTTATTACAAAAGTGAGGACGACTACAACGTACCTAACTGAATAAATAAAAAATAATACGGAAAACGGAAGAAAAAAACAAAGAAACGCAGCGAGAAGGAGAGAGACAGATATAATATGAAACAAATGAAAAAAAAATTAAACAGAATCGTCTGACACGTAAGTTGTAAGCAAAGTAATATAAAGAAACAAAAAAAAAGAAGAAGAAGATGATGACGAGAGAAAAAATGATGGAAACACACGACGCGCTCCTGCCACGCAGCGAGTCCTTAGACAGCTTTAAGATAATAATTATAAATGATAAATAATAATTATTATTAAATAATAACGATAAACTTTCTATATGTTGAATCGTGTCTAGTGAGAGAAAAAAAGTACTATTGAAGTAAAACGACAAAAAAAACAAAAACAAATTTACTATCGCCACACATGGATTAACACGCAAGTTTATATCGAACCATTAGTTGTCTGTCGAATGTTTTTCTTTTTTTTCCATATAGCGGAGAAGGTGATTGTTAGAGAATAGCTTTGGTGTTTCGTTTGCTGTTTTTACAAACGTGTTGTAACGGTTGGCAATCGGCGAGCCTCTTTTCGCATGGGACGTGTCGGCGGTGTCAAACGGAGAGAAAAGGGTAGCCGAAGTCCACGACTACGTTTATATTTGGTGGGGCTTGACCACTACTGTTATCATTATCACTTGCTATTATCCACGCAGGGTTTCCATGCCGGGGTCTCTCGCAAGCCGCCGTGTTTTCGCGTTAGAAAAAAAAACCAAATACTGTGTCCCGTTACTAATTAATACGATAATCAATTCAAACAGAGAAAGAGCGAGAAAGGAAACACAGAGAGAATGAGAGAGAATGTGTGTGTGGGTGTGTGTGCGTGCGTGCGCGCGCGCATGAATACCTTTCATTGAATTCTATAAACTTTTCACGCTAGTGTTTAGCTGCTCGTCTATGGCGGAAAGTGTTAGACTTAAAGAAACGAGAAGAGACGGAAAATTTCTAACTAGCAATTAAGCTGTTAATCCACAGCTTGCGATAAAGAGATTAACGAAGAAAAGATAAGAGCCGCTGCATGCAAACCCTGCGCTCACTGCGATTATTCTTATTATCATTATTATTATTACGATTATATTGTCATTATACTTATCATTACGATTATTCTCCTTATTATTACTATTAGTACCGTTTATTACGAGAAAAAAATAACACCCAATAAGTGCGTCCTGAATCGCTCGATCAACAGGACCGGCCTCGAGCGGGCTGATTTTTTATTTCGTTTATTTTCTTTTTCTGTTTTCTCGTTCTTTTCTTTTTCGTTTTTGTTTTTGCTACTTCTCGACACGCTTTTTGCAACGATCGACTCTTCCCCCGGGGGTTGTTTTCTAACGTAAGGGATAGGAACAAGATAGAGCATTTCTTCTCTCCTTTTTGATCGTGTTTTTGCTCACCTTCCACTCTATTACCCTCATTCCACCACCGTATCAACCCCGTACGTTCCTTTCTTGCCCATCTCGGTTCTCACCAACTCTGCAATTATCTCTGCGGTTGCATGGAGGAACGCCGCGTGTGACAATTTAAAAAAATTGGAGTTTATAGAAATTTATAAAATTTCTAATTCTATAAATTATAGAAGTTTATATATGAAATTGAAAATGATTGGAAAATTTGACTTGTGATTTCTCCTTTGTTCATTAAGGCGTTAAATCATTAAGAGAAAAGATAACATTTTTATTTTGTACTCGAAGCAATTCTTTTCTAATTCTAAAATCAAGATATTTCATTCAACCAACTGTTTAACATCTGTGCATATTGAATTGAACCTATTTTCTCACACGACAGTAGAGCTTTTTGCGATTTGTAGAACACGGACGAGTTTGCTAAGATTGAAACTTTGTTTTAATAATGTTAATGACAATTTTCCTAATTCGAGTGAAAAGTATGTGACACGCGACGTTCTTTCTGAGAACCACAGATTTATCGGCCCACTCAGGTCTGGCGTACACTCGGTGTATAAAAAAACGTGTATATAATACGCGCGAAGCAAAAACGCTGTACGAGGGGGAGAAACAGAAAGAAAAAATACGAACGGAGAGAGGGAGAAAGGGCAGGATTCAAATTTTCGGACAAACAGAACAAACGAAAAAAAAAATGACGAAAACCAAACATCGCCAACCCCTAGATCGCGATGACATGTTTAAGTGATTAGGTTCGCGATCGTCACGAATCGCCAAACACACAAAACCTCCACCCACCAACAGACACTCTTTTTTCGAAATCGAAAGAAACAAAAAAAGGGAATCACCCTCAAGCGTGGCGTTTTCTTTTCTTCCTCTTTAGCGTGCTCTCGTGTGTGTGCATGCGTGCGTGTATAGAAATAATCGACGGAGCGAGCTATTTCTTTGTGAACGTAAGAGAGAGAGAGAGAGAAAGAATATCACACGAACCGATTACGGGAATGATGCACCGTCGAAGGCATTTACGAACTTTCCTTTTACATTTTAGAAAAAAAAAATACATTGTTTACTCGATCACCTGGCTAGCTTTCGCTGTTGCACAGAATGCAG
Source organism: Lasioglossum figueresi (assembly GCA_028455805.1). Lineage (NCBI taxonomy): Eukaryota > Metazoa > Arthropoda > Insecta > Hymenoptera > Halictidae > Lasioglossum > Lasioglossum figueresi. The sequence goes on along the minus strand of CM052189.1, from coordinate 1,303,729 downwards.
AGTGTAGGACATTTTAGCAATGTCACTTTCAAACCTTCACACTTCGAAAGCTATACAGCGACACATTCCTGAAAGAAATTTGGCTAATCTTTTCTTTCTAATATGATATTTTATTCTTGAGATGATCACTATCATTATTGTTCCATCGCCTTTAGAGGGTAGTCTTGTTTTCAGTATTCTCATTTGTCCATGATGCAAAGATGGCCTTTTTCAGAAGTGAAAAACGCCGTCTCCCTCAAAAATCCTACTTTTACGTTAACGAAGATTAATTTGTATTATTCGGCAGCGTGTAGCTGTCGCAACTTTATGAAAAAAGCTACACGCGCAGCTTTATGCTTCCCGATAATGCAAATTACGCCTCGTAAACGTAAAAGTAGGACCTTTGCATTATGTCTGAATATTATATCACTTATCGAGAAATGAGAAGCCGTATCCCGCACCCTTACAATTCTGCAAACAAAACTACCCCCTTTAGTTCTGAAGCTTTTCTGAAGTCGCTGGTCGACTCGCCATGGAAAAGTTCAGCTGCAAGGTGTTAATAAAACACACGTAGAATACTTGAAAAAAATATACATTCAGATTGCTGATCACTAGACTGCGAATACTTATGCATTTATGGCTTAAAAAAAAATTGTATCACTGCCTGAGACACGTGTCATGGCCTTGATCCAGAATAATATTATCGTTTGGCGTCGGGGACGTAAAGCATTTTTTCTATAATCGCAGTCAAATGAGTTCGCGTGTGCAGCAATGTGCCTTTCATCAGTCGTGCATTTTCCAATCTTCTTCTTCTTCTTCCCTTTCGACGCAGGCTTCGGTGAATGAATTTTTGTAAATAGCTCTAAGGGATTACGCTAAGCACAGGGATTATATTAATCGACAAGCACCTTGCCACTCTGCATTCAAAATAGGATCGACTTTGAACTATATAACAATGTTTTCCAATTAATTGACTTCCAACCTGTTTCTCTTGAATCGTTCAGCCCCTCCCAAGCAACATTCGCGATAAATACGATTGTTTGGTTTGAGCAAAGTGCTCTTCGAAAATAATGATATTCTCCGTTGTACTCCGCGATGCATTGTTTCCGACGTCGGTGGAACGTTAGAAAAAAAAGAAACGGACACACAACACGAAACGTTCGAACCGTTCACAGCTCTTGAACGTTATTTATTTCGAAGATCGATAACAGCATAATATTAATTGTTATTATAAACTAATCAAGTCAAGGTTTTCGAGATGTTACGAGCACGAGGATGATCTGTCGGATACGGTTCATGAACAATGATTTCTTCGAATCGACGTTTTCTCGCTATAGTTTGTAATATTTTAATATATTAACTGCTAAAAGAAACAGAGAGAGAGAGGAGACGTGGGTGCAATGTCGAAGAGGGCGAAAGATCGCAGCACGTGTGCTTGCACAAGCAGAAAAATTGCAGTTGCTACATTGCGATCGATAGATCTGCAATGTAGATCACAACCGGCGACGACCTTTCGCCCGCGATAAAAAAGAAAAAACGAAAAATCGATGGAACAAAAAAGGAGTATCGACGATAAAAAAAATTGCGATTCGGAAGAACAAAATCTCACTTTGCACACGTGTCGATTGTGTACACGCGCATTTGTTGAGTTGATTGTATAGTTAACAATGAAAAAAGCAATTTGCAGCGCGCGAGAGAGAGAGAGAGAGAGAGAGAAACGAAACCATCGTAGAGAGAGTGAGAGTGTGCGTGTGTGTGAGCGAGAGAGAGAGAGAGAGAAAACAGAAATAACGAATAAGAGGAACCGACACTCATTTTAAGCATGACAGTTGTCCGTCTATTCGACTTGTGTGTTCGACGAAAAAAAGGAACGAAGACAAAGAAAATGAAAAAAAAAACAAACGGTAAAAAAAGAAAGAAAGAAATAGAAAAAGTACTACTACGGCTCACGCGTTTAAAAAAAAAACAAAAAAAAAGAATAAGATTCATCGCCTCGATGTTAAATGTAACACGTTTTACAAGGTAACAGAGCATTTCATTTTATAACATTTCTACTGTCTATACTTTCACCCGGACATTCTCACAAAGTAAAAAAAAAAGGAAGAAGTAGGCGGTCCATTTGCTCCAACTACCCCCACCCCCGAAAAGAAAACCTCCTATGTTTTTGCCGTAAGCAAGCGCTTCCTTCGACGATCTTGGAGGGAAATTTAAATTTCCCGCTACGGCGGTATACGTTCGAACAAAAACAATCGAGCTCAAGATGATCGCCCACCCCCACCACGCTCCGCTTTCGTTCCATCTCTTCTCCGACTCTCGCTTCTGCGCATGCTTCGCAGTCACGTGCTCCCTCCCCACTCTTGCTCGGCGGAGATCCAATCACGTGCGGTGCGATCGGTCAGAGTAAACACGTCGAACGGTCGATTTTTGGTCCAACTACGATATTTTCTTTCGTATCGTTTCGACTCACAAAATCTGTACAAAGTATAAAAAGGTAAATAAATATTCCTGGTTGAACATGCTCGTTTCCAGCACCGAAAATTAGAGGAACGCTTACTGCGATAACGTCCCAAACACGAGCCGTAGTTCATTTTCGATCTCCTCGCTAATCAAAGAGAACAATGGCTTCTTTTCAACCGTTCGCCTTCGGTATATTCTAAAAAATGGAAATTATCATTTAGTTTTACGAAAAGGACATTTTATATCTCTTCAAGGTGTTGTACCACGGAAAAAGTATATGCATAATATGTTGCATAAACATGTAGGAATTAAATGTTGGACTTTTACGATTTTAATCCATTCTGTTAAAAGAGGAGAGAGAGAGAGAGAGAGAGAGAAATTGAAAATCGATCTTGGTGGAAATTCTGATTAAATCAAAAAGACTAACACTACCTTGGTCTTTTACGATAAATGCCCATTCTTCGATCACGTTACTTTCGTGCAGGGTGATTCGTACAAAACATATATACAGTTATTCTTACAGTTACATAACATATACAGTTATTTTTAATACTACTATACGATTTGAACTTTTTTTGGGAAACTGGAGCAATTACTACAGGATGTAAAAAATACTAAAAGTTGCATTTTACAACTTTTTTATGTGGGCCTATATTGAAAATGTTAAAAATACGTTTTGCAGATCTGTGTGAACTAAATATATTCTCGTATCTAAGGATTCTTACATCTTTCAATGTCTGTCGTTTTTTCCCGCATCAACCGATTGTGATGAAACTTTTACAGTGCATATAATTGACACAGAGTTACAAAACGCACTTTTTAAATTTTCAATATAGGCCCACATAAAAAAGTTGTAAAATGTAACTTTTAGTATTTTTTCTACAATTCCGATCAATCACTATTTTTGAAAAAAATAATTCGCATCCTGTAGTAAACTAATTGCTCTAGCTTCCCAAAAAAGTTCAAACCGTATAGTACAATATTGAAAAAGTTATCGTCTTTTTTAGTGTCCGAATATTAATTCGAGTAACAGTATATGTTTCTTTAATTTATCATTAGCCTGCGGATTTTTATGCATTTACGAAGAACTTAGCTCGATGAAATAGAAACCAGTAAAAGATGAGAAAATATTTTTCGAATATTGTAATCTAGTTTTCAGATACAACAGAATCATTAAGAGATGAAATGAATTTTTATTTTATTCCTGCTATTCCTGCTTCTCACGATCGATGCAGGACATTTTTATTTTACATAAAGATCCGCAGTCTACTTTTTCTTTATCTCAAATACGTAATAAAAGTTATAGTATGCATCATCCTGTACAACAGGTGTTCCGGGAAGAATTATTCTGCGTTCTTCCCAGCACATTCTGTTACTACTTGAATTATTATTATTATTTTTGAATGGTTCTTTAAGGTATACGTGTTTACCTAAACATCGACAGGAGACCCTACACTATACTCTTGGCTTCAACAGGTAACGCAGAAGTCGCTGGGTGGTATAAAAAACAAAACGGAAAAACGGCAGGCCGATCAGCGGCAACGCGAATCTTTGAAAAGACGCAAATCCTTGCCACGTCAAGCCGAATCATCTTCTGTCAATCCTGAAAAATCCCTGTCCGCTCCTGCCTCTCAAGCCCCAATGTCCAACGATATACCGATGACGTCCGGTTCCAGTGTGACAACGTCCAACAAAACCTCGGTGTCCGAAGAACATATTACGAACGGTTCGTCGCCGTCGCAGGAGATTCAAACGGTCCCGCGCTTAGAATCGGTTCAGGTGTAAAAATGCGCATGCTACGTCCAAGCTGCGCCACCTACGTGCGCGTACGATTGCAACGCGACACGGTATTTCGCTCGTACAATCGTTTATTATTTAAAATAATCGTTTCAAAATCCTACAAATCATTCAATTTTTTAATTTTCTTTAGCTGTTCTTTATGCATAAATTCTACAATACATTGATGACTTTTCGTAATTTGTATCTCGTCTATTAACCCTTAGCACTCGAATAGTGACTCTGAGGCGCCGCTAAAAATTGCCGCACCATTATTCAAAATATAATTTATTTAGATATCTAATCAATTACTACACATTTACATATTGTACGGGGTATTGCATTCATAAAATTTTTGTACGAGGTATTAGGGAATGGAATTATTTCAGAGTTCGGAAAAAATATTTAATTTTCGAGTTGAAACATCTCCGACTGCAAAGGGTTAATTATATGTTGTAGCCGAAAAATATTTCGTATAAACGGTTACGAAAATTATTTATTATCGTGTACACATATACAATTTAAAGATTTTAATTTTTGTTGAACGAGCGAAACACCGTGCGCGGGATCGAAGTCTGTCGTTCCAATTTGTTCTTTTACGTTCCACAAGTTTGTGTAGCGAGTGTTTCGTCGTGCGTCGTCCGATTTTCGAAAGTAGTTGCTTATATTGATGAACGGCGAATTTTGATTAGTTTTAAACATGGCGCAGGTTTCGAGTCAGCGCGGCGAATGATGCGCGCGTGCGTGCTCAACGTCCTCGTACTTTTTCCTAAATTTCACCTAATTTTCACCGCAATAATCATGTTCCATCAAACATTCTTTTAGGCACATACGTTTCAATAAATAAATCATCTTGGAAAATTCATGTACTTCCCGTCGACTTGACGTTACGCGACGGTTTGAATTTCAGTCGCCATTTTGATAGCGCCAGCGAACTTTTGATTCGAATGTTTAGAAAGCAAACGCAATTGGAACAATATTTTAACCGACGACAGAGGTGTGCGAGAATTCGAAAATATCGGATACTCGGAAAATCGAAAAATTTATTACTAGACTGCGGATCTTTATGAATTTATTAAACAAAATTGTTAAAAAAATTTACAAAGTTGAAGATTTCGATATATGATTCCTCCTCTTTCATCCCTTAGCGCTCGAGTGGTGACTCCAAGGCGCCACTAAAAATTGCTGTACCATTATTTAAATTATATGAGATACATATGTTGGTATCTAATCAATTGTTAAATATTTAACCAAACTTTAAAAAATCATTGAGAATGGAAATATTCTAGGTCTAGAAGTATGGAAGTATACTAGTTAAAATAGCTCCGAGTGCAAAGAGTTAAAATAATTAAGGGAAGAAATAACATTCAATTTAATTTGTAGACAATTTTTATGTTTCATAAAGATCCGCATTATATATTTATGACATTCGGGTCTCCGAACAATATAAATTTTCGGAACCCGACCCGACATTTTCGGGTCGCCGCACACCTGCAAACGATACCCGCATATATCTACTAGAAACAGAACTTTCGAGCATAATCGAAACGTATTTTTGAAAAATTGAAATTTAGGATGCAATTTAGATAAATTCTATCCAAGGATCGAAATGTAGAGAGACGAGTTTCTGTTCCTTATTTTCTCGTTTGTTCTAGCAAAGATGGACCGGTATTGTTAGATTAACGTTGCCTGTTTTTGTGTGAAATATATAGATAAGTTTTGTGATAAACATATCTGGTTAATGGTTGGATTCGACCCGTGTTTCGCGGTAGCACCGAGTTAGAAACAGTTAGGTAGACAAACATGGTATAAGAAACACCTGTTGTACGCGATTAAATAACTTAATTGACTTATTACATTCTGTTCAGATATATTAAAATTGATATTATGCAACCAAATAGTAATTTAATAAAGATACTTTCTTTTGATACAACAACATTCAAGTATTCATTTCGATTTCGTTGCGTTTTATTATTTTATATATCTATACTCTTATACAAATACAATTTATGATACTTGAATTTTCATTCATTCGAGTTACATCTCGTTTGTTAAATAGTATCTGAGTTCGAAAGTAGTTCTCCGAAGGGTTTCAACCACTGAGGGTAGTGCGACAACAAAGTTATCGCTGTATTCTTATCCTCGCAATGTATATCTCTCAATGTTCTCAATGTAGCATGTTTAGAATCATCTGTATGATACACTGGGTCTATTCGCAACAGAATCACAACAGCTTGCAAGTTTCTTGGATATAGATCCAAAATATCTTTGCCTCGATTTACACAAGATTCTTTCACGCGATGTAAAGTCGATTGTATGAAGCTTACGACTGTAGGATGACGATCTAAATGTAGAAGCAGCTCTTTCAAAAATGCACATACCAAAAGAAAAATATATTGAGACTCAACAGCAAATTCAAATAACCGATCCAACAAATCAACACTCTTTAAATTGCTCGCATTATCATCCTTATTGAACTCTGTACAAGACGATACAAAATGATCTAGCAACGGCTCTTCTATTAGTTTATATTTCTGTGAATCGTATATATTCTCTATCGTCGAGAGTTCAAGATTTAAATTAGACTTGGATCGCACAGCGTAACATAACAATCGTTTACTTCTGTCGCAAGATTGTTCCTGGTCGCTAGACAATTCTGCAAGTTTCAGAAGAAGTCTTTCCGTGTGGCACTTGTAATATGAGTCGATAGATGACAAGCTCATTAATGCACTAGATAATGGTAACAGATTAATGGTTGAATCGCAGGTGTCTAAGAAATCGTTTGTTAAATATTTGTCCAACAGATTTCTGAGGAATGTAGAGGTTTGCTTTCCATCGACGAACACACTGAAGTTTCTGAAGGCCTCGGTAATCCTACAACAATCTCGCAAGACATCCTATAACAAAAATTTATATTGTAAAATAGTGTAATGAAATTGCGTGTAAATCTCTGCTCACAAAGGTATATATATACATACGATTACGTTAAGTCTCACGGTATAACGTTGATAAGCTTCCCTTGATACTTTGTAAGACAACAGATTTGTCAAAGATAAACATAATGCGTTAAATATATTACTAGATGTTGGTAAAAATTTCTCTTCTTTCACTAATTCTTGATAGTCCTGCGAATTCTCGAGATCTTTCGTAGCACTCTCGCAGCTGCATAATATTGCCTTCAAAATTCTGCCATCCATCATTTAATATTCTTAATGATTTCGATCTGTTAGCGATGAAACAGATAATTCAATAAAATTACAATACAATCGAAATATATGTAATAAAATTACAGTATAATTAATTTCATTGAGATATATGAACAACATTCAAACAATCTATAGAAATATTAAAAATTCTGATTGATACTCACAAAGGTTATACTTTCACTTGACGTAATTATTTTCTTACATTCCCCTTTGTTTGCGTATACAAGTTAATTTGTTTATTTTACAATTGAATAGTTCTTAGTTAATTTAATTACAAACATTGTTTTCGCTAATATCAATCTACAATAAATAAATATATATATTTATATTTATATAACTTTGAAGACTGTTATGTATCGTGTTGGTTATATTAGCTATACCTCATATTTTATTTTAATTTCAAAAATTATTTTTATTTCACGTTGATTTTTAGAAAATTTTTTTTCGCATTTGATACGCGTCTGACAAATGATATAATTTGTGTAATTAATCGAACGTTAATTACTAATGAAATAAATACACATCGTTTTATAATTCCATTATATCTATTCGTACAACTTCAATTATATCAAGCATATAAATCAATTTCAGAATTAGACATTTTATATAACAATGCAATGCAACTTGCGTTAACTAGTTTGTATATATTCTATGTAAATAATTAGGTTTCTAGATAGTCTAGGATTGAATGAAAATAGGAAAAGAATGGAACGAACTGCAAATAAAAACTACATGTACAATTTGGAATTGCAATCGTTACGTTATTGGTATAAACGTGCTCCATCCCAGAATCAATCGTTTAAATATAACAATGTAATGCAGATTATGCGAGATACAGTATACAATGACAATATTGTAGACATTGGTGCTCGACAGTCTGCGAAGTAAGAATCATAAAAGTTAGTTACATGTATTACATGTGTATTCTCATTCAGAGGCTACACAATAACTTTTGTAATAAAGTTACTTACATAGTTAATCATTTCTTAATACCTTTTTATGTGTACTCTTATTTAAAGGCTACGCAGTAACTTTCGTAACAGAGTAATCTTAAGAAACGTCTTTGAACATTGGAAAATGTACATTGTACATAAATTACACACAAGAAGAAACGTATATAAAGCAGACTATTTTTACCACAAGAAGCTCCAAAAAAAAGTTCTGAGTGCATTGTCCAAGAATGTATTATTTAAATGGAAAAACATTGTCTCGTCTACGTATAACTGTACTAATAAATCAACAATTTCAAGATCGAACTGTAAGAAAACTGAGGCACATCATAGCAAAATCATTTCATTAGAAAAGGCCATTGCATTTTATAATTTACACTGTTTAAAGAAGTGCATAGTATGCTGGAAGATGTACGTAAATAATCAACACGAGAAAAAACTTGTACAAGATAAAACAGATAAGGTATCAGCTTGTAAAATAGTCATCTTCATTGTTTATTATTTAGAAAATAATTTCTGATTTAGGCACGCGAGTTTTATAAAAATAAGATGCTGAAAGTGTGCATTATGGCTTGGTTGAGCATTTCTGAGTTTGCTTTTGAAAGAAGAGAAAATGCAGTTCTATACTACAACAATAAATTATTAGAAAAATATTTCATTAATTGGAGAATGTTTCATGCTTTGAAAATAAAAAAATCGCTGGTAAACAAACGAGTTCAGGAACATAGCGTGAGAAAACTGATGAAGCAGTATTTTGTACATTTTATCATGGTAACATATTTCTGCAATTAATTTTTATAAAATATATTGGAATTGATTTTTGTTAAATTCAATTTATGTTTACAATAGTGTGTAAAGGAATCTATCGCTAATAGGACGGTACAGGAAAAAGTTGAAATATTTTATAGCACTAAATGCTTAGAGAAAACATTTTACTCGTGGCGAAATTGGTATCACGAAAAAATAAAACGTACGATAAAAATGAATGAAGTTAAAGAGATATTTGATAATAGGAAAAAGTGTATAACATTCCAGAATTGGCGTGTATATATGTACGAGAAAAAATGTAAAAGAAGAAAACTGTTTTCATCAGAAAATTTTCATAAAAGGAAATTGATGACTAAAGGCTTAAGAAGTCTTTATAATTACACTATTTATAGAAAAGAAAAGCGAGCAAGATTATCGTATTTAAACGATAAAAGCGCAGTAATTATTAACAACTCGCAAAGATTTTATATCGAAAAATGGAGGAAAGCACTTTATATTGTTGCACAAGAGAAACAAAAATTAAGTCAAGCGACTGAATTTTGGGAGGTAAATTTATCTCGTAAGTACTTCTCGTACTGGAAAGAATTTTCTCAGCAACACAAATTGAAACAACTTCGTAAGAAAAAGTTAAACGAGCTTGCTTCCAACTTTTTATTAAAAAGATATGTTTTACATTGGCGTGACGAATTGCAAAATGTGCTTGAAATGAATCGAAAAGAGATCTTTGTAAAATCTGTAATAAATCGTAGAATTTTGGGAAGACATTTATCCTTGTGGAGAGAGTTCGTGTTTCGAAAAGTAGCGAAAAGAAAGGACATCGAAGCAGCAAAAGAAGTATATAAAAAGTTCTTGTTGCGAGAAGGATTGAAGGAAATTTTGAGAAATACTCTTTACAACATTGATCAGCGAAATTGCTTGCAATTGGAGCATGCAGCGATGAGATCTTTCAAGAATTTCGAAACTCTAAAAGAATACTTCGACAAGTGGCAGTCTGTAATTTATTTAAAGAACAACTCGAAACCATTACACGAAGAATCTCATTTTATACATGCAGAGATTCCACATAACGCTAATGACAATATGAAAAATGCAGGTTTAGTCGTGCCAGCGTACATGAAGGAGAAAGATGCAAGAATTACCGCTAACGACGTCATGCTTTCTCTTGAAAAGTGGTCCCTTGATTTTCAATAAGTAAACTTCTACAAAATGCTTTATTAAAATTACAACATTTATGTACACGTTATTGTCCTAGACGGTATCAGTCTGTTTGATACAATTGTTGTATTGTACTAGAAATAAGTTACCTTGCGTCTTCGAGTAAAGTAAATGTGAATATCGAATATTACTTCGGGTTAATTAATTTACTTCTTTCTTTTCAGCTTCTTCAGTTCGCTCTGTTGCACAGCAGCCTCACCAAATATTTCTTTAACTTTACGCTTGCGCTCCTCGTCGCTCTTAACTTGTTGCTTAATTTGTAATTTCGTAATGAACGTTCTGTCCCTGCGTATCTCACGCATAGCGCCCTTCATTTCCTTCTTGTATTTGTGTAACAGTTTCTCTCGTTCTGCTTTCTCTTTGGACATAGTTTTATGTCTCTTACCATCATACCTGTAAAGTCGTTTAATACATAATTTATTGAAGATACAACAATAGAAATAATGTAATTTAAAGATGAATACGTACACTCGCTCGATTCGTGGCTCGTACAGTCTCAGCGGCTTCGGTTTCTTTTTCTGAACTACCAAATATTGTAGTTTCTTCTTCTTCAGTTCCTTCAACTCTTTTCGCAATTGTTTAACATGCTTCTTCACATTTGCTGGATATTTATCGAAAGCATTCGCTTTGAGTAATTTCAAAATTGGTTCGAAAATCGAATACGCAGCTTCCAGCACCTCGAATTGGTTCTTAAATTCTCGCAGCATATTAACAGCTGTTATCAAGGCTCTTATTTTAAATTGATCGTCCAGTTCTCCTTCCGATAAATCTGTTGCTTTCATCAGCGCACTGCTTGGTTCGATTTCTAAATTCGTCTGATCGCCATCGAGTACTAATAAATTACTCAAGTCTCCGTTCTTTTTGAAGGGAGGTATTATTTTTGTCCCTTGTATTACATGCTTCGGCGTGACTAAGTAAATTACTCCTCGCAGGAAATTGATTACGGACGGAGCAAACCTCTTGCTCAATACCGTGTACTGTAAAATGTTAATCATCAGCGTAACGATATAACTTTGACCAAACATGTGGTCGCAGCAGAATTAAAATCATTCTTACCTCTAAAATAAGCGTGCACACAAAAAGTCCTTTTGCAATATCTACTTTATTTTTCACACGACACCTGAGCAAGATCTGGGACATAAATATCAAGCAAGGCGTAACAACCGGGTGTCTAAAATCAGATGTTGGAAACATCAGAGAAACCAATTTGAAGAAAACAAACTGAAACAAGAAACGCTTACGTTAAATTTGATTCAGGCTCAACGGAAAGCATTCTGATTACAATTATATGTTGAGCATACTATATCTACATCTGGATATCTCTTTTTATTCTTCTCAAAGATTCCGTGTTTCTCTTTAATTATCTCTTGGATAGAAGTTTTAGCATGCAGTGGATCCATGTGTGCTAAATCGTAGAGGAAAGGGCATAATCTGAAAGAGTTACACGTGTTTAATCATTGAAAGAAATAATTGAATTTGTTATTTATGAATTGTATGTTACCTATCGAAAACGTTAAAGCAGTTAACTATACTTTCGCTATCATCTTCTATAGTGCAATCATTAATGTGCTGGAGCAAGTACAAAAACAGATCCGCTAATTTTTCCTTATTTTTGCCGTCCAATGTCCAGTGATTGCATTTTATAACACGATCGATAATAACAGACTGATACTCTGCATTACGATTCGCCAACAATTTCTGCAATTCTTCGTAACTTTCTGGTACCTTAAAGATGTAAGGCAATTCTCTTCTCGCTTTCTCCATAATTTCTTTCCTTTTCAACAAATCGTCTCTGATTTCTTTTTGCCTGTCTTTGTTCTCCATCTCTGGGACACTTGTATCAGTTTTTGATTTTAATATCGATTTAATTTTAGTTGGATCGGAATTCTCTTTTTGCTTTGAAACTTTGTCATTAGTTTTTGCAAATGAAACGCTCTTCTTGCGTTCCACAGTTTCATCTTCGCTAGAAGATTCTGACTCTTTCAAGTCTGATAGATCATCTTCAGAGCTTTCAGCTTCCGAGTGTTCTATATCAGAAGCTTCTTCCAATTCATTTTTCATAGAATCTTTTGCTCCTTTTTTCTTTTCAATCGTGCCCTTGGTTTCTGCATCGGAATACTCTTCTGTTGCATTTTCAGTCGAGTCGTCTACTTTCATCGTTTTCTTAAGAATGCTATTTGTTTCAACATTTGTTTCATTATTTTCTTGGTCATATATAGGTTCCTCATCTTTATCATCAGCATCATCGTCTTCATCATCCTCGTCATCCTCATCATCAGAGGCCTCCTCTGTTTCTTTATCAGAAGCATTATCTTCATTTTGGGCCTCATCGTTCACAGTTTCCACTGCGAAACCATCGTCAAGATCATCCGCAGACTTGTGCCTAATCTCATTATTCGAATCATTTACAAATCCCTTCATTCTTGCCAATCGATCAGATTCCAGAGCCTCCAACTTCTCTTTCTCCTCTTTTATAATTTCTTCTTCGGGTTTCAATTTATCCGTTGGCATTCCTCTCGCTTCAAATTTCAGTTCTCGCACAGAAATGTCGTAAGCATCAGCTTTAGATTTTGTAGTCGCTTCTTCTAGCTGTTTATTGGCTGCAGTTACAATCGGAAGAAGATCTCTCCACTCGGTATCCAGTTTCTCCGTCAAGTCTATTGTTTGCTCCCGTATCTTCTGTTTCTCAGCTTTACGTTTCTTTGACTCTGCTATTAATTCATCGATAATATCCTTTCTAGACTTCTCTGATCTCGAAAGAACGCCACCACCAAAGTGGGCTTCGTTGACAAACTTGTTGTCCAATTTTCCTGTCTTATTGTCATCATCACTGAGTTCATCGTCGCTTTTTGGATCATCGAATTTCTCGATCTCTTCAAGAGTTTGACCTCTGTGCGTTAATATTTCCTCGTCGTTTAAACTGTAGATATTCTTCCTCTTGTGAGCCTTCAAGCGTTCTGCTGCGAATCTAGCGATAGCTTTCTCCTCTTCATTCATAGCGACATTTTTCTCACCTATACGTTTATCGAGAAACATATTGTCTTTGTTCTTTAACTTATACTCGTGTAAGAGCGTTCCTTTGCGTTTTTTGATCGCTTTAGCACGAGATATACCCGGAAGCCCTTTGTCAGTTTTACTTTTCTTCCCCAGAACATTCTGCTTGTCTCTGTTTATGTGTACCTCGAATGGATTCAATCGTTTCTTATTCTGCTGATTCCGTTTCTGTTGAGAAAGTTCCGATAAAAATTTCTTCTTTGCTTTAACCATTGTTAATTGCTTTTGTATCTACATCAAGTGTATATAGAAGTTCCTCCTGAAATAGAAACACTGTATATACATAGTTTCATTCATGAATAAATGGTATAGTACTGAATAAACATTGTAAGTATATATATGTAGATAACAGAATGTTTAAAAAACATTTTAATCGCTAATGTAATATTAATTTCATGTTCAAAATTATCCTATTTACCTGTATCACTATTAATTCAAATCTGTCATTCAAAAATAAATATGAAACAAGTATTCGGAATTCATAACCTCTTCATAGAAATAGATCGAAGATTCAGTTCCACTGAAAAATAATATTTCGTAATAAATAACATTAACACTTGTATCTCGATAAAACTTTTAATAAAACAGTATAGATTAAATCGTAGAAATATATATTTTTATTACATGAATTTTTCCTAAGTGTTAGGTGCTTTGCTGCCGTCCACGTGTACGTGAATTTATTCTAACCCAGACCTAGCCTGACCTAGCCTGCCTGAACCAGTGCTAATTGAGCGTGCTTAGGTAGTGGAATGGGATAGTGGAAGGGGAAAAGGAGGAGAGGGAATGGTTTCCGTTTGGATATCATCTGGCAGCACTGGCCTGACCTAGTCAAAGGTTTTACCACCGACGAGATACTGTTAAAGACTGCCAGAATTACAGGACTACGTGTCTCACGAATTTTTCAGCGTTCTCTTACGCCCTCTAGAATTTATTCTGACTGGAGTGAGAAACAGAAGCACCGACGACATTTCGTCGGTGCAAAAGACCACTGAGGAGAGAGATTCTCGTTGCGACGCGTCGGTGAGAAGGCGAATCATCACGAAGCCATATGGATTATCATCAAATGTTATATTCTTCGCCATATTTCAGACGATGTTTTGGTGTTGGTTTTTAAGGTTTCATATATTAAAAGTAAAACTCAAGAACAAAAGATTCCTGGAAATATTGTACGTAAGAAAGTATTGAAGCATAATTTTCGGAAAATTTAGAATCTCTAATTCCAATTTCATATCAGATACCTGAATTTTTAATTTAAAAATATTTCATAAATGAGCATTATTTCCCTACACTTTTTTTTATACATAAATATTCCAAGAATCGACCTGTGGAAACAGATATATCTGGAAAAATGGAATAACTTTTATTTGACATATTGTTCCGAACAATAAAGGTTCGATAAAGAATTACGTGGATGAAGAAATATGTTTAAAAAAATGCATGGAATCTGACAGTAAAGTTTCAGCTTCAACTTTAAAAGCAAATTGATATATTCAGTTACAATTGATTGTAGGTTTAGAAACGTCGTTATGTTTTGTTACGTTAGGTTTTGTTATGAATATTTTAAGATACATAAATTTGCAGATCTTACACACTTTGATTATCTGACTTTTCTCCATTAGACGACACACTGTGCTACGCAGAAAACATCTGTGGAAAAATAGCGGTAGTCCTAAGTGGACGTGCCCAAAGCTTGTCCTCATATTTCGTTCCGCTTAGCCTCTTCGCAAAGAAAACATATACAACCGTCCCCTCGCCACCGACGAGACACTCGGTGCCCTCGCGAAGAGGGAAAGTGTAGGAACGTCTAGCAATTCGTATCACTGACAAATATAATATAATTGTAGGAGCAGAGATAGACAAGTTTTTATTGAATTAAGAATTTCAAATAGCGAATAAGAGATAAAAAAAATTGTTTGTCACGCGTAAAATAAAATTAATTCTGGTTATCTCTATTCAACGCGTGAAGAATAATGTTTTATTCTATGAAAATTTATCGTTTTGCGTTGAATAAACTTTTCATTTTCATCTGTATCTTTGTTGAACGGTTCGACTTCGAATAATTTTCTGAGCCGTATTCGAATGTTGTAGGAAGGACCGAGCACCCGAGCAGTCAAAGAATGGAACGCACGTTACAATTTAGTATCGCCCAATGACCAAAGCAGGGATCGAATAAAACTGTGGATTCTTCTAAATCGTAGTTCTGTTTGGACTTTTTAACTTTTGCATAATTTCATTTTTGGTTTAATTTAACTTTCCACATTAATATATTGACTCTGTTGTAAAAGTTTATCTCATAGTAGTTATTTTTTCCGACTAAACAAAGTCCTAACGATATGTTGCTAGTGTAAGAATATGATCAATGCTCTTTATCAATTTCCTCGGTCTCGGTCGCCGAGGAGTGTAACATTGAAACATGATACTCTCATCTGTACATGTGCTGCCTTTGTCTACGTTCAGCTCGGTCTTTGAAGATCAAAAAAGTAGTGTCCGTCTACCATAGTTGGGCATTAATGGATTAAAATTTTAACCAAGATTGATCGATTAATGTGAACGATTAAAAAAGTATTCATTGATGAAGTTAATCGTCAATCGTTGATTAAAAAAAGAAATCATCGAAAAATCGGGGACTGATTTAATCAATTGTAGAAGTTAATCGCCACACGGTGTATCCATAAATTGTAATAAAAAGGGAGAGAGAGACAGAGAGCGGAGATTGAGATTCGACAGAAATTTATCTCAACAAAAACTCGGTTTACATTTTTTTCAGTATGCATACAGTTTTGAGTTCGTATTTCATTTCGAAATTTCAGCTGTTAATCATTAATCAATTATCCGATTGACAATTGAAAAGAATGTAACCGTTAACTGCAATTAACGTCTAAAGTAGGAATTTAATTGTTAATTGCGATTAACGATTGAAGTAGGAATTTATTCGTCAATCGTCAAACATAGAGAAGGACAGAATGAAATACGGATCGCGTGGCCGAAGCGTGTCGCCGTCGCCGGCACAGTTTAAAGGCCCGCGAGTTCTCACAATGTAATGGCAATGATAGAATTGTTTATTTTTAATTATGTTTTTATCGAACTTTCACTACCTTATTTCTGGCATTTTTCTGATTAAAATGACTCCAAACACGGTATAATTTCAATTGTATTTAGTGGTTTAATCGACGATGAAAGTTTCGATCGCAAGTAAGGACAGCGTATGGGAAAGAAAGAGACGCGAACAGTCGCCGTCGCCGGCACAGTTCAAAGGCGCGCCGTGTTCGCTGTCCTTCCTTGCGATCCGGGACAGTCCGCGTACAGACCGGATACCCGTCTGAATTTAAATTCAGACCAAATTTTTTAAATCAGACCAAACAACTTGCCTTTATTTAACAATTAGAAGCATTGATTTACTAAATGACGTGTAAAACAGATTTTATAAAAATTGCAATTGGTAGGAATTACATGAAAAAATAAGACTTTTTAAAAATTTTTTATTTCAATCCACAATGAAAATTGAAAATATGTGTCTTTACATCTACGTTAATGATACACGTACTGAAAATTTCATAAAAATCGGTTGACGCACAAGAAAACAACACGCATTGAAAGTAGGGATTGGAAACTGTTATGAAAACCGAGATGATGTTATGTATAACTGTATATCGGTCACGGTTCCGGTTTCGGTTCTGTCATTTTTAATTCCGTATTGTGTTCGGCCTGATATATTTATTATTTAAGTAGTTATTTATTATTATGTATGATGTAAACAATTTTTAAATAAATAAATTTTTATAATTTGTTTCTATATTCGCTATTTCAATTATTTCAATAATTTATTGTTAAAATAATTGTTTAAATAAATAAATGTTTATAATTCGTTGGTATATTCATTATTTCATGTTTCATTATATTACATTATAAAAATTTATTTATTTAAACAATTATTTTAACAATACATTAGTATTGAAATAGTAATATAAATAATGAATATAGAAACTGTTGGTTTTCTGGGAAGCGGGATATTAAAATAAAGAAAACGTTTGTGAAATTCACTCTTGCAATCGTTCTCTAACCATTTTCTGATACGACTGACTACCGGACTGCAACCAGGACAAAAGTGCAACGCTGGTCGGGCTGACGGCCCTTAGCTATATCTGCATCTATAACACATGGCCTTTGGATCTAAGAGGCTCGGCCTTGAAAACAAACATTTGACCCTCGGTATCTCCATACTTGAATACTATAGAACAGATGTGACGCGGTATTAATTTTTGCCCTTATATCAATAGAAACAAATGATTAAAAAGTATTTATTTCAAATTTTTTTAAATGATAAATAACATTAAATAACTATTACAATAAATAACGATTATTACAGAATATTTTTCGTTTACGAATCATTATTTTATAAATATCGCAATAATTTCCATATTAATTTTAAATTCCAATACTTTTTTAGAATATTACGTGGTAACTACTTTCATTTTTCCTACATCTATAATGAAATTATACAATAAAAAGTAATCTTTTTTCTAAGAATTACAGAATGGGTAATGTTAGCATTCTACATTTATTTATTACCTGCGGTACTAAACCTATTTACCTACGTTACTGACGCAGTTTTGCGTGGTTCACGAACAAATGATCTATTTAGGTAGAGAGCGCGGAACCACTAACTGTATCTCGTCGATGTTGGAACTTTTAGCGATGTGGTCTTTCAGATCACTGTAAATTCCACCGTTATCCCCGCGCCCATTTCGCCCACTTACCGTCCCGCGGGTTAGCACGGGGGCTGGCAGTCTTTAACAGTATCTCGTCGGTGGTGGTACGGCCAAAGCCCGGGCGTGAGCACTCTCATTTACTCTCTGCCTATACCTAGTCGGTGGTATAAGCTGTCACATTGTTTTTCACTCAGTCGGTAATATAGATTGCTTGACTACTGGTTGCACTTGATGCCTACTAGATGGTTTTAACGAATTGTTATGTTCTTTTTTGGAATTGTAAGGTTATGTTCATTGTATGCTAAACAGTGTCGCGGTTTAAAACATTTCCAACAGAAAAATCAAATATAAACGAATTATTGAGTGTTGGATATTGAAAGTTTTCTAATTTAGCAACAACAAAATGTCCACTCGATGGTATGTCCAATTCTCGTAATATAATAAAGATTAACTTTCTCAGAATGTTGATACAACAATTTTATGATTTAATAAAAAAGTAAAAAAGTTCTATGATTTAGGTATCCTTTATATCAAATGGGTAATCCACAGCTTAGGGTTTTCCTTCCAAACTTTTGGATGAAACTCGTTCAATGTAAGAACCAACCAGAGAATGTTGTCAAGTTTCATTGTTCGATGGAAATGACAAAATTTGATATTCAGAATTATTTGGAAAAAATTTACAATGTATACCCGGCTCATATTAGGACCTTAATTAACCTTGGGGAAATGAGACGGTGCAGAAACACAGGAACTGTACTTAAAGACGACGATATCAAAGTAGCTTACATTTCTTTGGTAAGTGAAACGTTTGTTTCTATCTATTTCTGACAAGAATAAAGCAAACCAAATTATATAGGCCTAAATATCCTTTATATTTATAGAGAAAGGATGATAAATTCATTTTCCCTGATCTGTTTCCACCGTCGGAAGAGACAACAAACGAAGAAGCACATAGGAAACAGACCGAAGAGGAATACAAGAAATATGTGCAACCCAATCAAATGCCAGGATTGCCCACTTGGTTTAGGATGTAATAAATTCGCCTGTACATTACGAAAAGAAATAAAGTTTATTTAATCTGCATACCAGCTGATGATACTTTATATTCGTATAAAAAATAAAATACATATGGATAGATTGATAACAAACTTAAAGAATATCCTATAACAAGCGATGCGCTTGTTTCAGATACTTAAGCTTAAGTATTTGGTATACGTTAATGTCCCACATAACTGCTTTCAAAACTCGGTCAACATAAAGCCATAGGATTTGCATTGTGGACACTGTGCGATATCGAACAAAAATATTGTCTGGAGAAGGGAAAGCAAATGGTGAAATAAATAACACAAAGAAAATCATATATCGCTGCTAAAAATCAATTTAAAAGAAACATACCTGTGGATGAACAGGGCAGAAGTAACGTACCCTGCCCTTCGTCCAGTATCCGCAAACGTTGCACAGTACAAAACAGTGGGGCCTGTAGCAAAGACATTTCTCGGGTGACAGAGTGCTTATAGCTATTCCTCTGCCTCTGGCCATCCTCGTGCAACTGGTTTTACCGGACAGTAGGTTGGAATACATTCTGCAAGAAACCACATGTAATTAATTCACAAAATGATCAAAATGATGCAAAATACAATGAGTCTACAACGAAATAAATTGCAGATTGAACATTCCTGTTCTTCCCTCTGGTTCCTTGCAATCAACAATTACAGACGGTCAGCCTCCCCTAAACAGAACGGATAGAACTATGTTGGATGAAACGGACACTTTCTATATTATACATTCGGCTCGTTTATAAACGGTTCGTTAACGAACGACTGCATTTCGAATCGTAAATTCATGACACAAATTCCTACGCGCGAACGTGATTCATTCTGTTCTATTCGCGACGCCTTTGGTACTCTTGAGCCGCGTGTAATTTCCGGCTGGTCCGAACACTCCTAAATTCGGAGATCGAACACCAGTTTGCGGACCTGTTGTCCGATTTCTGATCCACTAATTTCAATTCAGTGACTATCACGTGCATTCATATTTACACCGTAATAATTGAACTTCCAAGTCGAGATTAAATCGAACCCCGTCCCGTTTAATTCGAATTAAATGAAGTACGCAGTGTAAAATTTATCATACGTATTTGCAGCACGTAAACAACACCGTCAACTTACTTGTAATATTAGTAAATAGTTCTTGTAATATTAGACGTCGGATTTCATGTTTCCTCAGAACGTAAATAATGAATTACGTTATTAATATATACATTAACGTATGTCGTTGCTCGCACAATACCGATAACTGTAACCTTGTCTCGGACAAGTGTCAACATAATGAGAATCCGTAATTGGAACAACGGTAGGAAACAGGTTGTCAAGGTGAAAAGTACATATACGAATATACGAAAATATTTTTCTTAATAGAACTACGAGCTCGGAAACGTCTCTCGTCTTCTCGGTCGACACGCTGCCGCGTTTCTGGCGCGTGAATCGTTCATCGACTCCCGTGCTCAGTTTCCCGATAAACACCTAAAAAGAAATCGAAGACAAAGTAAACACATTTGAAATCGGTCGGCCGTCGTGTAAAAAAGAAAGAATAAATAGATAAATGAGATTGCTAACCTATGATGCGACCAAAGACTATTCTATTTTTACAAGAATTTCGGTCCATTTTGATATACACCCTTGTTTGAAAAGTCTTGATTAGTCATTGTTATGGCGAGAAGGTAAAATGAGTATTTTTATAATATGTAATTTTATAAATAGACTGCGGATTTTATGTATTTTTGACAGAAATGAATAAATTATATTTAAAACAGATCGAAAGAATTATATTTTCTCATCCTGAAGGAATTATTAAGGAAAGAATGACAATTTTATTTTGCTGCTGTTCTTGTTAAAGTCCTTGCAGATCATTTTTATGTCACATAAAGATCCCAAGTCTGTTTATAATTGATATTTTAAAAGGATAATCTTACCGAATTAATTTATGAAATAGAAATATTTATGAAAAAGAACAAATATTCTTATTAATGTTAATTATGCGGCTAAATCTAAATTCAAATTCAATTTTCAACCATTATATGTGCCCATAATTATGAAAGTACATTATTTTAAACTAAATGCATGAATTCAATGTAATTTTTACGATGTCGTAAAAAATGAACCGTTCGATAGTGCTTCCCAGATAGCACAAAGCTTGCTGAAAGTCGTCTTTTATACGCCTGCCGCAAGCTGTAAGTCCGTCTTAAAGACGTACGTAAAGATTTTTTTTCGTCTTTAACTCGTCTTTAATTGGTCTTTGACACGTCTTTGTTACAAAAGTTACGTCTTACAGACCGCTTTATACGACTTTCGCGCGACTTACAGACGCCCTTTTTGTTTGTCTAACAACGTCTAAAAGACGTTGGTTTAAGACGTCTAAAAAGTCACCCAAAAGACGGCTAAAATAATCTTCAAATTATAAATGAAGTTGTAGGAAAAACTAGAAACTATATATATATATATATAGAATACCACTTTCTATGCACTGATTGAGGGAATATATTCCTCTTTGTCTTCGAAAGTACCTTATACAATTCAGAAATTTTTATGCCGTTGGGCGGGATTCGAACTCGAAGACTACAGTTTACTGGATCATGTACTTCCTCGCTGAGCCATGCGAACCTATATTGTTAAATTAATTACTTTTCATTCTTATAATTATTAGAAGAGATAAACTTCTATTAAAAATGAAATCTGAATATTTGAAGGCTCAAATGATAAATAAATATATGTACTAGTGCACTACTACATGTATAATATAATACTTGTATACTTCCATTAACTAGAGATTACAACAATAACGATTTTGACTACTAAGAAACCCTAAGCTGTCTTTGGATTATTGTGTGCACTAACACACAGTTATGCACGGACCGACGGCTCCAAAAAGACGACTTTTTAGACGTGTAAAAGACGCCTTTTTGAAGCCGTTTTTTTCACGGCAAAAATGAGACGCAAAAATGTCGTCTGCCTTCAGCCGTAAAAACGACGGCTCCAAAAAGGCGACTTTTTAGACGTGTAAAAGACGCCTTTTTAAAGCCGCCTTTTTCACGGCAAAAATGAAACGCAAAAAAGTCGTCTGTATGGGCCGTAAGACGTAAAGACGTAAAAAAGACGAGAAAACGACGACTTGAAGACGGACTGTGCTATCTGGGTTGTTATTTCAACATTATATGGCGTTAATATCCATTTCCATACGACTTCGACCATTTTCATAATTACGGGCACATTAATAACTCCTTGAAAACAACGTAATTCCCACATTTTAAAATCCGTGTATCCACGGTGAAAATCGATCAAACTTGTGCTAACACATGGCGTCCGGTACAATCACCGAAGGCAAACGCGCTGCAAATTTAAGCTTATCCACCAATTATGGCAGGTAAAGCAAGAACGAGTTGGTCAAAATTCATTTTCAGAAACTAGATTAAGAGACTAAGAAATTAATAACTAAATTAATTACTGATTTGTAAAAGGACATCGATTAATTGTTTGCGTAGGATATCAGCTAGTGCAGCGGACAGAAAAGTCACGTTCTGCACGGACGTGGACAAGTCCATAATCGTGCACAATTTCGAGAAAAGAGGATGGGTGCAGGTCGGGCCGGAGGATGACTGGAATTTTTATTGGTGAAGATAAAGGATGACGAGTTAATCTAATCGATGGAACCGGACGAATAAATATTGACTAGCTATTGTTGTTACAGGGCGGCCACGCAGTCGTGTAGAACCATATTCAGCGTGGAAACCGGATACAGGATGGACGACAAACAGTCCGTTATTTCCCTTCGAAAATAGCAATAAACATTGATATAACCATTAACCGAGTGCCAACGGATTTGATGTGTGTATCCTTTCGTTCTAGGATGATCAATCATTTCCCGAATCATTACGAACTGACGCGGAAGGATCTGCTCGTGAAGAATATCAAACGGTACCGGAAGGAACTCGAACGAGAGGGAAATCCTCTGGCTGAAAGAGGGGACGGTCCAGTAAAATATCTTTACCTAGACTTCATTCCCGTCACGTTCGTTCTACCAGCAGGCAAAGTATAATTATCGATTGCGCTTCGTTGCTCGTTGTTTAGCGTTAACTAAACGCTGACGCTCACTACATAATAGCCTAGGATAGTCCTACCATAATATACAGGGTAGTCCACCTAAATGTCTCCTTCATTTCTGATGACTAGACGGTGGATCTTTATGCAAAATAAAAATGTTCTATCTGAATTGTAACAAACTTCTTTCATATGTTTAATAGGTTGAAAGTAATATGTTTTTGTTATAAATGCATCAAATCCGCTGTATAATAACAGAAGGAGAAACAATAAGCGTTCGTCTCATAAAAATAAAATTTAATTGGATTGATCTGCTTGATAGACTACAACATGTTCGTAGAAGAGTACCGGAAGTCGCCTCAAAGCACGTGGATCATGAAACCTTGCGGAAAGTCGCAGGGAGCTGGGATATTTCTGATCAACAAGTTGAGTAAATTGAAGAAATGGTCCCGAGAAGCGAAGAATCCGTTCAATCCGAATCTGACGAAGGAGTCGTATGTTATATCTAGGTGTGCAGTCAATTTTTATAGCTGTTTCAATTGCATTTAATTAAAGATTGAATGTATTATTCATTTGTAGATACATCGACAATCCTCTTCTAATCGGAGGCAAGAAGTTTGATCTACGATTGTACGTTCTGATCGCGTCGTTCCGACCATTGAAGGCCTACTTGTTCAAGCTGGGCTTCTGTCGATTCTGCACTGTCAAATATGACACCAGCATACAAGAACTTGACAACATGTACATACATCTGACGAACGTGTCTGTGCAAAAGCATGGCGTAAGCAAAAATATTTGTATAACCCGGAAATTTCGGGTACCTGAAGATTCGTGAATTGTTTCGATTTTAGGAGGAATATAATTCGAAGCATGGCGGCAAACTGAGCGTGCATAATCTGAGATTGTACCTAGAGAGCACCCGAGGAAAAGCAGTCACAGAAAAGCTGTTCGCAAACATCACTTGGTGCATCGTGCACTCGTTGAAAGCTGTCGCCCCGGTTATGGCGAACGATCGGCATTGTTTCGAGTGCTACGGCTATGATATCATCATCGACAATGAGCTGAAACCCTGGCTCATAGAGGTTCTTAAATTATTTGCCAACAATAATTCTTTTTGTTGCGTATTTATAATTTTAATTATTATACACACCGAGTACACGAAGAAAAATGTTTTGAGTGGATGCAACCTGTACAAGAATTTTCTTTGCATCCCCGTTGCTTTGACAAATGGCTACACAATATTGGAAAATGCACTGCATACTTATCCCAAATTTGTGAGTCAAACGATAGTCGTCGCGTCACGGGCAAGCTCTGTTCCCTATCAAGGGAGGTCCTGTTTCCCCCAACGTCTAGTGTCATTAGTAAAGGACCTCTCCACTCGTGTCAGTTTCAAATTACATCAGAACATGCGTATTAGCGTGAAAACGAGGGTGTGGCGAAATGTCAGCCGTCGAAGTGTACACAAACAGCGAAAATTGAGTCCAACCAGAGAACGGATTTCGAAAATCAAAGAATCTCTTTTCTTGAACGCCTCTTATATCGTCGGCGTATCTCTAATTTTACAAATTTTAGGTAAACGCGTCTCCATCGTTGACATCAACTACGGTGAACGATCGGATCTTGAAGTACAAATTGATCGACAACATAATATCGATCATTGTACCTCCGGACGGCGTTCCAGAGTAAGATCCAATTAAAAGATGAAAAATTATAATTCATTCTCTCGGTTGATTGATCGATTTGCTATTTGCAGCGTGAAATGGAACAAGTGTCCACTTCCGGAAGCCTTGGGCAACTTCGAGCTGCTTCTGGATGAAGATATCTGCGCCCAAGAGGAAAAAGAATATAACGGCAAGAATCGGGGATCTTCTAGCAAATGGAAATAGTTATCTAATTGTACAGGGTGAGTCTGGGAACTGGTACATGTTTCGTACCCATTTCGAATTTCTTTTTAAAATTCGTTTAACCCTTCGCCCTATCAATATCGTGTCAGACTTGTGATGAACTTCTTGTCGTTTTAGATGGTATGGAGAAACCTAAGATGTTAATGTGAACTCGTCAATTTGAATAAGAAAACATCGAAAAGTAACTGTTTCCCTTATTATTTCATCAATCTTTTACCACTGCGTTACTTTTTCAACGAGGGTTTAAAAAGAGCAGTAACTTGTCCCAGTTCCTAGAATCGCCCTATACAGAAGCAATCGAGAAGCTTTTGAAAAATATTTCCGACGTTTAAGACCAGGAGATTCACATATGATCTGCAACTGCTAAAAGATACTTTGCACTTTAGGAAAACCTCGCTTAGGAAAAGAATGAATCGAAGAATGAACCATCGTGATTTACAGGATCGAATCGAATAAATTGTTCGTGTTTGAAACGAGATGCTGTCTGGACCGCGTATCAAGAGGGGGTTCGAATTGCGAAGCATGCGTAGACGCGTCGGGGGTTGGTTCGCGCTCTGCGATGATCAAAGCGCATGTACCAAAACTTCCAAATGTATGCCTCTCGGAGTATTTTGCTTGCTACCACGTCAAATCTGTTGTCAAACCGAGATTCCTCGGAAGAACGCGTCGCAAGCGTCACGTTGTCAAACACGAGTTCTACCAGCAGCCTAATCAATTACGTTAAATCCTCGCGGATACGTTATGTCCAACCGCATATAAGGGTGAATCTCTTGCCGGGGGTGGTTTAGATGTGTTCGAACCGGCGCTCTGTCACATGATCCGATAAATACGAAATTAAAAAAGCAAGTTTTCCAGAATCTCCGTCGAACAATTGCTCGATCTTCTCGATTAGAATCATGCTCTCCCATTTTCGAATCGCGCGGATCGAACGTACAGCTTCAGCATGTTGAATGAAATTATAGTGACCATGAAGGATCTTCCGCGCCATCGCGCTTTGTCAGTGTTTGTGAAGTTTCTGGTTATCGTTGGGATCTCTCGGACACTCGGATATGTCAATGTCTCGTTGGGTAAGGTTCTATTTTCACCATTTTTCTTTCGGAAATTGGATAAACATAGTCGATCCTCCAGTTTCATCTTCAAAAAATTATCAGAAACAAATAAGCGGCGTACATAACATCTTGTTCGTAAAACATGTGATAGTATTGTATTGAAAAAAGAACAAGTGTTGGTTCAAATTATAAAATAACTATTTATAAATTTTAACTCCAGGTTGTTCGAGCAGTTTACAATTATTCAAAATGCTATCGTTTGCGTTCGATATGTAAATCTTGTAAAATAATTTATAAAAATCTACACGAAGGCCTGCAGTCGAATCATGCAAAATTCATTGAATTTAATTGATGATGGAGTCCTCGACGCGTCGAGAATTTGTGTTGTTGTCAGAATTACATAGCTCGTCGTCCCTTCTCCCTTTTTTGTCGGTGTCACGAGCAGTTGCGCGTATGAAATAGTATGAATGAAATAATCATCGTTTCTGTGCGATTTGTTTCGACGACCGGCAAAGCGGAGAGAATTGTCCATTTGTGTTTCTCGATTGGGGCTGCTCCGGGGACCCCTCCAACGTTTCAATTTTCTCTTCACCCTTTTTCTTCTTCCCCTCTTCCTGCAATCGATCTCGCGTGAAACTTTTTTCCCCGTTTATGTTACGCGTATCTCGGTGGCTTTTCTGGGTTTACGCAGCTGATCATGGGGACTCCCCGAGGATCTACAACGTCGGTGTTCTGATGGCCTCGCATCTGAACAGCCCGTTCGATCTCGAGAGGTGCGGTCCAGCCGTCGATTTGGCCTTGGCCGAAGTGAACGACTTTCTGAACGTCCATAACGTACAGCTGAAGAAAGTTCAAGGAAGGTATGGGAAGAACTTCCGTCCTGCAACTCATGGGAATCGGTTTACCGTTTAACACAGAAATTACACTGAAAGCTATTAGCATGCTGCTCTCTACCTCGTAGAAATTACGAGGTTCAATTCATTTCGTCTCCGTACGATATGTGTGCCCATAATTATGAAAGTGGTCTGAGTGATCTATTTGTGAAAGTCGAATTTGAATTTCGATTTAAATTGGGTTGCTGACAGTTGAATTTGAATCTAGATTTAAATACATATAATGATTGAAAGTTGAATTTCGATGAATGTCTACAATTCCAATAATTCTCGGGGTTTTACGTTCTGTTAAGGACCCTCGTTTTTCTTGAACCCGGTGATCCCTCCACTCGGAAAAATGAAACGGGGAAAAAGAGGGCCGCGTTTTGTCCTAGATACCGACGACCCTGCGTAAGTTGATCCGCTTCTGACCACGCGTTGTATCATCGCTTCCATGTCATTACATTAATTCAATTGAACAAACGTTTGCATGAAAAAATCCGGGATCCTCTGTTACGCTTTCTGTTACTGTCAAGTAAAATCGTCCAAATTTTGCGTGGGCTGCCTCGGGCTGCTTTTCAAATCTCCCGGTGAACAATCGCCGGTATACCGAGGATTTTTAGCACACAATATTAAATAATTCTTTTACAAATTCAAAATTATTCGTGTTTCTTCACGAATTTAAGAATGCCAATATATTCTCTTCAATTTGTCAAGATCGTGAAAGAAGAGAAGAGAGATATTAACACTTTACGTGCCGGAAGCCTATCAATAGAATTTTCAATAATTCTGCTGTACCAAAAGAAAGCATAGAAATTTTCTTTTACATTGCAATCTTAAATGAAACTATTGGATGACGTTATTGAGGGTGACTTATTAGTTCACAATGAAAACTACTGTTGCTATTGAAGGTTCCATTAGAAAGTGTTTAGCCACGTACCATAGATTTTTCAAAATTATGCAGTAATCGCCGGTCGGTAATGTGTTAATTTATTATTAACAAGATACCTTAATGGTACTGCAATTGGGATAAATTCCCTAGCGCCGAAGATGATCCCAGAGGATGAGTGCAATAATAGTCGTCGAAGTAAAGGGTATAGAGTATATGGTCGGCTTTAACGCGACCCTCGCCAATATTTGCGACAAACGTCTGCTTCCTTATCCATGGTGGAAATCTTCGCCGGCCGCGTGGTCATTTTCGGCAATACCACAGCGAAAAAGGTGGCCCGAGACGATGGTTATCAGAACCAAGCAATATCGCGGAGGAACAAGAGTAAACGACTTGATTCACTTGATGGATGATCACGTTCCGGGACGCAAACATTGGCGCGATCGAATTACCAGGCCGGGATAGAGGACGGACAATCGAACACGTAGGACAAGGAAGGGCGCGCGAGAATCTGCGGATGACCGACGATGATCAATAATTGGGGGTCACGGAATGCTGTGTCATTCCAGGTGTAACTAACAATTTGACGTAATGATAGATCAATCGTGTCGGTGAATGGGCAATGATTGCACCCAACCGATACAGAAGGAATTATCGTCTTCAACGCGACGCGACGCGACGCGACGCGACGCGACGCGACGGTGTTAGCTCCCCTCGTTAACGAATCGTAATGCGACACCCGCTGGGAAATTAAACATTTCGCTTTAAAGAACATCCTAGATGCGATCTTCGGATTAGCTTACCGATCCGCTTTTTATTGGGTTCAGTTTTAACACCGAGGTAGCTAGACTTATGTTGGAATTCAAATTAACGTGTTCGATACGTTTCGTTCGTACTTGAATTTTTATAAATAATTTTAGAGGCAGAGGAACTTTTTTTAAAGTACCCTTTAACGTTCGGTCAGAAGCGGATCAATGGACACAACTATCTTGAATTGAAATGAACGTGTTGGGTATATTTTGTTCGTACTAGAATTTTAATAAATAATTTTAGTGGAAGAGTAACTTTAAAGTACCGTTTAACGTTCAGTCAGAAGCGCGTGTATTCTAAGAAACGCTAAGATAGCATCGGCCATCTTGTCGCAGCGCAACGAAATGGACTAACGAGCGAATTCTAATTTTTGGGGGATGTTAGCTACCCATCCTGCAGCGGGGCGATGGCACCAGGGTTAGCAGCGGACATGCACTTTCGGGACAACGTGATAGCGTTCATAGGTCCGGCTTGCGCGTTCGCTTTGGAACCGGTAGCGAGGCTCGCGGCCTATTGGAACACTCCGATTATCACAGGAATGGGCGATCAAGTATGTTTCACACGATCGATGCGATGAATAAAAGATCCGCTGTTCCCGATTCTCTCAGATTATATAATAGTAATATTTTCCAACGGACAAGCCACCGTCGGAAGGCGAGTTGTCCGTAACCTCCGGCATCCTTGGCAGAATCAATAAGTGGAAAAACGAAAGCTCGGTA
Organism: Lasioglossum figueresi; assembly: GCA_028455805.1. Taxonomy (NCBI): domain Eukaryota; kingdom Metazoa; phylum Arthropoda; class Insecta; order Hymenoptera; family Halictidae; genus Lasioglossum; species Lasioglossum figueresi. The sequence goes on along the minus strand of CM052189.1, from coordinate 1,274,279 downwards.
AGAAGATGCTAGTCTTTCAATCTTCCAGTCAGTTTGCATGATTCTCTCTCTCTCTTGCTCTCTTTGCTCGTTAACGTTAATCGATGGCGTTTCCCGTAATCATCGCGTGCCTGCGTCGAGACAAAGAAGAACACGAGACTCTCCGCTTTTCTATTTTCTCTCCCCTCTTCATCTCCCTCGTTTCCTGCGTATTTATGGCCCCATTAGTATTCTTAATTAACCGTGGCCTTGTTAAAATAACCAGGATGAGCCGATGCGCTTCGCAGTCCGATCCTCAAGCTTCCTCTTCGTTTGCTTTTCTCGTTAAAGGGCATTTTCAAGGACAAGAGCAAGTATCCAACCCTGACCAGGATGTCCTACTGCCAGTGTAGACTGCGACTGGTCTTCTCCAGTATTTTTAAAGAGTTCGGATGGTCTCATGTTGCCTTGATACTGGATAGGTCCGATCTGTTCTCGTGGACCGTGGGGAAGAATTTAGAGTACGGTCTCCGGAAAAAAGGGTTGCTCAAGTTTGTTAGGGAACTCGATGGCAACTCCGCCGATGAACCCTATCACTTTTATTTGAGGGATGCTAGCATGTATGCCAGAGGTAAATTAAACAGCTGGAAACTATCGTGTTCGTACAATAAATTATTACATTGCGCGTTCGCGTTTCTTTGTAGTGTTGATTCTCAGTGTTCGTGGGACACTCGTCCGGAAATTCATGCTAGCAGCTCACGATTTAGGAATGACCAGAGGCGATTGGGCGTTTCTCGATGTCGAAATATTTCAGGTGAACTTTTCTATATAGAATTTTATCTTACAACAGGCTGTCTCTTCTAGTTTTTTATATATTCGCAAAAATATCTTTTACGTTCGTGTTAGGTCTGGGGTGCTAGGTTTAAAATAGAAAATATAACTGCACTTTTTATTCGCATATTATTCTCAATTATTGTTCATAGAAACTGGAAAAATTTAAATTTAACAAAACTTCCGCCGCTCGACCATCGATATCGAGATATTCAAACTACAGACACTCGCTCCGGCGAATTTTGCCCTTTTTATTTAACGGAACCCGTATTTTTTTATGTTGGAATTCGCTGTAATCGAACTAGCAGGTTTTTGTAAATATCGAAAAAACTAAAAGAAACTGCCTGCTATATTTTTATAGGAGAAAGGTGTTCAGAATGTCGAGATTTATAACGAAGCGATGACTTTGGCAAGTTTACCAATTATATTGATCATTAGGGTTCCTATTGGGGCGACCATGATTGGGAAGTCGGCGACGAGGACGATGCTGTGGCGAGGAAAGCTTACGAGGCTTTGCTCAGAGTGTCACTATTGCAACCGACAAGTCCGAGGTTTCAAGATTTCGCGGAGACAGTGCGACAAAGGGCGCAAACCGATTACAACTACACTTTTTCCGAAGGAGAGGAAGTACGTGTCTGTATATATTCTGTAGAAATATTTTACGAATATATGAATATACGAATCAGTATGTACGGAGCTAAAAAAGAGGATCGCGGCTGATTGTCCAGGTGAACTTCTTCATCGGAGCGTTCTACGACGGAGTCTATCTTCTCGGTATAGCTCTGAACGAGACATTGGCAGAGGGTGGTGATATCCTAGATGGAATCTCGATCACCAGGAGGATGTGGGACCGAGACTTCATTGGTATTACGGGACACGTGAGGATCGACGACAATGGTGACCGCGACGCCGATTACAGTATCCTGGATTTAGATCCTATCACTGGAAGGTCAGCGGCAATTAAGCCGGCATTTCTTAGACTGTTTACCATGCCAATCAAGCCCCATTCTCTGTCCGCCTAGCGGCGGAGATTTAGTTAGGAGTACGATTAACATACCCTGAATGATGTTTGATTCGTTTCAAACGGACGCGCAGTGGTCCCAAATCGCCGAAATGCGGTCTAAACCTGAAAACGTATTAAAGAAATGCTAGTTCTGCTTTAAAATTGGTATTAACAGATTCGAAATAATGTAACAGTAGTCTTGAATTCAAATAAAATCAAAACACAAATCAAGTTTGATTGACGGCTCCTTAGCTTATGCTTGAAACCAGGGCTGTTACTTTCCTTCGTAGGTCGCAGAATTTTAAAGCTTCGATTTCAGAAACTTCGAAGGTGATGAGAATCGAAGTTTCGAAGCTTCGAATTGAAACTTCTTTTTATTTAGATTTTTATTTGTCAAAAATCATGACACAACATGAAACTCGTAAATTACAACTTCATACGATTGAAAACTTCGAAACTTCTCTAAAAGTTCTCTCAAGTGCTCTATGCGAGTAATTAAAAGTTAATAAATAAGAAGGTGGTTGCCCAGGTTCGAGGTGGTCGCTCACTATTTGGGATTGAATCGGGAGTACAGTCCGGTTCCGGGGAAGAAGATTCACTGGCCAGGAGGGAGAGAAGGTCCTCCAGCAGATGTTCCGGAATGCGGATTCCTGGGGAATGATCCTGCGTGCACATCGAGGACGGAGGCTTACACTTTCGTTGTGTATACGAGTCTAGCGCTTGCAGCTTTTCTGCTAGCTGCTGTGGCTGCCACGTGCGTTTTGTACAGGCAGGCAATGTTCTCTTCTTCTTCGAATATATGCAATCTGTGCTGCTTCGTCTTCGAGAAACAATCAAGTTAGAGAATTAAAAGATTACTCTCTGTTTTAGACACTTGAGATTGTCGGCGGATCTGAACAACATGTCTTGGAGAATCAGACCCGAAGAGCTGTTGCTGGAGATAGGGAAACCGTTTTCGTCGAAGATCAACTTGCACCAAGCCATATCCGAGGTACGCAATTTTTTCTTGTCATTCCTAGTTGAATAAACGAACGAATCGTTGAAAAATATTTGGAATATTTTGAAGAATTTTGGACTGGAGCAACGGATTCGAAGAGGATCGCAGCTCAGTTGCGAATCACTGCCGCTGAACACAGTGTTCACCACGGTGGGAATTTACAAAGGTGAGAGGGTTGCTATCAAGAAGATCACCAAGAAGAAGGTGGTCGACATCACCAAGAAGTTACTGTGGGAGATTAAGCAAGTGAGAGATGTTACTTCGGAGAATACTGTCAGGTACAGCACCATAATCAATCTAATAATTAAATTTTTTTCATTGATTAAGAGCTACTAAATTTCCTGTACTTACTTAGATTTATAGGCGCCTGTCTCTGTTCCCCGTCGCCGACAGTCCTGATCCTGACGGAGTATTGTCCTCGTGGGTCCTTAAAAGATGTTCTGGAGAACGAGGCTATCAAACTCGACTGGAACTTCCGGATGTCCTTGATTCACGACATAGTGAAGGTATAACAGGCGTAAAAACTTAAAACATTTTTACAATGAAGATAGTAGCGAACGTACCTGATTCGAGTGAAGCTTTTCATTTTTAGGGGATGTCTTATCTTCACACCAGCGAAGTATCAGCATACGGGAAGCTTAGATCGTGCAATTGTCTGATCGATGGACGGTTTGTCTTGAAAATCTCGGATTTCGGATTGAAGACTCTGACTACGCCTTCCGATCTGAACATGGACGACGTTTATTATACCAGTAAGTAGGAAGATATCAGGTGAAATTTAATCACCAGCGAATCCCCTTTCAATAAGAACTCTCTGTTAAAAATGACTGATACGATTGATAATTATCGTTTATCAGAGTTACTCTGGATCGCACCGGAACTATTGCCATTGACCGTTACTCCCGGAAGCGCAGCAACTCAGAAAGGCGATGTCTATAGTTTCGCGATTATTTTAGAGGAAATCGTGGTGCGTGGTGGTCCCTATGAGACTGTCAAAGGGTTCATGACTCCCCAAGAGGTAAATTCGTTCAAATTAGATTGTGATTGATGATTTACATACACGATTGCATTGAAGATCGTCAGCCGTGTAGCAGCGTCCGAAACACCGCCGTTCAGACCGGAAGTGACACCGAAGGACTGTCCTCCGGATATACTATTCCTCATGGAGAAGTGTTGGAACGAAATGGCAGAGGAGCGACCCACTTTTCACGCTGTTCGTGGAACCATACGTGGAATTATGAAGTAGGCCTTGTATTTTCTCAAGATGAATTACCATTACATTAACATTGCAAATATTTAAAAAAATGTTATAATTAGAATACCCTAATTCAAAGTTAAGTGGCACAGAAGAGGTAACATGTAACTAGACCGCGGATCTCTATGCAAAATACAAATTTTCTAAGTCAATTGTGAGAAGGAAAAATTTTTAATTTCGCAGGGGCTACTGCGAGAACCTGATGGACGACCTGCTGAGACGAATGGAGCAATACGCGAACAATTTAGAGGCTCTAGTCGAGGAGAAGACGGAGCAGTTGAGTCTAGAGAAGCGTCGCAGCGAGGAACTCCTCTATCAAGTCCTTCCCAGGTGATTATCTACTTTACAACGAAACAAATAACTCGTACAACCGTTTCTAAAAATAAATTTCAGGCAAGTGGCGTGTCAGCTGATGGCAGGGGAGCTTGTGCAGCCCGAGCAATTCGAATGTGTAACAATCTACTTCAGCGATATAGTCGGATTCACAGCTCTTTGCGCTCAGAGCACGCCGATGGAGGTTGTAGACTTTCTGAATGACCTCTACAGCACTTTCGATAGAATCATCGAGTTCTACGACGTCTACAAGGTACGTCATAACGCCGGACACGTGTTTGAATTGTTAATTACGATGAGATTTAATGAATCGAAGATAACAATCACAGGTGGAGACAATAGGGGACGCGTACATGGTGGTTTCCGGTCTACCGGAAAGGAATGGCGATGGTCATGCTAAGGAGATCGCTTTAATGGCGCTAACTATTCTAGACTCAGTCAAATCGTTCACTATAATGCACAAACAGAACGCTCAGTTGAGCGTGAGGATTGGGGTGCATAGTGGACCCGTTTGCGCTGGCGTGGTGGGCCAAAAGATGCCTCATTATTGTTTATTCGGGGACGCCGTGAACACTGCGTCAAGGATGGAGTCCTCGGGACTGCGTGAGTGCGATTTGCATATCAGTATTTACAAGTAAAACATTTTTAAGCACGTTGATTTTGTAACTATTTGCGCAGCGCTGTGCATACACGTGTCCGAGGCAACGAAATGCATTCTAGACAAGTTTGGTACCTTCGACCTTGAGCTCAGAGGAGAAGTTGAGTTGAAGGGTAAGGGAAGAGTGACGTCCTATTGGTTGAAAGGCTGTTCGGAAACGGATCCAAGGCCACCAACACCGAAATATCGAAGACACAGTGCCAGTTCACCGGAGAACAACTTGAACCCTTTGATCTTCCCGCCGAACAACACGAACGGGCCGAAAACGAACAACAACACCTTCATTAATTTATCCGAGCTACAATAGGCAGCACGTGTTTTCGTTTATTCCTTTAGACTCGAAGTAATTGTTAATCATAATTATAATAAATTTATTTAAATTTCCGTCTATTACAATGTGTCCAGACTTAAGATATTACATGTATGACATAGTAATTTTTAAATATTAACAAAAAGATCAGTAACAGACTTCGGCCGACAGACACGCAGATTGAATGATTGTCCGACTGATCGCACGGCTACATGGAAAATGTAATTCTTTTATTTTTGTTTGTTTGTTGTCGTAAATTACTATGAAAGGGACACCATTCACCCCACCTGTCTGACTGGACGGTAATCTACACAAAGCTTGCTTTGTCTTAGCTCAATGAAACGGCAAAGTGCGTGAACAAAGTTTTGAGAATCGAACCGAATGATTGTGTTTTTCTTTCCACTTTCGTTTCGAAATGAATCTTGCGTACTAGGTTTGCTACAACTTTGTGCCGCGCTATTTCTCGTATTAACACAGTGTACATTGTCAGTGTATATGCGTGTATAGACTACAGCAGAATTAGCATCTTTAGTTTCTTTATCGTTACGGTTATCGCTATTATAATAATTGATTATAAATCTCTGTGATCTATGCTCTTATCGCTGTTAAATCTAAAATGTTGTGTCAATAAATCATTTGCCATAAAATCTTCACAACAATAATCGCTGTGTGAGACTACTTGGACGCCAGGAACATTATTAGTCTGGAAAAAGAAAGTTTATTTATGCAGGTTATATTCGTTTAGCAAAATTAATATTGGACAGTGGCTATGCGATGATAGTTTACCTGAAACTAATTGCCCTGGCAGCGAGAAGTCTATTGCACTCTGCCGTATCGGGTAGAGGTAAAGGTAAGTAAGGGCTTTCGTTCTCCTGGTCGGTGAACTCGAATCTGTGGATTCTTGGTTGTACTTTCATGTCTCCGAAAGGTCCTTTCAGGATCAAATAGTGAAGCGGCAACGGGTACGTTGTCTTTGTCTTCAAGATCAGCTGAAAAGCGCAACAATTATTTGCATTGCACAAACTTCCGAAGGATATATTCTGTTCAAATCGTTACATACCTGATAAGTCATGTCCCTTTCGGAGCTCTGTGTGGGATCACGCTGACTATTGTTGATCCTCGCTTTGACAACCCATTGGTTGTTAAACGCCGTAAAACGAGAGGTTTCGTAAAAGAGTTTGTGAACAAACTCGTCTGTACGATACGGCTTCATTTGTAAATCTATAAACGACGAAATTCTACAAATAGATTACCCCCTAGGTCTCTGTTGCGGGATGAGAATGGAAAGCTTGTGGGGGGGGATAATAAATGTTCTGAACGTTTTAAGGCAGTTAAAGCTAACGCGCTTGATGAAAGGGAGCAACTGTTCCTGCTGCTGCTGGACAAGGCAGAAAAGAAAATAGGTGTAACAAACATGTTCTGTGTCTCGGTTAAAGATAAATGGACGATACGTTTTTAGTCAAATGAGAGATTCGAAGGCCTTAATACATGAGAAACAGATACAGACCGTTGAACGTGATTTTCTCGTAGGACAAAAGATCAAAGACATTGTCATACAGCCTACGTTCCTCGAGGGTGCGGGCATCAATGTCGCGCAGGGCTTCCATAACGTCCAACCCTGTACGATGAGGATGAACGCACTGCGCTTCATGCTCTGGACGTTCGTGGTTGGGCCCACGCCATGGGCAGCCAATTCTACTGAACTTGCAACTGGATATTCTGTAAACAGGTAACGAGCATTGACGTCAGCAGTGTTGTTCATTCAAGTTCATCGGGTTTTGTGATTACCTTTCTTCACACATAGTCTCTTCGTGACGCTCCAAGGAGTTTCTTGGAAACTCCTTAGCGCAATACTGACATTCAGCTGGTAACTCAGACACAGCTTTCTCAACTGCCAGATTTCGAGAAGGCGATGTTCTGCTGATCTCGATTCTGCAGTTGGGACATGTTGCCATTTCATCTCTCAGCCTGGCATCTGCGAGGACATGAGTGAAGCAACCGGCACACATCAAGTGTCCATTTGTACACTGTGAACATTGTTGCAGCATGTATTACTAGCATTCTCGTCTTGGAGCATCTTAAATAAAGATAAGCCTAGCTCGGTCGAAACATATATCGAGTCCGAAAGTATTTTATAATTTCTGACAAAGTATGCACAACTGTATGCAAAATTGAATTCCATTCTTTTTATGCTCTCGAGAAAAGACGGTGTGGTTAAAATCAATTTATTTTGCACAAGTTACCATACTATGCTCATCGTATTTTTCAACAGATATACATACAACCCTCTCAACAGTATATTAATCAAACTAGAATAAACAAAACTAATGCCATGTATATTACCATGATTTTGATGTTTTATATATTTTAAACCTGAAACACAAAATCGTAGTAGTACTATTAATAAGTCAAGTAATCATTGGTAAAGTAACCGGTAGGTTTAAATCATTGGTGAATGCCTTCGTTAATGCTGCCAATATATATCAATAATATAAAGGAATAGAAAAGGATAATGATGCATGGATTAGTGAAAAGGGGTATCATATGCGAAATAACTAACTAATAACCTTTGAGAATATTTATTTTGTTTAATTGCTTGTCAACTATACATGTTATACAGATCTTCTCTAGAAAATACGCTTTCTCTCTCTCACTCTCACTCTCTCGCTGTTTATTATAAGCGATGAACATCAATTTCGCATGTGGGTCTACAATCACTTTCTCCTAGTAACTAAATATTTTTGGATGTTTCCTCCGTTTAGATTAGATTCTTACAATAAAACACAATATGTACTTTGTAATGGGAAGATATCATCGTTATCATAATAAGTGCTAGTAACTATGATTGGTCTAGTGGCTTATGCGTCTCTTTGTTTTACCTCCCCAACAACTGACTTTATTGGAATACCAACAAGAATGAAGTTGAAGTTTGAATTACTTGTGCACACTTATATAAAAATCAAATGTTTCGTTGTACTGTTCTACGAGTCCACAGATACGTAAGCACAACTCGTGAACCATGGTGAATAAAAAACATGGTACACTATACGCCGTCTGGCGCACTGTAACTTACATGTAAGTGTCTCTATTGCGATAAGACAAACGCAACATTCCTCCCAGTGTTTTACAGTTAATGGAGACACTGAATATAGAATGCGTTACATATGTGTGTATATATATTTCAGTAAATAGAATTTAAAAGGAGAACGACAGAAAACAAAATATAATAGTATAGACAGACTGAGATTGCTACAAATTTAACGACAAACCAGTGTTCTGTAAAGAAATATTACTAAAAAATCAGATTGTTACTTGGGCATGCGTACATACGATAATTCTCTTTGCTTCATTTGATCCATGTAGGTTCTCAATGATCGCATAACTGTACATTCGTAGCGAGAATTACTTTACATGCGTGCATGGACAGATTATATATTGCAAACTCAAATTCATTTATTTTTTTACAATACAAGCAGAAATTGAGGATTATATATATATAAAAACTCTACTTGAAAAAATGTATTTTGTAAAGCATACTATATATATATATATGTGATATAAATCAGCCTTCCATAAATCAGCAATTCTGAATCTCTTAAAATATATATTTATTCAACGACACAAGGTATTCATTAAAGTTAGTATTCGTATTAAGATTAGAGATACCGGTATTTTCCTTGTTTTAGACGTTTTTATTTTTAAAAAATATAGATACCTACCTGCATCGTTATTATATTGATTATAAATATATACATATATAGATTTTTCTTCTTCTTTAAATCTCTCTAAAGAACATTTTATACGATTACAACTAAAACTTATATCCCCATTGTAACACTAGAAAAATAAAAGGACAGACTATTTAAAAAAATCATGTTGTAATCGTCGAAGAGAAAAAAGGAAGAATAAGAAAAATGGGCAGAGTGAGAGAGAAAGAATCCAACACAGAAACATAGTTTTAACGACCATTGGTTAATCAATTGAGAAAAATCCAACTTAATTGTAACAGGGATCGAAATCAGCGATACCATGTAGCCAGAAATAAACAAATTATGTACATGGCAATAATACAGGGTAAAAGATCACAGAATATATTTTCATTCTTTTCCCAAATAAACCATTTAAAGGCACAGTCTGAAACGTTCCTGCGTTTCAACGACAAAACTGATCATTTGTTTCGTAGAGATGGGCAATGTTTTAATGCAATTAACAGTTCAACTATTTCCTTGTAGGTTTCAATCTATAAACACCTAAACTCATTTATTTTTTACAATACAAGCAGAAATTGAGGATTATATATATATTTATATATATATATAAAAATTCTACATGAAAAAATATACTTTGTAAAGCATACTATTGGATTGGCAATAAAGTAATTTCAGTATTTTAAGGTGAAATAAAAGCCAATTTTTCTATTCAAGCAATGAACTTTAATCAGTAAAAGATTTTCCATTTCGTTCGATCATCTTTTGTCATCTTTCTGGTATATATATAGAAATATAAACTTTAAAATTTTCCCAAAATTGGCTTTTATTTCGCCTTAAAATACCGAAATTACTTTTTTGCCAACCCAATATATACATATATATGTGATATATTGCCTTCCATAAATCAGTAGTTCTGAATCTCTTAAAATATATTTATTCATCGACACAAGGTATTCATTAAAGTTAGTTTGCTTTAGACGTTTTCACTAAAAAAAAAAGATAGATATTGTATCGATTAATACCTAACTCGAAAACCAGAAAAAGCGACGAAATTATAGTCACTGATAATTTCATACCGCGTGTAATGTTAATATACCGGGTGTTCGGCCAATGATTCTTTATTCCAACATTATAGACGAAAACGAAAAATGAAAAAAGGAGATTGCAGTGTCGACTTCGTTTTCAATTTTATTAACAATTTAATTGTTCGCTCCATTTTTCAGTGATTCCATTTTTCAATTCAGTTAGCCCTATTTTTGTTTCTCGTATATATATGTATCTACATCTACGCCACTGGCTGCGCTCTTCCTAATCTGACTTACGGGCTCTACGATTGGTCGATTCGTAGCGAATTTTTCATCGTGAATAAAACGAAAACGAAGGCGAAATGGTAACTTCTTTTTTTTTTACTTTTCACTTTCGCTTTGGTATTGTCACGAAGAGTCAATCCTAACAAACCGGACACCCTGTGTATATATGTCCGCTGTGGAAACAACGATAAAGTCGCTGAAAGTCCCCGGGTTTGAAAATGTCGGATGGAAAAGGGAGTAATATCGTATCATAACAATGGGCACTGACACACGGGAAATTCCGATGGGCGAGACGCACACACACACGTACACGCACATTTCTAAATGACCATTCTCGCCGATAGTCCAGCTCGTGAAACAATGCGAGAGAAAAATATATGATATGGGAAGAAAAATGAATTGTAGATGCGTGAACGACTTACCTGGTAAACGGCTGCCTTGGGCAAATCGAGGCAAACTGCGCAGCAAAGGATGCCGCCCAGGCGATGTTCCAGTTTTTGCTCGGTTTTCCCATCGTTCCTCGACGATTTTCGACGCTTTTTGTCGGGCTCGAGGAAGTCCTCGATTTTCTCGAGGTCGTCGCGGATTGGAGTGGCCGATGGAGCCTGCTCCGAAACGCTACTCGACGATGCAGCTTCGTTGCTTGGGTCCGCCATATTGATTGTTTTGATTTTTCCTCGGTGCGACCGTGAGAAATGCGCAGATGTCAAACGCAAGCACGCAATAGCCCACGGGGCCAGAGGCAACGACAACGATGCACTTGCTCGGCGGATTTTATCGAACCGGTGGTCGATACCTACTGTTCCGGTTTACCACTCCGGATACCTATCGATTCTCATACCGTTTTAATTATTTCCTTATCCGAACGTAAACAACGAACGCTCACGATTCAAACGAATGTCACCGTAATCCTCTACGACCGAATTAAAACGCACAAGCGTATCCTACGTTGCTTTTACTTATTCTTGTAACCAAAACTCCTTTCCTACACTGTTCTTTCTAGGTTTTTGTTAAGAGTAACTTGTTCGAACTGAAAGTTTGCTAGCGACTGGATGAGACTGGACGTCCAGCGGACTTGCCGTCAGCTGACAATGAGTCAATCAGTCAGCTCCACTTCCGGTAGTACAGACTTTTAAATGACTTATTGTTACAGCTGATCAAAGAACCGTCTCGCACTCGGTCCGTATGAAATGATTTAGATTGAAAACGCGTGTTGACGCAATCTGAATTTTTTGGAGAGGAAATGAGAGATTATTTAAAGCGTAGATTAATTATCGATAGACTGCGGATTTTTATACGAGATAAAAATGGTCTGCGTCGCTTGCAAGAAATAGGATAAATTTTGAAGGAGGCAATTTTTTCTACTCAATTTTGCTATAACTGCATAAAGATCCGCAGTACAATTATCAATTTTCTTAAGATCTAATTTATATGAGATTAATCAGCTGCGATAACGAAACAGTTTTCAATTGAAAAAGCTTACCCATAGCACTCGAATGGCGACTCTGAAGCGCCACTAAAAATTTCTGTACCATTATTCAAAATATGTTGGTATCTAATCAATTACTAAACATTTATGTATCAGGTATTATATCAATTTCACATCCATGAAAAGATAAAAATCATGTAAAATGGAAATAATATTCTAGGTCGAAAGAAATGTTTCATTTTCGAGTTATAGAATAGCTCCGAGTGCAAAGGGTTAACTTTTAATTACTCGCATATAGTGTTTACAATTTAAAAACTTTAAATTTAATGTTCCAAACATAAAAAAGGTGTGGACCACACTAGTTCATGTTGCATTAAAGTAGCTATCTCATTGAATAAAAATTGATTTATGTTCGAGTGATATAAAGTTCCATGTATAAGCAATACGTAGAAACTGCGGAAAATTATGGAAGTTTCGGTATTGGTTGTTAATACAGCTGAATAAACAAACACCTACGTGTCAGGTCGACAGTGATAGTACTTGGCGACTGAAATCGGCAACAGGAGATGGAAAGAATGATAATGGCCGGATAATGAAATTTGAACAATCAATTCTTTATTCACACATTGACGGTGTCGTTTCTTTTATTTTGCACTCCGCAGATCCCGTTTATAAATTCATATAATTTTCACGGCGATATTCCCCTCGTAGTTCGTTATTTAATAACCATACTTGTTTGTTTCTTTTATCCATTTATCCCTGTAAATGCAATCTTTCGTTTTTCGCTAGAATGGACGTACGTTTTGTTTAAATATATCCGCAATAGCTACAATTCACTCGACGATTACACGCGTAACCATTATATAACATATCCAAGCATAATACAGAGAAATCAACGTGCACCTTTCGTTTACGTAATGCAACCAATATTTAGGGCGCATTCTAAATGAGATAATGACGCTAATTAACGGCCCGTTACAGAATACAGTAGATACGAATTCAATAATGCAGCTCCCACTAACGTTTCATAAATCAATATACCCGAAGAAATACCATTCAACTGGAAAAAACGAACTGTAAAGTATAATACCAATATTAATTGCCAAACGCCAAAGATGAAAGGATCGAGGTCGTTCGAAAGTTTCAATTTTTCCAGTTTCCTGTATTTTTTCAAGGTACATTTGTACATTGAGATCATCCTGTACAAAGAAATCAAGACACATTTCCACTGTTTGTATTTCGGTGAGAAAGGAAAACGAAAAAGGTTACGGAACAGATCGCTTTGGCATTCCAGGTTCTCACGTATTATTCTACGAGAAAAAAACGTAACGGAAAAAACAGTTTCTAATAATTGAAAGTTTGCTGACGTCCGGTCTCACCGTTGATACGTCACCGGGACGTTCTTGTTTTTTGGCAAATTTATGGCCTACGACTGATCTACAAACGGTAGAAGAGTAGAAAAAATGTCTCGCGACTTACATCGCACGATGGCTTCGAAACACGACGCGAAGCTTCGTCTTCGCGAAGGGACAAGTGTAAACACTCTTTGTACTTTCGATGGTATATATCTGAAACACTTGGGTAGTTGCATCCTCCGACTTGTATTCGTCTCTCTCTCTCTTTTTTGTTGTTGTTGTACCATCGTTTTCTCAAATACACAGTATTCGATCATCTCGACGCAGCTAGATCAACGTATACGTTATTGCTCGTTACAAACAGCGTTCCCTAGCTCATGCTCAGACACGGACGCTCGCTTCGGACGAACATGTGGACCGATCGTTCCGTTGCACAGTGAACATGATCCAGGATATAAATATTTACCTTTCTATGTACATGGGACTTTAAACATACTTAAGTTATTTGTATTTACAAACACACACTTCCTCGAGCCCCTGCGAATGCAACCGCTTCAACCGTGCAAGGCGAATACTCGCTCGCGCGTGGTCGCCACAAATTATGGAGTTTCTTTTGGCCGATCTGTAGACGCTTTTCTCATCGAAGCCTTGTTCAGAACTGCAAAATGAATATTGAATAACGATGTATTAGGTTGTCCCAAAAGTCTCTTTCGGAATGTATTCAGACGATAAAGAATTCGAACATCAGAGGCCCGGATAATCGAAGTTCTACTGTATATTAATGTTAGCTTTAATTTTTTTAAGCGAAGATAAATAAGAGCATTACGGCGGGGACACTCAAGTTCAGCATGACGCCTCTTAACCAAGAAGTTAAATATTTGTGGACTCGTCTGACCAACCAGACGTTTACCTTTCAAATCAACTCACCTAACCCATTGCGATTCTGGTCGGTCGTCGCGTACCCAACGATAGACTCATCCAAGCCTTTCGCTTTGTTCAGTTTCGGTGCTTGGCTGTCCGTTATCGCGTCGAACAACGGGGTCCTGGAGTTTCTCAAGGTACTATGCGACTGTTCCAACAGTTTCACCCTGTCGCTGAGATCTGTGTTCACTGTGTGAATCATGGTCACCTGAACAGTTCAATATTGGTTAGAAAATGTATTCCACAAGGCCAGGAGAGTTTGTCGTTGAATTGGGACGTACTTGGTCGTTCAATTTCTTGAAGAGAGAAGTGTTGACGCACTCTGTCTGCAGAGATATTACTGTCAAGTTGATGACCTGCGAGGCCTCGTGCAGCAACATCAATGTTTCCTAAACACGAAGTTATTTTAGTGGGGAATAGAGGATCTTTTGATTATTATTGAGAAACTGTTTAATATTTACATGATCTTTCTTCTCATCTTCCGTGACCCACTTCACCGTGCTCGACAGAGTTTCGTTGACATGAGTCAAGTTGTTCGACAATCGCAATATAGCTGCGTTCAGCTCATCAGTCTTTATCTTTGTTTCGTTCGTGGTCACCATTTCTGGTCTCTGGGTAACGTTTGACAGTTCTGTTACCGTATTCTGCAACAGGGGGAACGGAAGAAGCGATTTGTTAGGGCTTGATGTTTATTAGAATGATCAGATAAATAAAACTGTCGATTCATTGACCTTGATGCTAGTAATATTCTGCAACATGGTGGCCTGAACGTCTTGCACCCTCGCGTTCGACTCCTTCACGGTCTTCAAAGTGGCACTTAAGTCTCGTAATTGGCTTCCAAACGATGCTACACTCTTCGACAATGCTTTCAAGTCTGTAGGCACGTTTGCCAGTTCGGGTTCAGCTTTGAACCACTCTTCGACCTGATGTAGGTCACGTTGGATAGCTGCTAACTAAAAATCAAAGTGCTCTCTTAGGAACATGCATTATTCAGCCAAACATTTCATTATTCGATACATAATGTCATCGTTCATAATTGGACTGCGGATTTGATGCATTTATGACGAAAGTGAGAATACATTTTTTGCCAGCAAGATGTGGACAAACTATACTTTGCTGGAACTATACACACCATCAGTCGATTGGAAGAGAAATTAATTATTTGTACAGCCAATAATTGTTTCACCGATTATTTCAGGTAAAAGGAGAAACGACATTATTTATTGAACGACTCGATGTCCCACGAGAAGCTTTCCGTTTTTATGGATTTATGTAAAAGCCGATCGAATACGTGCTTTATACATACAGCGATTCTTTGCTATAGCTGTACTGCACCGAACTCATAATGCGAACTGCACTGCATATAATTATTATTACAGTGAAATAGAAATTTATTTTCTTTCTTAAAATGTTTAATAGGTTGAAAATAATATAACAGTGTTTTTATGCATCTACTCGTTTCTGTTATAAATGCATAAAATCCGCTTTCTAGTAATTATAAAGGTGGTTGAATACAATACGGTAGAAAATGCAATTTCCCAGAAACGAAAAGTTGTTTACCTGTGTAGTAAAATTATTGATCTGTAGCTTGAGATCGGACAACTGATTGAACATAATGGTTTGGTTCTTCTGGAGGTCCCTCGACAGAGAATGGCATTTTTGCAGCGCATCTGGGACACTTTCGCTGCCGTCTATTACTGAAATGTACGAGAGATTAACTTGTAAATTGATGAAAATTAAATAAACTTATTATGTACATAAACGAAATATACAGGGTGTTCATTTGAAACCTTTCCAGCCGAATATCTCGAAAAGCATGAAAGATATTAAAAAATGTACCTTCAAAATGATACCTTCAAAAATGTTCGTTCAGAATTTGAGGATCGTACGGATGGACATTTTGAAAATTTGTTATAGTTATAAAGAAATTACAAACTTTCTCGCAGTATAAGTATGACTCGCTCTACTTCTCTTTAAATATCTCCAAAACTAGTGCGCAGATAAAAAAAAAGTATCCTACGAAAATTTCTGGTCTGTTTACGTACAATAAGGTCCCATAATAAAAAATATAGGTTTCCGTTAAAAAAAAAAAATAGTTGACTTTCAAATGACCTTGAAAACGCCACCCGAATAAAAAAACTGATATTGCCCCCCTCTTTCCCCTTCAAAATCCTTGGACAGGTATTTTACACTTTTTTAATATCTTTCATACTTTTCGAGATATTCGACTGGAAAGTTTTCAAATGAACACCCTGCATATGCTTGGTAATGTATTAATTGACGGTATATTTTCTGGTTTAGCTAATTTCGGATCGCGACCGAGCCTCTGGGAACGGAGATCTCTTAAAAAATTTAATTAAAACGCTACGTTCGGTTGAAGCGATATACAGCGGGCTTCATTGCTATCTCCGTGAATAAAATTAATTTTTCAGAACTGCAATGCGGTTCTAACGACCTCGGGAATGCTGACTCGGAATTGAATTATCTATGTCAGAATGATTTCCGTAATATCGAGCCACGTTCGCGTTACACAGAACGTGATGCAACGAACGGCTACATCGAGAAAAATTCCACGTGTCCAGCAACAAATTAAAAAGAAAAAGAAAGAAGAACTGGGCTATCGCTTATCGCTCCTGTCTGTCCGTTATCGGTTATTTCTACTTCCAATAATCTTTGTAAACAGTGATGACGGCGTTCGAGAAATCGATACAAATCCGCCCGTCGTCGCGTATCATTTGAATCGGTCGGATTCTACGAATTCCAAATTCAATTTGCAGTGGGTGAATTTCGCTGAAAGTAAAAACTCGAGAGGGTGCATTTCGGTGAAAATAAAAGTTCAACTACTATCAGTTCTGCGATCCTGCATGGAAGTCGAAGTCGATTTCCATTCTGTTCGTTTCCAGAGGCTCGATTAATTCCGATCTCTGAACGTATTCGCAGCATACGTAATTCAATGTTTGTCAACAGACACGAGCTCGCGATCTTCGCCGGTAAACGTGTTAGAACGCGGTAATCGACGCGTTGTAAACAGATTACCTGGCAAGCCGATCTTATTAGTATGTATTTATAAGCCGTAAAACAGCATAACCGGCCGCAAAAGAACATACGCGATCATTTTGCTCGTGCACACGCCTCTATTCTGGAACTTATAACGTGGGGGTGGTCGATCTCATTATTTTTTTGCTCTCAACGACTCGCGAGAAAATCACGATCTACACTCCGCGAGATTATTACGAGTAGACAGCGGATCATTGTGCAAAATAAAAATGTTCTATCTGGATTGCAACAACCTGGAGTGAAATAGAAATATATTTGTTCTCTTAATATGTTTGATAGGTTGATAATAAATGGATAAAATCCGCTGTCTAACTATGACTAACTGTACGAAACCATACATGTTCCTGTTACGGAAATGTTCCGAATTTGTTACTATGGTTTCGAATAGTGTCTTATAATATTGTCGTTTCGGTTTTCGTGACCGTCGTGATCGTGAGATTGTTTCTCGACCGGGGACAGATTGGTGGTCAGTACCTTGGTCCAGCTCGGTCCGAAGTGCAGTCAGTTGCTGACGAACATCGATGAACAGCCAAATTAAACTAGCGGTTGCTAACACAGAGGCACAAGCCAGAAAGGCACTACAAGCTTTAAAAAATCCGGGACAAGCTCGACTTCGTCTGCCCCTGCATTTGCGGCCGTTTCTAGTCGATACGTTCCAGTATTCCGATCGTTCGTCGCTGCTATCTGATAGTAACTCCTAGAAATTTACGGAAAATCAGTGACCAGCGTTCTCCGTTACTCACGAACCGTTTGCACACTCCCAATCGACGTAGCACAATTCAATTTCTCTTAGCGGCAGTGTGAAATCTTTCTAGTAAATAAGTCGGCGACATTATGGAATTTTATTACAGATCTTGTACATCAATTTCACTGTGCTACCCTTTTCGATAGAGAGTGCAACATCAATATTCTAGCCGATATACAGTTGCTCTTGAAAATTCGAAGACAATGCTCGCTGGTTTGTAACGTAAAAAACGACTACCGCTGAATCAGATAAGAGGATTAAGCGGAACTTCAGATACAGAAGAAGAAGATAAAAAATCCTTTCTTAATTATCGCCGATAGATCTTTGAAAAAGTTCCACCTCGATCCGGGATTACGAGCACGGTTTATTCGCGAATCCAGTGGAATTTGCGTCGAGTGATTCGAACGAATCTCAGTAATTAGGCTGATTGCTGTTGTCGAAATTGAGCGTAGTCATGGCTGTCGTTTCAGCCGTTAATAAGCTTACATCAACGATAACGAAGTACTGAAGCGAGCGTCGCGATTTCTCGCAAGAAATGCGAATATTTTCTTTTATAATCTGTAAAGCAGCGGCGAAAGTTTTTCTAGTGTGTTCGTAAAACAAATACTACTTTGGAATCGGAGTGAAAGAGAAATTTGAGACGCGGATCGCGTTCCACGCAGAAAGTGCTGAATTCGATTGAACTCGTTGTTGCTGTACAATTTTTGAGACCCAGTCTTGTACTTCTGTTTGAATTACAGAGTTTCGAGCGTACGTGAAAGTAAATGAATGATAAAAATAGAGAACGTGAAAATAAGAGAGGGGCGAAGATAGAGAACGATAGCTGATAACACGCGATGACCTAATTGTTGATTAGAAAATTAGAACAAGAGGTAGAATTTCCTGTATCGAAGCTGGTTGCAGGCGTTCTTTCATATTCTACGCTTACGTTACAACCAGAAGAGACACTGCCGCGATCAAACAAAACATCGAGAAAAAGCGGTTGTACGTGGAACAGCACTTATCAACCTTCGCTCAGACGTAGCCGGATCGTTTTTAACCTGTCATTGATTTGCGTTTTCATCTGGTTGATTTTATATACGTTTTGCATAGTGTTGTTTTCGAGACGTTGTAATTTCTGTTTACATACTTTTCAGCGTAACGTTCTGCTTTCGGTGAAAATTTAATACGAGTCGCTATAGATAGCTGCAAATTGCGCAGCGAAATGAATTTCGAGGTGATAATGGAAATTCTAACGATTGTCATAAACGACCCGGCGTCGGTCACCCGAGGGTTAAACGGGAACTAGTATTCTCTCGGTTCGTAGATCGAAGATCGGGCGACGAACGGAATGACGAACCATGCTCGTCTCGCGTGACGCATCGATGGCATTGTCTGGCAATGTAGCGAGTATGGCCTTCAGGGAGGAGTCAGTAGAACGACGCGACGGAGGAAATGCGTGGGCGGTTAATAACAAATTTATTAAAAGAAAATTGGATAGAAGAAAGCGAAGCAAAGATTTGTAAAAGAAACCCCAGCTGTAGCAGACTACGAGCAGTTTAGGGTCGGAGCCAGGAAGAAACGCGTCCTCTCTAATCCACTGATGCCCCACTGAAATAGTTTATTTTATCTTTGATAGACACCTATCAAAGAAAAGCGTGCAAATAAAAATAAGAAAGGTCTCTAATCCGCTGATACTCCACTGAAATAGTTTACATCGTTTTGCTAGATTACAGATATGATCGTAGAGCGGAGCCGATGGTGGGAGGGGCGAACGCGTGGGTGGTCCACAAAGAGGGGTGAGTTTGGAAAAGTGTGAGGAACCTACCAAAGAAAAGTGTACAAGTCAAAATAAAAGACAACTCGAGAAAGGTGAGTGACCACTAAAACCGCCCACTCCATTAAACCCAGGGCGGGGTGAAAGCGTGGGCGTTCCCGGAAGGAAGCGGAGCCCAAATAACAGTAGTAACAGAAAGGGTGAGTTAGGGTATTTTCTGGAGACTCCTCTCTGGATGCCATGGACAGTTCGGCTCTCCGGGGCCATACGTACTTGCGAGCTACGTTTCCCGGAACTCCGTCTCGAGACGGTGTGCGGTGGCGCGAGCGCGTCGAGCTCCTTCCGTTTCTTCATTTTTTTCGTCGGCTGACGAAGTGGCACCGTCACCGCCACCGAGTCCATCTCAAGCAACACCGAGCCGCCTATCTTCGCGAACACTGACGACGGTTGATCGTTCGTTGCGGCGACCACCTCGCCCGTCTCGCTCCCTTCCTCGAACACCCTAGCACTGTTCTCCTTCGGCACCGACTGTTCGAACACCCTGCTGCACACCCGGCAGGTTCATTTCCGCGGAAAACACGGCCACTACCTCTCATTCACGACGCAGGTATCGGCTCCACCTCTTCTTAACGATTACCGCGAGGTCACAAACACTTTCGACTCACATGGTGTCGTCTCCGATCCTAACGGCCCTCGCACGCGACCAGAGGACACTTGTCTGTGTACACTGTCGAACAAACAAGCCAACTTTGCCTACAAACCGTTCACCGCACCGAGCAAACCTTCCAGGGAAACAGATTGTACAATTTAACCTTCGAATTTCCAATTACGCGATGCCAATGCCTACCAGAGTTAGGCAGATCGAGGCTGCTTCGTGAATATTTTAACCCTTCGCACTCCATTAGCGCCGCAGGGGCCGCGTTCATTATCAGCTCGGTTAATTGTTTCACCAGTCAGCCATTTTAATAAGCGTCGATGTTATTAAGACCGTCGCTTTTTTTACAGTTCGGCTTGGGAAACATGTAATACCATGATCAAAACATTTCTTTCTCAACCCAGATCATTTTTATTCTATGTTCACCGTTCGAGTGCAAAGGGTTAATTCACTTGTTTACTATCAGCATTACGATCCAGCAGGATCGCAATCCCGAGAGTAGCTGAATTTCGACTAACTCCGAGCCTAATTCACAATGCATAGTTAATTAATTCCATAATACACGGCTCCTCCGAGATACATCGCCGACATTCTCAATTAGCACAACAATCAACACGTTCGATATCTGGGCTTGTCTCGGTAACAGTCTCAACTCTGTTACAACTAAAGCGTTAACTCCGAACGCAAACGGTTAAAGTAATCGAGCGAAGTTATGTCAGCTGTTCGAGATCTGATTCGGTCGTTTTTGCACTTGAGGATTTTCAAGGAGAATTAGAAGTTCGACGCCGAGGTGTAAAGAGATCCGCGTTCCCGAAATTTCGAGGAACAATGTTCGGGGATCCGTTTCTGATGGGTTTGGATAAAACGTTAGCTCCAAGTTGCGTCCGTTTATTTTCGTTGCGAGTTCACTATTTCGCTGCAGCATTACCGTCGACCGCGCGAGGCGAGTTTAATCGAAGCCACCCAGGGATTTAGGTGAATTTTACGTCAGGATGCTCGGGAGATTAAGCGTGGAATGAAATATATATATACAAAACGATGACGAGAAGAATAATTAGATTAAGTTTAAACCAACAGTCTGCAAGCTGATCGTATGAAACTTCACAAATCACATTTTCTCGAAGAACTATCTCAACAATACAATTCCACCGGTGAAGAAGAAACTCACGCGGAGCATCGGTTCGCTCTTCATCCTAGTCCCTGAAGAATATATCAGTGTATAAGTCTGACTGTTACGGAGACAACTGGAGGACAAAGTGGCGCAGTCTGGTTCTCGCAACGATATCTGTAAAAATGGGAGCGCGAACGTTGATAACAAGTCGTCGGAACGATTGCAGTCGATTTAAGTGTATCAGCGGTGCCGTCGTAGGCACTCGAGGCTGATAAGAGAAGAAGAGGGAGTCGAACAATGCCAGAGCAGGTTTGGTTCGAGGACTATCGCGTGCGTGGGTGTCGCCGGAAGAGCTCGAACCATTCGAGACTCGCGTGGATCGACCTGTCCGAAGCGGATTTCGACGATCGGCGAACACCGGACGATAGTTCGCGTGATACTAAACGAAACCGAGGCTTTCCGCTGCTCTTCGAACCTGTCCGCTTGCGAAACCAAAGGAGGATCGCGCGGAAACCTGCCAATCGGCGCGCGGTGGACTGTTTCCACAAAATAATTTTTCTATGAGAATTCAGGAAGGATTTCATTGTTTCAATGACTTTCTAATAAATGTATTGTTGTGTCCAACACATTTTCATATTTCTCTCCGCTTATCTCCACCTGCAGACTGCCTACAGGTAGCGCAGCTTTTCTCTTATTCTTTTCTTTTTATTTTTTGTTACACTCTGCCAACAGTGCCGATATTTTTCTCTCCTCGTTGTCCGCGCGCGCACGCGAGCAATTCACAGATATAAATTGAACGCGCGTGACCACGCGGCGGCTGGCAAAGCGTGCGGGTGTACCTGCGGCAAACAATGTGCAATTGTTCCCGAGACCCGACACCCGACACCAATGGCGACAGAAACGAACGTCCTTTCTCGCTCGCCTCGGGTTCTCGCCTGAATTTACCTTTTGAGTGACAACCGCTCCCCGAATCACCCTTTGACTAACGTGTGCTCTGCTGATGGCGCGGAAAATTCGTTTGCAGAGGACACTTTCGAGTGTGACGCTCCTTGCACGTTCCTACCGCCTCTTTTGCGAAATTTTATTTACTTTTCTACCGAAAATAACAAAATTGCAGACGTTCCATTTCGCAACTAGTTCGTCGCCGATAAAACAGCGCGTTTACAAGGAAAATTTGAACGCGTTATCAAGCGTTTGCCCCCTCATTTCCGCTGAAAACGCGTTTCTACCTAGAAGTGATTGTTCAACGAAAACACGTTTCCTGATATGACCCCCGACAATCGGGAGTTCTAAATACTTTTTCGATCCACTGTACATAATAGATCTGATACGATTACGTTTTATACTATAAAAAAGTGTTGGGTGCGCATAAAAAAGATTACAACGGCGTCAGAGCCAACACGGCGCCGCGCCGGAGTCTGATATCATATCAGACTGGTATTGGAAATAATACGAAATTCAACGTGACTGTTGTTGGCACGTTGTTTGATAACACTTTCCGTCGTTGATCGTGCTCGATTTATCGTCGCCGACCTATTGTTAATTTCGAGCGAGCCGAATTAATCAATTTTCCTGGTGAAAAACTACATTACACGCGACATATTTTTCGTTTCTTTCCACGTAAAAAGAACGTGGCTCAATCGCAGTAACGTAATCCGTGACGGAAATGATTACCGGATTCCAGAACTGATCGCCATTAATTCCGGCCTTCGGTAATGACCAACTTGTTTCGCGTGTATCACGTGAAATTCAAGCCGCAATTTCGCGCGGTTATTTTATTACTCGTCGAGATGCAACGACAGCTGATTTAACATTAAACTAGTTTTCCCCGGAACCACCGAGAAAGAAATTCTCGGTGACATTTATGGATAAGGGTCCATTGTTTAGGATTCTCTGTTCTTTGATCGAGAGCTCCATTGTCGAACATCCTATTTTTCACCTGAAAAGACACTATCTTCGGATACACTTCCGCGGAGATGACCCTAAGCTCCCATTTTACTTTGCATTCCCTTTGAAATTTATTTTACTTCTTTACTCTTCACCTTGGTCTTCCTCGCGTTGCTCGATATTCTAGTTTCCTCGCTCTTTGTCATTGTAATTAGATGTTATCGAAAGTATGCGCACGTTCAATATGGAGCTCATTTTTTTTTCAACATTCTTGGCAAATAATTGTTTAGCAATTTAGAACTTCGTCTCGAGATAACGTCTGCTATAAATCACGGCGCACCCGGAAATTGTTGACATTGTAAAAAGAAAATTGTGCAACTATAAAGCCGGGAAGTTCATTAACAATTCGAATTGATTATTTTACGATTATCGAGACCGTAAATATATCGATTAAGAAAATTACTGTTTATCGTGCTAGCTCCAACAAGAAAGGAACAAATGGACCGTGTCACTGGAGATGACTCGTCGGTTTGAGATTGGCGTGGCTGTTGAAAAATTTATTAAACAGCCCTCCATTACTAATCGTTGACTTTTAAAGGACTGCATAGTCATCGCTACCGGTCGGCAATAATGATGTGAAAAATATTACGTGAAAACGTGACGCAGACTCTATAACGCGGTAACTCGCTAAGCCGAACAAATCGCTCCGGTTAACAAGTAACAACTTCATTACCAACGAATCGTGTAACAACGAGTTCAGTAACAACGAATCGTGTAACAACGAGTTCAGTAACAACGAATCTCCCGACGTCACGCATTTCTTTTGTACCGCAATTTAGGTATGATTCCTCGAACCATTCATTCCCGTGATTCCCATAAATGCGACTTCTTATTCGTTTAGCGTACTAGACCGACAAGAGAAGTTTAGCACGTCGTAAAATGTATGTACATACTAAAGAGCATTGTACAGATAAATGGAGAACTTCGAGATACTCGACGGCATAGTGATAATCGTATCTAGTCGCTAAGTACAAAAACATCGACGACCGTGATGAACTTCTACTAAATATTTACTACGCCGTTTTGCATACCCACAGTCGTCGAGAGCTTTTAACAACGAAGGATACGGTAAGAAAAAAAAATGTGTAGCCGATCATGCGGTACGATCATATTCTGGTTTATTTCTTGTGCTCGACTCTTACGGATTCTGGTTTTTAATTTTCTAACTTTTTATCGATACGAAGGACATTATATTTACGATCGTCTAGTTGCTAATTGCGTAATTGCTGAGCCGAACATCCTTTGACCATAATGTCAGATTTTTAAGGGTTCAAGTGATCTCATAGTCATGAAAGTGGTCTAAGTCATATGTTTCTTGTTTCGAGATAGTTAAAGGAAAAGGATATTATCGCTGAATTAAATCTTTTTAATTAAATGTAATGACTGAAAATTGAATTTCGATTTAAATTGGGTTGCTGAGAGTTGAATTTGAATTTAGATGTAAATATAATGATTGAATGTTGAATTTAGATTTAAATATAATGAGTGAAAGTTGAATTAAATTGGGCAAATAATGGCCACGAGTGAATTTAATTCAGGTAAAATGCAACGTCTACTAATATAAATTTCTCTTTTCAATATAGTTACCCACGAAGTGGCTGAACGCATCTTCCGTGCGAGGCGTCGTAATTAACGAGATACGCTGAATTAACCCCCAACTCGAAAAAATAGAATCACTTCGAAGGGTTGAAGCCTCGGTTCCCCCTAGCAAATTGTTCACCACACGTCGGATCACTGGAGAAAACAGGAGAGGAGGAGAGGAGGAGGAGAGATAGAGATAGAGAGAGAGAGAGAGAGAGAGAGAGAGAGAGTGAGAGAGAGAGAGAAAAAACAACTTCCGCGCCGTCAGAAGATGTTGCAGGAAAAGGATCAAGAGCGAGCTACTCGAGCAACCCTTCCGCGTTTCCACCCCTTCGCGCCGACCACGGGAAACGAGACTTCCCGTACACTTTGTGAAACAAGTATAACTACTCGGCGGAACGCTGTGAAATAAACAACGCGAGACTATTCGATACCCTAGATTACAATACCGACACAGTATCGCGTACAAATATTAAATATTAAATTAGACGACTTCAAGGACCATTTACACGTTCTATAGCCACCAACTCTTTCCTAACAAACCATGAAAACCTCGCGAGAAATTGTATCGCACCAGCGTTTAACACAACTGTTCAACCCAACAATATAAAAGAAGGTTTCCGTCAGGAAAAGTCCCACACACCATCAAACCCTGAAGACAGTCCCCAAATGATCCCAAGCCTCTGCACGAGCACCGCCTCTTTCCCATGAAACTTTCATCGTCTTCCATCAAAGCTACATTCCGCTTCCACGGACAGATGTTCCATCCCCTAAAAGTGGGTTTTTGATCCCGTGTTGGTCAGCAGCTAGCAAGGATATCGCTGAAGAGGCCACTCGAGCTCGCTCGAAGGCATGCTCGTTGTTTGCGTGGCGGGGAGTAGCAGCGGCGGCGTGATACGTCAGTCTATTAGAGGCACTTTTATGTATTCCGTCGGGCGATCGGGAATCGATGTTTTAAAAAAACCGTGCACACCTGTCGGCCACCGAACAGACGTGTCGAGACGAGGACGAGCTTCGTGCATGCGGAACTTGACCTAGGTGGAGGGTAAATTGTGCGGCGGATCGATCTCCGTGCGGACACCTCGAGGACGTGCCTCGCTTCGTATAAACGTACGGAATCGAGGACAAGGCGAACGAATTCACGCGGATCGCCACTGTGCGACAGTGAACTGTGTGAGGTCGCGGAGGAGGCTTGTTTGCCTAATAAAATTCACGACAGTTAGAGGACACACGAACCAGCACCGTGTCCGGGCGAGAAGCTCTCACTGCGACCACTCGCGGCGTGCGCCAGATATCGACTGAACGAGGGTTGGTACGCGGCCGCGACACACGGGCTATCTGCTGCTAGGGGTGCTGATAACGCCGGATGTAGGGAATTTTCGAGGCGCCGCGACGCCACCGGAAAAAAGGTACCAGACAGCTACACCACCGTTCAAACGCGGCGATCGAAATGTACGGGTGTATTCCGGTTTTTAAAAAATTCTCCCCCGAATAGCGTTTCACCTCGGACCGTGACGAGTCAGACTCATTTCACCCTAAATTAATTCTATATACAAAATTCAACTCTTTGCAACCCAATTTAAATCAAAATTTAAGTTCTACTCTCAGGAACCCAATCTAAGTCGAAATTCAACTTTCAATCATTACATTTAAATCTAAATTGAAATTCAACTTTCAATCATTATATTTAAATCTAAATCGAAATTCAACTTTCAATCATTACATTTAAATCTAAATTGAAATTCAACTTTCAATCATTACATTTAAATCTAAATTGAAATTAAACTTTCGTTAAGGAACGTAGATACGTGTTTATTCCGCGGAAACTCGTTTGATTTACCCGGTATTGCGACATCGATAGCTATCGAGAGCACGGTAACTCGATGTTGATACTATCGCGTAAATTCGAGATGCGTCGATAAATGACCGATACAGCCGCATTCGTCAGCTATCGATATTATCGAACGAATATCGATTTGCCCAATCGAAATTTGAATTTAAAATTGCTGAGTTGGATTTCCACTGAAGAAATATATCTGGTTGCGCCGTCGATAGGTTATTTTAATTCGCGCTATTTATAATGATCGTTTCGATATTTGTCTGAATTAGCAGTGGGTTAATACAGTGTATCAACTGCTCGCATTTATAGATCAAGAGTTTTATAACTGCCTTCGTATATACACACTGGGCAGGTTTAAATTATTTTACAATGTACGACGATCTAAATATGTACCACCGTTACCGAGACCGGAAATAAATATTTGTATGTCAGACATTCAAGGATGTCGCACCTATTTTAATCTGATCACGCGAAATATACATAAACATGTATCAGGCTTCTTATAGAAGAACTCTCTTGTGTTATTTCATTGCAACGAATACAAAATAAAAGAGAGCAAAAGTAAATATACTAAACAAACATATTCGTTTCCATGTAGGTACACATTATATTCGTACATATTCGTCCCGTTACTAGTTCCAGAATAAAAACGGCAGAAAGAAAGACCAAACTATTTCTTTTCGCATCGAATAAATAAAAAGGAAAACGAGATGCATGCGAATGTTGATCTTACGCCACCGATATTGTCATAACAATTTTGTTTACCTGATTTTATGGAAATGTCCATCATTTTAATCTCCCCGTAGAATACAAACGTTAGCCAGGACAACGCTATCAACCAGATCGTAACTAATATCGCTGCCAACCACAGCGATATAATTTTCACATCAGACTTGGCGCATCCGCAAGCATAATCCGGCTTCATTTTCACTGCGTTTCCTCTTCTGTGTTTCCTATAATTAAAACGACTGTTCAAGCAATACGAATAAATACAGACTCGCAATAAATTTAGAAGGATAACCAAGAAACGCTGACACATAAATTAGCCTAAGAAATATACTCTTTATACTGTAAAAATGTGTTGTAAATGCTAAAGAATGAGCTAACATCAAGAGGACACTGTAAATTTAGAAAAATAATAAAAAATACCAATACATAAATTAGTCTAAGAAATATATTCTTTATACTGTAAAAATGTGTTGTAAATACTAAAAAAACATCAAGTGGACACTCTAAATATAAAATAATATTTACCGTTTCACTTTTTTCTTCTTAGGTGTGAGCACTAGGTCCGATATGTCCGTGTCGCTGTCCGACAACAGATCGAGAAGATTTATTGTTTCTTTGTTGTTCGAATTGTTCATCTTGACCGAGAACACATAACACGAGCAACGAAACTGGCAGACTGACGCGAAAACGTTTTGACGGCCGATTTAATAACATAACCTCACCGATGCTCTTGTCATCAAGCGAACTACTTTTTCATAAATAATATAACGTCCGCTTTGATTATATTGACTACATATTACACGAACCAAATAATAATACTTCGTACGATTCTCACATAATACTGCTATGATACACTGGCGATCAAACAGCCTTTCTTTTCACCTCTTTTATAAAATAACCTATAACACGGCATCCTTACTCACGCGCTTTCTTTTCGTCCGCTCTGACCTCTCACGGGGATAAATCACATCGAAAAAATGCGCCATGAATGATCCATTTTTTAATTAATTTTAGCGTAGCAGTTCGATCGATTCGTAAATATTTAATTTAATTGTCCATTTTTCGTGGAACCTCGAAAATTGCTCGGCACATACAACCGAATTTTATGAAAAGCTTTTCATTTATGAATTATAATATTATGTGAAGAATATATAGTAATATAGTTTAATTACACAGTGTAGTTTAAAGTGGAATAATATATATATAAGCCTTTGCAGATCCGAAATAAATCAAAATTCTAGTATAAATTCTGTTGAATTTTATGTTCTACGCTGTTTTGAACATTTTTAGAAGCCATAAATGCATAAAGATCCGCAGTCTATTAATTAATAGTCATATTTAGCCATCAAATGGATGAACCTGTATAACAATAAATAAGTTTCAATGAGTCTGTAGTATTCCATGTACATTTTCAGTCATTTCATTGTAGGATAAAAGCATAAATGAATGAACTCGACAACTTTCATTCATTTTTAGCTCTTCCCATGTTGTTATCTATGTCGAACAAGGCTGTTATTAATTAAGAGCATTTTAATTGAGCTTTTACATTAAGTCTGTCCCTGTAGTCGTGCAACCCGCTTTGCAGCAGCGTCCGAAAGGCCCTCTATAACAGGAGCCAAAATAAGATCATTTCGAAATGGTTACAATATATTGAGAAAATGAAAGAGACAGAATTATTTTCTTGTCCGTTGTAAATCCTACGTAATATCTTCAAGGTGAACACGAGAAGGGATCGAAAGAATTGTTCTTCTAATGTATTAATTAACGTGCTCAGCACGTTACGACGATTTCCATTGAAGACGGCATCACATCCGGTAGAAGTTCGGTCAAAAACGATTTACGTGCGTCGCATATGATTCGCTGGACGTTTATAAATAAATATCTTTCGATGGAATAACTTCCATTTGCTAAAAAATAAATTGAACAAAAAGTACTATCCATTTTTCAGAACAGAATGGCAATATTAATAACAAAGTACTCACGAGTGTCCAATCACTTTCTTTTCACATAAATTCTGAACAATAAAATATTCAGGAAATTTCAATGGATGATGGAATAAATCACTGGTTGAGGCGGATGTCGCGAAGGTTGCGTTGATGTCCGGACGTTCGGCTGGCTGGATGTGACACAGCCGAATTTTCATAAACATCAGCTATGCCGACATCTTGCCTTCGAGGCGTCCAGTTGATTGCAAAAATTGTTTCCACTGAAACAAAAGTAATTATGCACTCTCGTTCGAAGCTGAATCGATAACAACGTGGATTACTCCGTTTCTTTGACTTTCAAGTTATGTTATTTTATTCAATAAAAATTGATTTATATTGGTTATTTATCTCAAGCTGAAACGCTGAAGGAGTAACAACATTTTCCCTCTTTGCGAGCTACACGTAAAACACGTTGTAATCAATTGTAAACCATGCAGTCGGTAATGACCTTGCTGTTAATGCGACCACATTATATAATAAACTATAAATAAATAAATAAATAAATAAATAAATAAATAAATAAATAAGAACGAAGTCAAAGCACACTAGTTATGGAACGAGCTAGAGAATACCTCCCTGACGGTAATATATTCCTTGATAATTTCCTCGGAGGTGTTCGGTGGTATCGGCGAACGTTTAACGAAGCAACAGAACGGAGGTGAGATCAGTTCGAACCGAGTTAAACTTGTGAACCGAAAGGAAGGATCCGTGGCGGCTAGAAAGTCGTAGATCGCCGCGTAATTCCAGACACCTGCACGAGGTTGGAGGCTCGCCAAATAACTGATAGCGTGGGCGTCGCGGCACCGAAGACATCGGTGAACGATGCCGGATGTGGAGAGAAGAACCGGACTAGCCTAACTCGAGAGGGGATGAAGGCTCCCTTGGTTTCTTGTTCCATTGGTTGGGAGCCGATCCGAGCCTCTTCCTCTTCTTCTCGCCACTGTTCGAATCACTCTCTGTTCTTCCCGATCTTCGTATGTATTGCCGGTTTTAACATGTTACCACCTTCCGGTCGACGCGAGGCGTTAATGAACAACCTTCTATCGCGCCACATAACACCTGTTTATACTCGCGAAACTGCCCGCTAACAATCGGCTCCCGTCATCCGGTTGACATCCCAGAGCAGAAGAAAGATCGTCAGCGTTGGTAAACGTGCTCTAAATTCTTTTTTAAAAATTCAGGACGCTCTGAGGTACACACGTCTTCAGCGTGGGCATAGGTGAAGACTTTGTACTTCAAGCGGAGGGTTTAAACTTCCACTAGGATCTGCGAATGCAGTTATAAATACGTGACGTGCTTCTTCTTTCAATTTATTCGATTAACAACAAGCGCAATGTTATACTGATTTTTATTCGATAGACGTTCGTCGGTCTTATTCATTTTCAGCATATATGCAGCGGGAGTGATTCTACCTTCGCGGCGAATTCTCGGCGGATGGAAACCGGAAGTGGGTGGGCTCGTGCCCGAAGGTGGTCGAAAAACGTACTCACACGAAAATAGAAAGCGTGGAACGGGCCGCGGCACGCTCGGTAAGAACCCCCGAGGTCTCCGTGACTTCCGGTTCTGAACGTCGAGAGCGCGTGTGCCCAACGCTGACCGGATATGGCGAAGAACCGACTGACCAAATCGTGCGTCGCGTCGAAGAGCCGGCGGCTTCGTGTTCGCTTAGGCTTTTCATGCGAATCACGCGTTCCCCTGTACCAAATACCAACCTCGGCCCGGTGACATCATACTCATCGTATACTCGTACCTGTGCAAGCCCGCCGCGTGTACGTGGCGAACGTGGACACGCGTTCCTACCTGCCACTACCAGCGTTCCACGTTGTTGTCGAGCCTCACCCTAGGGCTGTTGATCATTCCGATAGGGACATCGTCGCTAGTTCCCCTTCCTCTCCAAACCATATTCAGGAATGACAAATTGATCCTGTTCCTCGTCCTGATTTTTACAAAGCATTTCTAAAATATTTGTTTTTTCTGTTCTCCTAGTTCAGCTAAACTAGGAGGATTCAGAGGGCTGTTGATCATTCCGATAGGGCCGTCATCGCTAGTTCCCCTTTCTCTCCAAACCATATCCAGGAATTTTCTGAATGACAAATCGTTCCTGCTCCACGTCCTGGTTTTTACAAAGCATTTCTAAAATATTTGTTTTTTTGGGTACTCCTAGTTCAGCTGGACTAAGAGGATCCAGAAGGGTGTTGATGATCCCGATAGGGGCGTCATCGCTAGTTCCTCTTTCTCTCCAAACCATATCTAGGAATTTTCTGAATAACAAATCGATCCTACTCCACGCCCTGATTTTTACAAAGTATTTCTGAAATAGTTATCTTTTAGATCCTCCTAGTTGAGCTAGAATAAGAGGATCCAGAGGTGACGAAGGGTGGAAGATGCAGAGCGGATTAGTAAGCAGCACGGCGAACACTGGCGGAGAAAGTCCGTAGGGTTCGGTGGCTCTTCGTGGGCCACCGTTCTCTTCCTTCTCCTCTTCCAGGCCGATGTTATTCACGCAACGATCGACAGAGGAGTAGGAGGAGAAGGAAAAAAGCCCATGGTGGACGAATTGATCGGTAAGCGGGACACGTATACCCCATGGTTGCATATATAAGACTGTAGAACCGAGTATACTTACATCGACGAACCGGGAGGAACGGGCACGTATGCACGGCAACGACCACACCGTCCATCCGGTTCTGGATATTCGGATGCCTAATTTTGTTCTGCCGGAAAAATGGACCGACGGAACCATCAAACACGCGCAAACCAGCACGCACTCTGACTCAGACTTTGACGTCACAGATGCACGAATTTGTTGGTCGAACGAAACAGTCGTGTTCGTTGTGTTAATACATTCCACAGTTTTCGAACAAATTAAACATGCATATTAAACTGACACAATTTACTCGTGCAATATTGAAATGTTTAGTAATTGATTTGACGTAAAATAATTGAATAATGTATAAATTATTTTACATTACTGATATATAGCAATGTTTAGTGGTGCTTGAGGGTTACCACTCGACTGCTAAGAGTTAATAACAAATGATAGGGCGTTACCGATCTCGTTTTAATATTCGGCCACCGAATTGCTCCGTAATACATAGAAGGTTGTTTGCTCTCGGTTGAAATAGTGCAGGTTTGTCAAGGCCCGCCCTATATCGCGAATAAAGTTAGCCTCCCCTAAACGAAAGAGAAAAATGAACGAAAGGCATAACGAAGCAGAAATCTCGCAAGAAGTAGGCCGTGCAAATGAGGTAGCTTCTGTGACGGAGAAAAAAGTCAGGCCGGCTGCTAATTGAAGAACAAACGGGTACAGTTCAGCGTAGAGATCGGTACAAAAGAATCCGAGCAACAATAAAGGTGCGAACAATATCGGTAAATATTTACGAATTACCTGTCGAACGAATTAGAAGTTTTTCTACATAGAATACGGAACGAACAGATTTTTCTACATTATAAGAAAATGGAAAAATTATCTTCAAGGGAACACACAAACACGTACACAGAGCGGAATTCTCCTCAAGTGCGCCGATAATTAAAAATAATAATTAACTTCAGTTGAGAGGCCGTCGATAATCAGCCTCACCTGCTAGATTCTTGGCCAACCAGCCATTTTACAGGCGATTCATAACTACACGATACTTTAATTTGCAAGCTCCCGGCGCAATTAACGCTTAGGCGATTGTGTTCGTTATGGCTGCCGCTCTAATTCGAGAAGGCGTACACGAACGACTTGAATTGTTATAAATGCTGTAGCAGTCTAATAATCACAAATAACATCAATGACATAAATTGGTATTAATGTTCTGAAAATTATGCAAATTAAAATGAGGATGCATTGAATGCACGTGAAATCGTACACGTGTGTTATTACATATAATTAAATACGCGTTCAAAACCACGATCTCTAACAAAAGTACAGTAAAAGGTATCAATGAATACCCAATGAAATTCATCTTCGCAATCATTCGCAAAGCTAGTCTCTACTGACCTCCGAGCCAATTAATAACTGATCAATGTAATAAATACTTAGTAAACATCTCCAAACGGTCCAAAGTAAGACGTCGGTTGATATCGCAGCTGCTTCTTAATTAGTTCAAGCAATACCGACGAGAAAGAACGTCCCATCGCGTTATCCTGTACTATCACTAATCACTAATCGGCGACGAATGTCCCAAACTATTCACTCGATAAACTTTTGCGGTGTTATCAGTGTCCACGAGGACCGTTATCGTTTTTCGAAAGTTCGAAGCGAGCCGAACGGGTAATTTCCATTAAGATAAAATCGTGAACAATCCCGATTCGACGAGATGATCGAATAAAAAGAATCCGAGCCATTGTTCCTGATTGAGGCTCTTTTATCTTTGGATACTGTCTCCATGTCGACTTGCTATCACTGATAACACCTTGCGACCACAGTTTATCAGACGTACGAAGCGTCGCGACGCTTCGAAAATTTGATCAACACTTCCGGTTTCGATAGAGAACGGTCCTCGATCATCGGTGACCACGACCCGTTTGCAAACCTGTGTCACGGCACAAAACGAAACACGCGGCTCGCTTTAACCAGGAAATCGTCTCGTCTTACAGGATGCCAGCGCGTCAATATTGACACGTTTCTTACGAAACGGAACGAGGAGCGACGAGGAACGAGAGAACAATCGGTCATTCGATCTCGCAAAACTTGGATCCTATGCGCGGCTCTGAAAATCGCCGGCATGTGCTCTCTCGTACAAATTCTCAGATATTTATTTAATCGTTCTCCGTAGCAAGATCTGTCCGAGCCTGATCGAAAAATTTGTGTCAAAAAATTGGACTTTTTTACTCTTCGAAAATGATCAACTTTCTGTATGTGAAGATCTCAGCAATGAGATTATACTTTTTTACTATTCGAAAACGTACAAAAGCCTCGATCAACTTTCTGCTTTTTCAGGATGTGCACCATTGGGTTGGCAAGATAGTAATTTCGTTATTTTGAGGTGAAATAAAACTTAATTTTTTTGTTCGATATTCTTTTGCCATCATTCTGATAGCTTCACAATTCCGCGCTCGTAGAACTTCTGGTCCTTACTGGTCAAAAACTGATCCACGTGCGATTTCAGGTCATCATCATTAGCGAGTTCATTGTTTGAATAAAAAAAAATGGGTTTTATTTCACCGTAAAATACCGAAATTACTTTCTTGCCAACCTAATATTATTTTTGCGGTGACGCAGCATTGAAAATTGTCACCCGGCACGCATTTTGGCATTTACAATGCCCGCGAATGTTCAGTACAATTTGGTAAATGGACCCTCCCATTTCCCGCGTAACCAGCTCGGAAACAGGAAATTAATTTGGTAGGCACAATGAGCGACGTTAAACGATGACTAACTATAGATACCGTGGTGTAACTAGAATTACGAGAAATTTCTGCTTATCAAGGTGTAATCCTTATCTGGCATCGGAGCCGAATTTCAATCGATAAATCCGATAAAGTGAATCTCTTGAGCCGTGTGTGGATTTTGCATCGAACCCGAGAACGGAATATGAAGATACGGACGCTTAACTGTTTCAACTCTTTTTATTTTTCACTCGTGGGTTGGTTGCTCGATAACAATCTGTAAATTACAATAACATACGTATAGTGTATAATGGTGTATAAATCTCAAATGGAAACATAAAAACAATGAACACACTGGCGGAACAAAATCTTCGAGTAATTGTTTGGAATTATTTCAGAGCGATTAAATAAATGTTATGATGAACGACGCTCTGAAGGTAACATAATAGTGGGTTTGTAAAACCATCTCCGTAATCGTATCTATAACACAATATAATTAATAATAATTGATTCGTGTTTAACCCTTCGCACTCGACGCTATTCTTCGATTTTATACCTCGTACAATGCTCTTGGTAGTTTATTAAAATATTAAATACGTTTAGTAATTTGTTGAATAAAAATTTAATAATGCAACAAATATTTTGAATAAATAGTACAAGAATTATTAGTGACGAGTCGCCACTCGAGTGCGAACGGTTAAATACTTAAAGTAGGGTGTCGTTATTAAGTAGAACGATAATAAATTGTGCGGTGAATGAACTTCGTGAAATCAATCGATAGTATAATTAAACCAGTAATAAAAATGTAAAAGAGAATACCGACGTTTCAAATTAGAGACTGATCGAATGTCAGCTGAGACCTGTGAAACTCGAGTGTAGAAAATTAAATTCTCTCGTCCTAATATCAACTATGTTTATATACTTTTCCTTTTTACGCATTGTAAAAGTGTTCGTTTCTATGATTACCTTGAACTTACTTATCAACTACGAAATTGGCTATCGATATTGGCAAAAATTTCTTACGGTTAGACCTTGAAACGTGCATTACTTCAATAAGTCCAACTGCGCTATATCATTCGAAACGGCGCGATGGCCTTCGTTGGTATCATACGCGAAAACGAAACCGTACACAAATTATTGAACAAAGTGCCGTGACTTGCACAACCGTATAGACAAGTAGATAAAATTTCAAACAAGTTCAGTCTCTTTGGAGTAACAACCGTAAAAGAAGGTGGGTCGAGAAAGATAAAAAGAAATCGCCTTTGAATTTTTTTATAATTCAACTAAACAAAGATAACTTAAGAAGAAATGTATAACAAATGATGCACTTCGAATTGTACAACTGTCGGATTTCATTTAAAATATACAAAACCTTATACCAACGGAGAGTCGATGCTATAAATTAAATTAAGAATATATATTCCCGCGGACGATTCAAGATTTGTGCTTTCAAAGTTTATATCTTTTATCACCGTTAGTGTGTTAAATAATAAAGAACCATACTTGAATGTACCAGTTACAAGATAACAAGACAACCGAGAAGGACGACACCGCGGTCACGTTTAAAACGTTCACGAATTTTTATCGATTATTATCCGCGATAGTATCGGATTTCTAGCGCTTTAAAATTAAATGTAGCTGTAATCAGTCTAAGGGTACGAGTACAACGGAGCTGCGATAGTAGTTTCGATACTAATGAAGAGAACGGCACTATCGATTAGAGCTGTTACTTTTCCGAAGCTTCGACTCTTCGAAGATTTGAAAGAACGAAGGGAACTTCGAAGTGTCCGAAGTTTCGAGTATTCGAAATGTACAAAGTTTCGAAGTCTTCGAATCGTATGAAATTGTACCTTAATCAATCTTTTAGCTGTGGTGGCGTATTTTTTCGAAATGTAGGAGTGTCTGTAATTGTATCAAATATAACTTAGCATTTACTACGGAAGTTTGAATTTCCAAGCTTCGAAGCTTCAAAATCTTCGACCTCCGAGGGAAAGTAACAGCCCTACTATCGATGATCGACTGCTAAGCGCCGCTGTCTTCGTTAGTATCGCAGCTCCGTTGTATTCGTACCTTAAGGCATACAATTGATATGCTAGGATCATCGTTTCTTTCTCTACAAGGTAACTGTAATTAGCGAAGTATCAATTTATGTATATATTACTCTTAAACTGTTTTCAGGGAAATCAGCGTCTTACACCTACGTTTCGATAATGTACTCTAGTGAGAAATTTTCAATAAATAGAATGACAAACGTCCGATTCGCGTCAAACAGTTTTCTTTTATGCTGATCGATGTATCCTGCTAAACTGCGGTCACGCACTGTTACCATGTATGTAGTACTCGTCTAAATCTTAAGCTTATAAATTGCATTGTTAGGTATATGTCTTTGAATCGTATTGAGAACTATGCTAGCATACAGCGCCGTTTTTTCGTTAGGCTCTCTCACTGACTATTTTTTATGCGACTGCGCTTAATAATGGAATATCGTTTATTCGATGCTTTGTTAGAATTGCCACGACGTGTATGTCGCTGTCCATGGCGTAACGACGGTCCATTGTGGAAATTGAGATAGAAACCGTTTAAATCTCAGAGACTTTTGATGCTCGCCGTGAAGAAAATGACCGCCCAATGCCACAGTCAAACATGGTGCCTTTTGTACGTAGGGGACCTGCACAAATAAGTAGATAAGCATACAATTATAATTTTTAAATTGTGTTAAACTTACATTTAATTCGACGGTAAACGTATAAGGAGTGCAATCAGATGCGCAGGAATAATAAACAAAATACGTCTCCCTATCGTTCCATTTGGGTCCTTGTAACGGTTTCCCTCCTAAAATGGACCATCTTTCCAAATGAACGCTTCTGTACGGAGACAAAATTATGCTTATGTGATCGGGACCTAGAAATAAAATGTTTACGTAGTTTTCATGTTACACAAGCATTCATTATATTGCATAAGAAATTACCTGTAACATTGAATGTAAAAGTGACAATATTCTGTCGTGTAGACTTCGAAATAAGCTCCAGCTGTGTTGGAATGTTAATGAGCGGTGCTGGTCCTGGAATCCAACTCGTTTTCCTATAAGAAAATAATGTTGCGTGTTAATTATGTTTCGGTAAGTTGTACGATAGGTTTTCTTACCATAAGAAAGTTGTAACAGGCATAAAGTATGGTAGGCCACAATACAACTCTTGTTCGCAATCCTTCAGAGTTGGTGTCGCAGCACGAACTTCAGGCACCATAATGTCGACACTGTGCGGACTGTTCATGTCTAGATCAGCGATCCAATACCCGGTTCCAGAATACCGTAAGTTACCGTTAACGTCGTAGTATTGTCTTTGCGCGTGCTACGAACATAAAATCCATTCAAGACACAGTGTTCGATAATTCTGAAAAGGTTAACTGTGAATAACGAATGATTTACCGCGATCATAAAACGTTCCGGTGCTAACCACGATGGATCACCGCTGTAAGGGAAGCCAAATGGACTTAGAATTAATACCGCAATCTTCAACAAGAATAGTCCGACCAATACGCTCAGCACCCGTTCTGGATTTTTAATTAGAAGTATTATTGGTAACTGAAAAAAAAAACAGTTTGTATTATAAAACTACATTCCGACAATTTGATTCGTGGTTTTTTTTAAGGTTTCATAGTCTACCGTGAAACTAAGCAGCAGGCAAAAGAGGATAGATAACGTGTTAGCCATGACAACTTCAGAATTTATGCTGCTACCGGACCGTCCCATTATAGGAATAAATAGATAGAGAGCACCGATCACTAAGTAAAACGATTGCATGTAAGGTAGAAACATTGTAGCTAGGTAATAGAGTAACCACTTGCAGCCTAGAAGAAAGGAATTCCAAAGATAGACGATTTTTATATCGCATACAAATTTGCAGTCTAGTTAGAAGTAATAATTATACCTCTCCACTTGCTAAAGAAGTGATGTCGCAGTAAATTTCCAACCGTAGGGAATACAACCCAATGTAGCGGTATGAAACCGGATCGTATTTCGAATACAACGCAGCAGAAGAGTATTAACATCCATATAATGGAGTACGCGTCGCAGTATATTTGAAACAAAGTCCATGCTGTCTTAACTGCCTGCAATAAATCGATACGATAGTTAGTTAAGTATTAATTCGTATAACATAGACATTGCTTACCTTCTTTTGTCGCAGTCCAACGCACAAAAAGAACATCATCGATATGAAGATGGTTGGACAGACGTACAAAAAGAACAACCAAGATGGTTTCGCATACCAACTCATTACTTTACCAAGCTTGGTAAGAACAATTGCGAGCATTGTGCATGAAATCATTGACACCAGCCACGAAGCAGTTATTGCTCCGATACACAGTAATACGTATTTGAAATATACCGTTTTCTTTATATCTGAATAAGAATTGATAGAAATGAATTCAATATAAAATTTTGATATAAGTCTCGTCGAAGCAAATTTTATATGCAAGCGTACCTCTCCGCGCGCTTCGTGCATTCAGATATATAGAATATACGCCAGCCATTATGCTAACAACGTTAATCGTACTAGCCACGTGTT
The DNA here is from genome assembly GCA_028455805.1 of Lasioglossum figueresi. Lineage (NCBI taxonomy): Eukaryota > Metazoa > Arthropoda > Insecta > Hymenoptera > Halictidae > Lasioglossum > Lasioglossum figueresi. Next base: position 1,234,919 of record CM052189.1, on the reverse strand, counting down.
GCGGCCATCTAATAACAAATGCACCTAAGAAATCAAAGAACACAAGATTCCCAGGATTATCCTGAATAGACTCGGATAAGTTATTATCCATTACTATTCCTTGTAACAGAGCAAGAATATTATCTCCGGTCCTTTGCAACGATCCTAGGGGTATCTGATCGATGTTGTCGAATTTCGTATGGTACACGTAACCGTTGGTGGACCAAGCGAAATCGAGACCTACAATTTTTGAATTATGTTAATCGTGTTTTTAATTTTTAATTAGTACATTTTTAGAGCGTACCAGAAACATTTCCAAAGTCTCGGAATATTCGGAAATCAGTATCTCCAGGCACAATACCACTTTCGAAAATTTCCTGAGCTAAGGACGAAGCGTATGGGTAGGGAACGGACTTCGAGTACACCTACAGAAACAAAAGCACAGATGACAAAATGGAACATGCAATTATTGCATGCGTAATTATGTAATTAAATATTACTTGAAGCAACCAAGAACTGTCAGGCCCAGCCTGGAATAATAATTCACGGCCGCCAGCACCACACGCCTCCAAATTGATGAAAGCGCGTACTTCTTTAGCCCAAGCGTGCTGCGTTATAAAGCCATGAGAAGCCTGAAAAATACAAGTATACGTTTCAGCTGATACATAATATATCGAAGTAACAACAAATATTATACCTGCATTAAATTTTCTTCGGCGCCGTTAAATAGAAATATAATATTATGCTTCAACAATTTTGAACTATGAGCGATCACACGTAAAATTTCTAACATCACAGCACAACCAGCTCCGTCGTCAGATCCACCTATAATCGAACAGAATTTGTTTGATTCTATTAAAAATATGAGTTACATCATTTTATGGTGTGCGTGCAATAGTTCAGTTGGTTGTTTACAATCAAGCACGTTCAAATTCATCGTTCGTGTACAAAGAAAAAGATAAGAATTGTCTTTTACATTGTAATTAATCAAGACCATCGAAACTGTTGCACGCACCTAATTATTCTTACCAGGACTATCCGGGAAAGTATCGAAATGACAATTTAATAGCATGCTGCTATGCGTAGACCTGTGTGGACCGATTTTAACAATGATATTCTGAACATTTCTATAAACATTTGTCATTCCATCGAGGAACTTCAAAGGGAACGCTCCGCTATGCTTGGTTACGTCAACTAGAATCTTATGGTTTTCGTTGGAGTCCTTAACTATATTATTAATAGTGTTCGTTAAATATTTGATCGCCAACACTTCATTCTCGTAGCTTCCAACGATCCGTGGACCGATGGAAGTGAGTTGTTCGAGATGATTGCGTGCTCTCTCTGCTATAAACCTTTCTGGATATAATCCTTCTTTGCTTATGGTTATCGGTTCGGGTAGCTTCTTCTCAAATACGATTATGATGATGGACACGAAAAGGAAAAACGTGAAAAGGAAAAACAAATGGTACGATTCATTTGGCAGTACTTCCTTTCTCTTTGCAGAGGCTCTGTCGTCGTACAGAACATCGGCGGATCTTTTGGTAACACGCTGTCGAAATCTTATTCCGTCTCTCTGAAAATTCAGGTGGTTAATACTGAATTAACAAATGATGTAATACAGGAACCATTTAGAAAAATAATATATATTACCATTGTCAATGTTCAGTGATGGAAACTGTTATAGAGACTGATGAAATACTCAAATACCAGCAATAGCACGAGCGATGTCATTCAACTTTGATCGATGCAACATGACATGTATACTCCACAGAATTGTTTTGCAAAAATATAATTTTGTGAAACAAACAAATTAACAAAGTTGTTTTCTTAGTTATCTTTCAATCGGGCTTTCGATCGAAATTAATACTCGTGATTGCGAAGATTTCGTGCGATGATACAACCACTGCAGATGTAGATATCAGAAGATTTATTTGATAAATCAGATATATCCAAAACGAGTCTGTTGAACCACTTTTCTCGTTTCTCTTTTTCATTTAAGAATACCAGGCTACACGCTTGTTATACCAGCATTTCCTTTACATAATTCCCGGCTACTATCGCCGTTCATTATTATCAATCGATTTTATCTTTGCTGTAAAACATTTAGGCAAAGCTCAACCTCGTGCATGTGCCACTCATGTCAACTCATGTGCCACTACGATTAGATACGTATGTACATAGGTACATACTTACTTACCTATATCGCATTTTCTTTTAAACAAAGTTTGTGTGTCCCACTCGTTTACCCGATTCCCACTAACACGAAATTCCCGACTCGCTTGAACGTAGCGTTTGACGGATGAAGTTAGTCGAAACGGGTTATTTCATAATTCTACGTTTCTCAAAAAAAATAACAGATATATACTATATATACATATATATTAACCCGAAATAGACCGACAAAAAAAAATAAGAATGATCCGACGCTCGCCATTCGTTTCAGATAAAAGTCGTCCGTGTATGTAATTAGGCCCTCATAGACTTAGACGACATTGAATACAAATGCGTTAGATTGTATTATTCGATTATTTACGGAAGAAACGTATGAAATTGAATGGGAAAATTCATTTATATATATATAAAAGTATCGGAAAATCAAAATATTAGAATCGTCCTCATACTTATATATATACATGTTAGATTTCCTTAATAAGACATTTCATGAAGTATCACATATGTGCGTTGTTGTTTATATAAGAAATTGGAAATGTATCGATACAAAGTAATTTGTATTATGCAATATAACGTTCTTTAATTTTAATCTTTTTAAAGATTATAGACTGACTATATATATTCCTCTAGATTAAATCCTATATACTATTCTTTAATTTTTAAATAATAATAAATAGTTATGAATAAAGTATATGGAAGGGAAGAAATAACAAGAAAAATCATTTTGCTTGCAGATACAAGTGCGACGTATGATGAAAATCAGGAACGTATCTAATACGTCCTTATTTTCCATATAATATATACACTTGTATATAACTAATATAGTGCTGGAGTTGTTGGTGTACTATATGGGTTACTAGGGTAGAGTGCAAAGGGTACTCTCTGTTCACTGTTTTAAATTGCATCTACTCATTTTTCTTATAAATGCATAAAATTCGGAGTCTACTCCTGACTGCGTGTAGAACTCCGACACGATCGTTTACCGCCATCTGTAGGTGAGCGTTTGAAAGAGACATGAAAATTTGCTGGTTTGACGATAAGGTTTTTTTCCTGTTATAATGGTAGGTGGCCAGGCTCCATAACTAGCAGACGACCGAGTGTAGCAGACGGCGCGTAGCTAGCGTCGTTCGCGGGCGGCCGAGTTTGCGTTTTAAAATCGAACATCGTCGAACGTTGAAAGACACGCTCCTCCGGAAGCCGATCGAGTTCTTGTGTATCGTAATTTCTGTGAAAATCAATCAAAATGGATCCCGAAGCATTCCTGGACATGGCGAATCAGTTCATTAAATTGAAAATGTACCCGTACTTCGATATCGCGCACAGCGTACTCTGTGCGCTACACGTCAGAGAGGATTTAGGACCCGGTAAGCCCAAGCCCACCCGAACCATTCTAAATTTAATCCGGTCACAGCAGCTAGCTTATTGCCTTTTCTGTGATTCTCTACCATCTCCTGAAACACCTCCTTCTTTTATTTTCTTTTTCTGTCCTTCTCATCGATTCCGCCTATGCGCGGAAATCTATTTTTTAACTATCGAGACCATTCCTGATTTTATAGTCTCGAATTGCTCGCGGTATAAAAATACTCCCGGCCGCTTTCTAACGATTATGATCGAGCGAATTAGTTTATTTTATTCGACGATCGGATAATATCTCGTGTATTTTCGTACGCGCCACAACCGTTTACTATTTTTAAATTTGTTCTTTCGGAATCGACGGTTCCGCTTAATTTTAGCTCCTTCACCGTGAAATGCATAATTTCTAATCGCGGTAATTAAACACCGTGTGTTATATTTATATATATGCATATATCTATATGTATGTTCTATTGGCACATTGAAAAAAGTCAAGTATCTGTTACCATGTCTTTGGCACAATTATAATAATCTTATTCTGTAGCCATCACCGAAACTACCCAGCTAATCTATTTCAGTATACACCTTTGCGAGTAGGTCAGATTTTCTTCAAAATTTGGTCTAAGCTCTAGTTACATTCTCTATTTGAGCTTCTCCTATTACATTATTATATTTTTCTCAAGTCTATCGAAAGATAAAAAGTTTACAGTGTGAAGGTGTACTACAATGACTGTATAATTCGCTAAGAAAGTTCTCTTTCAATGACTTCCTTATGCAATGAACCGTGAAGGATAAATCTGTAAATAACCAGAATTGTTTCAATACCTTCCTTACTGTACCGAAACTTTGAATAAATTATTTTACATCTTTGAACACGGAAATAAGAAGTTTATTTTGTGTTAAAAGTAGTATGCTAGGGCAACATTAATTCTATGTTTGTGGTAACTTGGATCACATTTGTATGTACGTGTGGATGTATCATAGTACACTTATAAGGATTCCGAGTGACCTAGTTGAATTAGCACACCCCTTGATATTTCATGGTGTATCAAATGTTCATCGAATCTCTTAGAAAATTCGTTTTTACCCAAAAAACAGCAGTTACTTGATTTTTTATAGAGATAATTGTTTGCTCGATAAAAAGATATGTTGCTTCAATTCAGTGGACTGATCCGAATGCTGGAATTTTGGATAGAAATGTAATTAAATTTTTATGAAGATCATTTTTTGAAATTTTAAAGTTCACAATGCTTTTTTTCAAATTTTCGGATAAAGTACATGTCGAATTTAATCCAAATAATTTATGCATTCAGTATGTATATTCGAATAGGTGCCCAAGCATTCTCGAGAAAACATCCCTTATCATGCTGGCTTTCAACAATGTTGGTGACATTCGCAAGCGGTATGGTGTGCAATGCTCTCTTGGGGGAACCAGTTCTAGCACCTTTGAAAAATACACCACAAGTTCTAGTCGCAACCATTGTTTGGTCAGTATTGATTACCTACAGGATAATGGTGCAAATGATATTTTGAAATACAAATAAATGAACTTATCAACGTATTTAGGTATGTGATATTTTATACACCGTTTGATATTGGATACAAAGTAGCCAAATTTCTACCAGTAAAAATCGTATGCGCAACTCTTAAAGAAATATACAGGTAAATACAAGACAAATATTTCTTATTAGTTCTTTTATTATCTGTATCTTTATTCTTCTGTGTTATTTATTTTTAACTTTAGGTGTAAAAAAGTATATGACGGAGTAACACACGCAGGAAAACTTTATCCGGATGCGTATCTAATCATGGTCATAATCGGTACGCTTAAAGGTAAGCTTTGAATACTATATGATAGCTTCTATATAATGAAATGGTAAACTTAACTCACTTTGTTCACTTGTAGGCAACGGAGCAGGCTTTACCAAACTGTTTGAGCGTCTAATACGAGGTGTATGGACTCCAACTGCAATGGAACTGATGCAACCTAGCTTGTAAGGACAATTCCTTTCTTCCTTCTCTGTAAATCAGTTTAAAAATTAGTACAGGAATATTCAGCGAGAACTGATTTGTTTCAGCCCTACGAAAGCCTCGATGGTTGCATCGATCATCTTTGTCCTAGATAAAAAGACTGATCTCATCTCTGCACCTCATGCGTTAGTTTACTTCGGCATTGTTATCTTCTTCGTATATTTCAAGGTAAACGTTTTTTCCAGCTATCGAAATACTTAATTCTGATTCGAACGTGATTAATGTTATTTCAGCTATCATCGATTTTGCTGGGTATCCACGATCCGTTTGTACCTTTCGAAAATTTGTTCTGCGCGCTATTCCTCGGAGGAATTTGGGATTCATTAGCCAAATTTCTGGGCCGAGGCCAAGCCAAAGACGAGAAAGCGGATGCCAAGAAAAAGGATTAAACGTTTGTACATTTTGTGCGTATACCCTTTAATAATACCATGCGTGCGAATTACGTAACGTCGTTACAAAACGAAGCATAGTTCGAGTCATATCATTCGTTCTAATCCGATTCTGTTTCGCCTATAGATGCATCGAGTCTTCAATGAGATTCATTTTAAAACTAGCAATAATTTGCTGACGAATCAATGAATGGAAACAATTTCAAATCCACATAGCTGTACGATAATCGCATGTTGAAGCGCGACTACCGACAAATCATTGAATATCAGAAGTACAATAATTTATTATTATATACATATATTTGAATAAGGACGAGCGTTGCATACAGCAGGATAGAATGACTTCGATTACTGGGAAAAAATCAGCAGTATTATGTCTGTTAACAACAACTTGCCGCTGAAGTAACTAATATGCAATCCGGCGATTTTATTAAAAAAAAAAGAAACGAACGTAACTTTTTAATATGAATTAGATCGGTTAGTTGGAAAATGATTGTTCGCAGAAACAATAAGATGTACGTGCAATACGATGCGTGAGTATTAGAAATATGTCTCCGATCACTGATTTTTTGATAATATATACCAGGTGAATCACGAATTGTATCAGTAGATATTACTCTGTTATTAGCTGTCCGATCGAAAATGTTTTTATCACATATACATGGTTTCAAAAAAACTTTCACGTGATTACAGCAAATTTTTTGTAAAAAAAAATTTAAAAAGCAATTTTTTGTTAAAAATGTTATGATACGTTTTCGAATTCGCCTTGAAATTCTCTACCAAATAGACGTAAAAAATTATGTTTATTTGCAAAAAATTCAAGGTAACCTTAAAAAAAACGAAAAAAGAGTTGACGAAAAAATTTTTATAATCACATGAAAGCTCTCTTGAAACCATGCAAAAGCTGATAAAAACATTTTCGATCAGACTGCTAATAACAGAGTAATCTCAACTGATCACGATTCGTGGTTCACCCTGTTTATGTGTCTCGTATAAATTTCTAGCGATCGAATTTAAAAATGTTGTTGATACGGTGATTTTGTAGTGCAATATGCAATCTTCCTTACAATCTAAATACATGTTAGGAATTATTAAAGCCAATCTGATCCTAACTTTTTGGCATACCACGAAGGTACGAGTTAAAACATACTCAGGACGATAACGAAGTTCTATAGTTTCGACGAATATTTCAGTGATAAGATTTCGATTATAAAATGCATGACAGAAAAAGTTTTTAAAACGTGTAAAAGATACTCGAGGGAACGTACACCTCTTTTATACTATTTTATTATGATATCAAAGGGTTGGTACTTGCCACACGTACAGGTATCAAAGTGTTTGCCTTGGACTCAACGATGTGAACATAATTTATTATGAAAATTAAACTATTTAATTTTCATATGATGTTCCACTTGTCAGAACGTTGTACATTTTCATGTAATAAAATGAAGTTTGCTCTTCCACGTTTGTAGCCTGATGCACCATCCTTTTCGATTTTACACAATAAACGAGGCCAGTCTTGAATAGAGAGAAATCTTTTTATTAAAAAGCCATTAAGAAGAATCACGATCGAAGCTACGCTGATCAAACTCGAGAAAGATCAAAGGGTAACAAAAGCAAAAGTCACATTTCGAAATAAAAATTTAAACGATTAACTAGTTGCTTCTGGCGAAAGTACATTTACGTGTTTGCCTCACGCACAGTGGAATCTTAGAAGTGTGCATACAATTAAATGCATCGGGATTCGTTACGTCTGTCCAATCCTGATGACAATACAGATTGCCTTTGCAATTATCATCGCAATGATACTTCGGTTCTTCCTGATACGAAGATACGCAAACTGCGTAAGGCACGCAAGTAGGTCTACTGCATGCTTCTACGCGTTTATCAAGGAACTTCTTCTCATAGTCATCCTCTGTTAGCGTGTCTTTATCAGACTTTTTAATTGTTTGGCTCTCTGTACACTTTATCACTCTGACTAAGATAGGGTCACGTTTCTGAGTACCAACAGTGATTCTCTGTTGCTTATCGGTGTCTACTTTATTTGAACACACAGAATCGTCCAAACCATTTTGAACACCCGTGTCGCGCGTCTGTAACAATGACCCATTCGTGCCAACGTCTCTGTATTCGCAATGGGCACAAACTTCTTTGTCAGCAAGTAGTTTCTTTGCTTCTTTTAATGTAGGAGCCCTTTCGCTCCCATCCCCCTGGACACCTGTAGATCGGTAAACCAGCTTGTACGGACCTTCCTTGGTCATAGTTAATTTATTTATGCAGACGCTAACTGTTTCCGCGTTGGACAAGGTCTGTACGCACTCGTCGTTGGTTAGATGCACTCCTAAAGCCGTGACCGCGAATTCTTTGATTTTTTTTACCATCTCCGTTGCATCAGTTGCACAACTAGTACTGTGTTTCTTCTGTTCATCTAAAATCAATGATTTCCCGATGACCAAACGCAAAGTAGACAAGCTCAAATAACTTACGGTCGGTTTGCGACTTTATGCAACGAGATCCACGACTTATTTTCGAAGACAACATCTTGCACAGAAGCTGCTGCAGCGCAGTGGTCACCGTAGGGTCTTTCATCAGCTCGGACATGTTACGTGGACATGTCTCCGCGTTGCATGCTTTCGTATACGCCTCAGCTGTTATTTTTTACAGGGATATAATAAAAGAAATGAAAAATCTATTTACAGACTTAGACAGAAAGGAAGATTTTTGTATAATAACCCACTTTCTCCTACCGCAGCTTCTTTGTAATCTTTCTGCCGGACGCAACGCTTTAAAGAGCCATGGGACTTTGCTCGAGATGGGGTTACACACTCTCCGCCAGTACCAACACTCTTATAACATGGAGTAGTTACGGAACCGCTGCTATGAACTCTTTGAACAGACGATGATGTCTGAACGTCCCTCGTTCTCTCCAACGAAGACGACCGAGCCGTACTTCCTTGCGATACACAAACAGTACTCTGCGTCCCTTTCGATGCTTGGCCATGTACACTTACTCCTCTGTCCTCTAAATGTTGTTTTACAGTATATACACCCATTCGTTTTTCTTGCAAGTGGTTTATAGTTTGAATCGAAACGCTGTGTCTTTCTTCTGGCACACATACAGTGCACTGAGTTCCCCATTCCCTATACACGACCGTGCTAGTCTGCGCATCATTCTTCTTCAATTCCAGAGGCAATTGAGTCCCTTTCGTACACAATTCTGGTTTTAAGCACTGGACCCCTTGATCGCATTGACAAGCACTCTGCATCCCTACTGAATATTTCTTCGAGTCTGATAGAATGATCTTGAATTGAGCACACGCTTCTATAGCATCGCTTTTCTCTTCAGGATCAAGTTGCACCGCTTGATACTCCGTAGTCTGTATCCCCTCGTCTAATTTCGGAATTTTAGCTGGCTTGGACGGGTCTCTCGCGAAATCTCCAGAATCGTCTGTGTATGTTTTCGAATGAACGGTGCGGTATGTTGTATCTAAAACAGCAATGTAACGATTAGACTGTGGATCTTTATGCAATTATCGCTTTTATACGACAGAGTTTAGTATGATTTTCATTTATCTCAGACCTAAAAAGATTTTATTTAATTCATAAATATCCGCAGACGTTTACATTTAGATTTGAATCGATGTACCTTTAACGCATCCACCGCACGGCGCATATGTTAAGCCAGGAGAGTCACTGTAGAAATTAGCGCAGGGAATAATTCTCTGCTCCTGTTTCTCAACCTTTTTATACTTAACATTCTCCCAACCGCAGGACGGACACTTCAGAAACGGTGGTTCATATTTCTTGCCACTGACTTTCGTTGAATCAGTGATTACTGAATTTACCGAGTTAGATGGAGTCCTGGGGTACTCTGTTGAAAAGCGGTGCCACATTATTCTATCGATACCGGTACTTTCCATGAAGACGTTGTACCTGGTTCTTTTGACTCGAAGTCTCTTTTAGGTTTACAAGTGCAAGGTTTGTCTCCGTCTCGAGCTTTCGAAACGATTCTCGCTTGAGGACAAAGGACATACTTCGTTCGTACAGTTGGACGAGCTTCGTTAGTTTTCCGAGGCGCGTATTTCACACTTGATCGAGCTGATCTACTTCTTCTCGCGACCGTGTCGCAAGTCGCGTTGGTACACGGCTGAATTCTCGTTTTAGCTTCTTTTCTATTAGAATAGTGTATGTCGTCGCTGCTTAAAGATTTCAGGACCGATGTGTCCGGATGCACAATCCTCGTAGGTCCCACAGAATTTATGTTCTCCTCGTCGCTGATCACTCTCGCTAACATCTCCGCCACTATGTTGTACCAAGAGACTGGCGACTTGTACTGTTTCTGCGTTTTCAGTCCTTTAATCGTTCGCAATTGTTCTCTCTTATACCTACGCCAATGAAAATCATTTTTATTCAATTAAATAATTAGATTCGTCGAACATGTTGTAACCACGACTCGACTACGTTCACGATTATTTAAAAGTTACACGGTAGATTACCGGCAAAGTGAAATCTGTGGTTGTGAATTATTTTTGAGAAAGCTACTACGTTCAATCGTGTTCGTTTCTTTTTACTTTTCTCTTATCAGCTTGATCTGTTGCATATAATCGGTTACGGTAAAGCCAGGAATACGTAGATCGTCGATAATCCTCTGTAAAGCTTCGTTTTTCTCCTTGCAGTTGTAATAGCGTTTGTCGTAAGGATTCCAAAGGCACGGATACTGCTTGTACACTTTCAAGAATTTCATAACTAATTTCTCGCTCCACTTGGACATTTTGATGATCGTGGTGTTCCTATCGACCGTGTTCCGACCCGGTGATCCCGCGAGAACGTCGAATTCGATATATTTTGCACGTTTACAATTTTTCGCGTACTGTCATGATGGAATTTTTAACGGTTAAGAAACACGAGTGAACTTGATCGCGAGATCCATCGATCGAGAACGTTGTCGCAACGCATTGCATCATTCTATTAAACTTTTCTTTGTATATCGACTATTACATTCACCGAAACAGTGTAGTTTAACATTTTATATTTTTCGCACTAGACAGCAACAGATTAAAAGAGATTAAATTCTATTTGCAAAATTGGCAAGACGCGTCGGCTTCAATTTTAATTAAGGGTAAACCGCAGCTGCAAACCGTTTCGTCGCGTACGATTCTGCACTCGCTACAGCTAGAATTACAACAAGCCGCGTTAAAACTATGCGAGATGTATTTCATAGTGCTTAGACGTTCTTGAGCGATCAAGGTCTGTATACGTTTCTCTAGCTTGATAGCGGCTTCTACGAAACATTTATAAATTGAATAATAAAGCTACTATTGTTAGTTTTTATCATATTTACCAAAGTTAATATTCCGCAACTGACACGCTATACTCTTCCCGAACATATCAAATTCGTCGCAGGATATTTTTCTCCCTTCATGTTCCGCCTCAGCGTCCCCCTGAAAATATTTTTCAATTTTAGATTACCGAGATTCTATTTTAACACTAGATTCACAGAACCCGTCAAAATGACGGGTTCTACAATAATATTCTTAATTTGCGATTATTAAGATTGTAAAGATGCTTCCCTGAAGAATTATTTACCCAATTTATTTCTTTGGGTAGATATTATTGGAAAAATGGCCAAAAATTTGGAAGACACATTCTTGTTATGTTTATAAAATAATGTAAAATAGTTATTTCCAGAGCTCCGTAAACCTAGCGTTAATAACAATAATGGTTTCCTCTTTTCTTACCGAAATATTTTTAGCAACTACATCGTCGATCGTACAGGTTTGGCACGCGCTGCTTGTAGTTTTGAAAGCAGAAAGATCTGTTTGCATTTCACTTTCTGTAGTGATGCATTTTCTTGTGCTGCAACCAGTATTAATCCTAGGTACTTGCGGATGCAAGTAATTTGTTCCTTTGCCATTGTTCTCGCCTGTACAATTTTTCCTGTGAAAATAAGTATGTATTAAATAAGAGATTATGTGGGAATTTTTCGAAGACTGATTTTACCTGGGGCTTGTCCGAGGTTGCGTCCGATTACAATGCCTTTGCGTTCTTTTTAATTCTACTGTACTAGAATTTCTTAACTGATCGGTTACCTCGCTACTGTGATAATCTGTAATTGGACTTTTTTCCTTGTTGCATACCTGATATATAAAAAATTATAGTAAATATATAATATTTATAAATGATGGTTTTACCTTCCAATCGTCATGTTTGTAGCCGCACGTTTTAACAAATGGAAATAGTATTTCGTGTAAAACTGGAAACCAATTTACGTTTGGTTTATATATCTTTTCGCACGATATCGCCGCACCAATTTTCGATAATTCGTAACAGTACTGCGCCTTTATCTGCGTTATCTTCTTTATACAATCACAAACTGTTAAACAACTGTTAAACATAGACTCCACGATGTTTTTATAAGCTTTGTAACGGCTGAATTTGCTTTTGTACTCGGGATAAAACGGATTCCACAAACATTCGTGTCGGCTATAAAGAATCACTAATTTCAACGTTTGATTATCAGTCCATGCAATTGACATGATATTGCTTCGATTATTTTTGTATGATCAGGTTATTTAACCGTTCTCGATCAAGTCCCAACGTATATCACATCATTACAGCTTCACAATCGCATGTCTTGAAGTTGTATTAAAATCTATTGCAAGAATTTTCTTCTTGGAAGCATGTGATGAACAAATCGCGTTTGAACTCTTCATTATACATAGACGTGTATTTAAAATATGTAACGGAAATTTAAAAAAAGAAATTAAACATTAAAAAAGTGAAAAGATACATGAAGTAAACTAAAAGTCCGTTTACGAATTTAATCCAAGTAATATATGTATTCAATATTTATTAAACAATTTTCATCGAAACGTGTTTGCTCAACGTTACAAGAAATAAAGAATATTACAAAGATCAAAAAGTTTATTCGGCCATTTTTTCTTGTTAAAAGCATTAATCTAATATTAATCATATACGTGACATATGATTTTAAATTATTTGTGCATGAAGTAATAAAATTAGTTCGAATATGATCAATTTTTTTCCGTTACCGACTAGAACCAGCAATCTATTTCAACGAAATTTAATGCTTTGAAGCTAGTGTTATTTTTCTTTTTGCACTACGCGGTGTCTCGCTTAATGAAAAATATTACTTTCTTTACTTAAAATATATATTCGTTGAATATGCATTAAATCTAGTGGCATGATTGTAGCTTCAAAGCACCCAAATTCATGGACACATAATAAAATTGTTCATGTATAACCATGAATATATATGATTAGGTACGCGTTGTACGTTCCGCAGATTTACATTTTAAAACGATCTAAGCGTGTAAAGTGAAAAATATTAATGTTCCGTGTATCGTACGTCATTAACAAAAATATACATTCCTCCTTCATCACGCACAGGCTTAGATTATTAATTATATTACTTATGTAACATTATATACAATGATGGTTTTGTATGTAACAAATATAGTGTTACGAGTATTGGTCGAAGATCGCCCACGCAACAATATATATATTTATATATATAATTTGTTTTGTAATTGTGTTTGTTTGTTATGTTTATCTTACTATGCTTACGTTTATATTATTTACGCTACTGACATGGCTTTATGAAGCAGGTTCAATGGTTGAACATAACGTAGGTAGTTGTTGCGGTTCAAAGTTTACAACTTCGTGATAAACGAGCTCTGAAAACGAGAATGTCTCATAATTATTAGTTCATTTGAATATTGTTCCCGAGTTAGGATGAGAATCATACCTTTCCATTTTTCTACTGGCAAGTCCATGTCCTCGAAACTTTGATCGTACGGAAGTGATACCGGTTCATCCGTTGGATCCGCGTATTGAGCAAGATATGGGTGAGCTAATGCCAGTTCTGCTGTAATTCGTTTCTCCGCATCCAACTCCAACATTAACTCAAGTAAGTCTATGGCTGCGAAGCAACGCATAATTACATTAACTTAATTTCTGTTGTGTCTATTAGGCACTTATTGTTACTCAGTTCCACACGGATATCTAAACTTGGGCTGTTACTTTTTCGAAGCTTCGACTCTGCGAAACTTTGAAACTTCGATTCTCATCACCTTCGAAGTTTCTGAAATCAAAGTTTCAAAACTTGCATTCTTGTCACCTTCAAAGTTTCAGAAATCGAAGCTTCAAAATTCGAAGCAAACTTGAATATTCATGGGACCATTTCACGTGAAATTACGCTTACCCAAAGGATTAGCTCCTCGGAAAACATCCTTGAAATTCTTCTTCTTCAAAGGCGGTAAACTTTGTATGTAATTCCTCGCCTAAAACAATGTTGACGATTCTTTACGTAATCTACCTTGCTTCACAAATATACGAATTACATAATAATTTTCTAAAGCTACAGATAGTATACATTATTTGTTATACCACACTCTTTGTATATCTTTAAATATCTTGCTCTTCGTATAACGTAAACTCAAAGCAAAATCATATTGTTGTATGCGATTCATCAGATTAAAAAAAACGATTACCTCTTGGCTGCTAATTTTGCTTAAAGTTTCTTCTGTGGGTGTACCACAGAGTACTAAGACTCGTGTTAGATGATCAATGGCTGCTTAAAGTTAAGGTATGTTTGAAGCATAATTCATTATACAACAGGGAAGATTTGAATTAGTGTGGAGTTATGTTAGAATTGCATCTATTCAAAGCGGTAATCTTCATTCCGAAAGAGGATGTAACAAAAAGGATAGAACACACGGAGAATTAATATATGTATACTCACACAGTCAATCTTCTAATGACAATGTTGCGTTTATTGGCATTTTTGTTAAGCTCAATCAATTCGAGAGATCATTCAAAATGTTATCGATTTCGATGCCATAAGTACATGCGAGGCATTTAAGCCGTAACACAGTATAAATCGTGCACTAATAAAATACTCTATGGATTTCTATTCGACAATTCATGTATTACTCACCGACTCCGATGATATTTTTTGCATGAACTCGTCTCGTGGAGTACCCAAAATTTCCATTATTAAGTTCAGTTGATGTATATCTGCTCTTGCTAAGGTTCCACCACACCTTTCTCTACTTTCACTAGACTTTTCGTTATTATGATATTACAAATAACGTAACTGAGCGCGTTGAAGCATATTAAAATACACAGATAAATATATATATATGTTAATATATATATATATATATTCCTTCCTTTTTTAACATTTAGGAAGCTTCCGCCAGCAAGAGTCAAAGCTGTACAAAAAGCGAAGAGTGCCAGGAGGCAAATAAAAGAAAATTGTATTAATGTATTAGCACCAAAAGATGTTAAAGCGAAACAAAAGCCATATGTAGAGCCTTAGCAATAAGCACAGTTATCAATTCTGTGATAGTTAAAGATTCGTGATACGTGTTTCACAGTTACAAGATGAAGTTGGGATGTACGTATATTAGTATTGCATGATTAAACAGAAAGCACAGATAATGACTGATTGGACCAAATACTTTGAGAGCTTGAAAAGGATACGATCGGTGCCAGGAAATAATGTTCTTCCTGTTAATAATTCGGCCATTATACATCCAACCGACCATATATCGACTAAAAGAGGGAATAGATTTAAATTCCATAAAAAAAACATGATCAGAAAATATTTGTAAACAACAGAAAATAATAATCACCTGTTTGATTGTAATGCATCCAATTAAGCATGATCTCTGGAGCCCTATACCATCTTGTGGCAACGTAACCAGTCATTTCATTCTCCGTAGGCCTGGCAAGTCCGAAATCTAAAATCTTCAGCTCACAATCTTCGTTTACAGCTATGTTGGAAGGCTTTAAATCCTGTATATTCAAAACGCTGTAGTTCATGTACTCTCTAAGGGTTAGACTAGTTTCGATACTCGTTACATCTTACCCTATGTATTATACCCGCAGAATGTATGTACTTGAGGCCTCGAAGGATTTGATATACAAGAAACTGTACATGATCGTCGGAAAGCTTCTGAGTCCTTACAATATTATTGAGATCTGCACCCATCAGATGCGTGACTAAGTATCTGTAAAAAGTGCACAATATTACTAAAATTCGCAGTCTAATAATCACTAGACTCCGGATTTTATGCATTTATAACAAAAATGAGCGAGTGCAATTTAAAACATCAAAAATATTAAGACTTTAAGAGTATTAATATATTATTTTCACCACATTAAAATTATTAATGAAGAATATAGATTTATATTTAGCTCTTGCGTCTTACAATTGATACACGAACTTCTTATTTTGCATAAACATCCCGAGTCTAAGAATCACATTGATAAGTCTGTGAAAATACGTACACCTGCTGAAAGTCTTCCAGGGAGGAAGACGGATGAAATACATCTAATAGACCGATCACCTGCAACAGATATTAATGAATATTCGATTTGTTAGTCGAACATTTGATAATAATCCATGCAGTCTTGTAATTTGAAAAGTAAAAATAAAATTCAGTGGTCACCGACAACATAGATCCTCTTATTTTTAGGTGCCAAGACAAAGTTTCCGAATGCATCTAATTCCCACAGTGCCAACTGCCGGAATGCATTATATACGTACATATATACAGAGTGTCTTGTAATGTAACGATCTCAAATAACTGGTAAATTATTTGTTGTACAAAAAAATGTATGCTACAAAAATTGCATGGTTTCCTGGGGAGCATACAGTGCTCTAATCTGTTTTTCATTACTTTGCTTTTTTATTGAGATACTTTAGTGAAAAATATTTTAGTAAAAAAGTACAAATTGAATTTTTTTACTCACGTTCTCATGATTCATGTGCTTCAACATACGTAGCTCCCTATACGTTCGCTTAGCATGTACAGCTGACTGGAATGGCCTGACTAACTTTTTGATCGCTACCTTATGCCCGGTTGTTGTGTCAACCGCTGAACTGAAACAATATAGACACATTTTATGACTAACCACTTAGTCATACGATAGAAAATAACAAGGTGGCGCGTGTCTATTGTTGAACCTCCCATTGTTCCATTTGGAAATGCAATTTTATCGAACAAATGGCTTTGTTAGATAGCAAGATAATCCTACTAGGAAAACATCGTTTCGAACGCTCTAATTTTAGTTCCCACGATATATGCACTCTTTGCACTCTGAGCTATTTTAACTCGAAAATTAAACATTTCTTCTGACTTGGAATAATTCTTTCGATGGATATAAAATTGATATAGCACCTCGTACAATACTGAAATGTTCAAAAATTGATTAAATACCAACATATTTAATAATGTAAACAATAATGGAATAATGGAACAGCAATTTTTAGTGGCGACTCTGAATCACCACTCGAGCGCTAAGACTTAAATATATAAAACAAGAGCGCTTTCTGCGTTCGAACGAGTCGCCGCGACGATATCGTGTAATCTGACATCGGAAAAATGTGGAAAATACAAAAATTAGGTATCGTTCAACAGCTTTCCTCGAACGTAAGCAAGAGAAATGCTAGAAATGTCAAGGTTATGATTGGTTCATGGTCAGAATATAATGCCGTGTTATTTGCGAGGTAAAAAAAACGTGGTAGCGGAAAGTTTGAACGGGATGTTCGAGAATCCTGAGATCACGGATGATTGAGAAACGCGACTGTGACGTATTCATTTATTGTCTAGCTTACCTGACTTGTCCGTAAGCTCCTGATCCCACTGGAGTGAGCATTTGATATCGTTCCGGAACCTCCCATTCGGTCCTATTTATTTCTACTTTATGAAACTGCGGCATACTACGCGTGAAATTCTTTCACTCCGGTGTAACAGAATTCACAGAAATACGCTTGAGACACGTACAACCACTATGCACTAACGTTTGGGACCACGGTTTACAGACACTTCGTACATTTCCAAATTAGCCTACTATTAAAAACCACACATCCATCGTGTGTAACACCACGGTCGACTATGACAATCGATATCGCGCGCTGTTTTTTCATCAACGAGTAATCGACTTCTCTGTCTGTCGATTTATTTAACCACCACGCACACAAAGTTACACAGAGCACAAAACATATGTGTGTAAGGCACCTTTGTCAAAGAGTAGGGATACAAGAGACGACAGAATGGACCTTTAAATTTGTTGTATAGGCACGCGGGAAATTCAAATCGACTGGATTTAATATTCTTATTGTTAGTTCGCAGTATCTAATAATTACAAGTCTGTTTATTTTGATTTAAAATGTAATACGTCACTTAATTTGTTCCGCCTTTGTCCTACTGCTAAATTTTGTCTATATAATTCAAATCCAGCTCAGTGATTCTCAATTTATGATGAATTTACGGTAACTTGGCAGTAGTTTACAAGCAGTCACATTTTATTTGAAATACAATAGGAAAAACAATAATTTATAGTAACCAGCATAAATATAATAGCGCAGTTTATAATAAAGAGATTTCTTCTCAAACTTGATCTTCTTTCGAACCTACAATTTCTTGCACTGTCATCATAATTTCCATATAAGTTCTAGAAAGATCCATTCTAAATATAAATTCTAGAAAGACTATTGAAAATTACAATGTATCGATAGCGCAACTTTCGATAGTCTCATATGTAAATGAGCATACGCATGTCTAAATTGTTTTCCTATACCCAATGATAAGGTGTATATAGCTCCGCTCCGTGTCTTTTATGTTCCGTTGTCAGTACTTTTCCTATTTCACTGTTCATTGGTGACCATTGGTGACTGCTGGTGACCGTTAGTAAATGACGTGCTAAAATTGTTTCGAACAATTGTGTTTCGATCATGGATACGGATGACTCTGACCCGGTCGAATACAAGCCTTCCCTTGAGAATATCATTCAACAACGATCGTTACGATGGATATTTGTCGGTGGCAAGGGCGGAGTTGGTAAAACTACGTGCAGGTAACCATAACCTATAAGATCTGTTTCTCTCTATTACATACAGTAGAACATTAAACGTACACGACAGCTCCTTACCCATTTAATCGTTCTTCCAGTTGTTCCTTGGCAGTGCAATTGTCAAAAGTGAGAGAAAATGTACTCATCATATCGACAGATCCAGCGCATAACATTTCTGATGCTTTTGATCAGAAGTTTAGCAAAGTTCCAACGAAAGTGAAGGGTTTCGATAACCTGTTCGCCATGGAAATAGATCCAAACGTTGGCCTTACCGAACTGCCCGAAGAATACTTCGAGACTGATTCAGGTAATTATTGTTACGCATACACAGTATGGAACATATTAATGAATATGTATAATCAGTTTCAGATGGAGAGGCGATGAGATTGAGCAAAAGCGTAATGCAAGAGATTGTAGGAGCATTTCCTGGCATCGATGAGGCTATGAGTTATGCGGAAGTCATGAAGTCAGCATTAATCTAAATACTGTGTTGAGTACGAAAGAATTGTGACAGGAAGGGAACAGGGCAAGAAGTCTGACCACTCGGATGTCGTTTCCATTCCTCTTGTCCTTTTTTTTTATTTAAGGGCAGTGGGGAAATGCTGTTACGCACACCCCCCCTAAGATGAATGTTGGGGGGTAGTGTGGGACTCAGTTCCCCCTAAGATGGAATTTGGGGAATGGAACTGTTATCCCTACCCATACCAACTAAAAACCACACAACTAAAAACCACCACTATATTCAAGAGTAGGAGCAGACAGGATTCCACTGTTCGTATTCTTCCTGAATGCTCCTAATATCTCTTGATTAATCCATTCATGTTCTTTTCTAATTCCATTCCTCTTGTCCTGTTTCCTTTCCACTACAATTCTTTCGTTCTCCGCACAGTACAGTAAGTGTTCGCGTGTTACACAGCTTTGTAAAATATCGAATTTTTCAGGCTCGTCAAAGGAATGAACTTCTCGGTTGTTGTGTTCGATACCGCACCAACAGGTCATACTTTGAGGCTGCTATCGTTTCCACAAGTTGTCGAGAAGGGTCTCGGAAAGTTAATGAAACTGAAGATGAAAATTAGTCCTTTCATTACACAGGTTCGGAGGGAGTATAGCAGTTAATGTTACATTTGTAACGTCGATCCTAATTTTTAATATATTTCATTCCAGATAAGCTCGTTACTGGGTATGACGGACTTCAACATAGATACCTTTTCCAACAAAATAGAGGAGATGCTTACCGTGATTAGGCAAGTTAACGAACAATTCAGAAATCCTGACCAAACAACTTTTGTTTGCGTATGCATAGCAGAATTCTTGTCTTTGTACGAAACGGAGAGGCTTGTACAGGAGCTCACAAAGTGTGGAATCGACACTCATAACATTATAGTGAATCAGCTGCTGTTTGTGCAAGAACAGGATGCAACCTGCAGACTCTGTCTAGCTAGGCACAAAATACAAGATAAATATTTAGAACAGGTAAATCGTTATTATATCAAACGAAGTATACAAAATAAGCTTAATTCGATTCAATTTTCTC
This sequence comes from Lasioglossum figueresi, assembly GCA_028455805.1. NCBI lineage: Eukaryota > Metazoa > Arthropoda > Insecta > Hymenoptera > Halictidae > Lasioglossum > Lasioglossum figueresi. The sequence goes on along the minus strand of CM052189.1, from coordinate 1,214,576 downwards.
CAGATAATGGATCTGTACGAAGATTTTCATATAACGCAGCTGCCTTTGTTAGAAAAGGAAGTTCGCGGAGTCACGCAAGTCAGAGAGTTCTCCGAGAACCTTCTTAAGCCATACAAACCTTAACGACTATAATATATAAGTAAGTACGACTGTAATATAAGTCGTGATATCTCCGATAAGAATCCGTAACTTTATATATAATCAAAAGCTTTTGTAAACTTATAAAACATATATTGCGAAATTTGTATAAGAGGTAATATTTTTATTTATAATATGTTCCTTTGCATGTAAAAGTTTCGCTTTGGTGTCTATGCATTAAAAAAGTTCGCATTTAATTGAGATCGTGTGAATTTAATTTTTCTATCATGTCAATTGATCACGGAAACCTCTCTACCGATCTGAACGAATGCATTTACAGCATGCTCTATATCGTTGCGTGTGTGCGCAGCACTGATTTGAACACGTATTCTTGCTTTATCCTTTGGTACGACAGGATAACTGAAACCGATCACGTAAATGCCTTTCCCTGTAAAAAGATAGATCAATGCTCAACCTTTCTAATATCATACGTCGAAGAATGTATTGTAAAATCCATACTAATCATCTTGTCGGCAAATTCAGAAGCTAATCTCGCATCTCCTAACATGACAGGGCAGATGGGATGATTATCACCGCTGATTGTAAAACCTGCAGCTTTCATACCGTTTCTGAACATGTTGGTATTGTTTTCCAGTCTGTCCAGAAACTCTGTAGATTCTGTTATTAGATCCATGACCTGTGCGCAAAAAACATTAACCTCGCTTGGAGTCCAAAATTGTACATTATAATACAAGGAGTCTAAACGAACCTTGCTAGCTGACGCTACCACAGGAGGAGGCAACGAATTCGAAAATAAGTATGGCCTGCTGCGCTGCCTTAGCAATTCGATTAATTCTTTTTTACCAGTCGTGTAACCACCAGCTGCTCCACCTAGAGCCTTGCCTAGCGTCGAGTTAATGATATCGATACTACCTAGCTGGTTAAAATAGTCTTCTGTGCCTCTATAATTTAGCAATCAGGGACAAAATTGAGTGGACATTTTAATCTGCGGTTCCTCTACATATTGTAAACCAGTTCAATTAGGGTAGCACGTAACGTAACTACATACCTTCCACGTCGTCCAAAAAATCCAGTAGCGTGACAGTCGTCCACGAAAGTGATGGCGTTGTACTTTTTCGCAAGCTCGAGAATTTTTGGCAACGGCGCGACAGTGCCGTCCATAGAAAAGACACCGTCGGTGGCGATCACGCATAGGCGGGAGGACATGCTTTCTTGGAGCTTATTCTCCAAATCTATCATGTCCCTATGCTTGTACCTTTTCATAGAATATCATTCGATGTTATAGTCGTTACTAAAATAATACATTTACCTATATTTCTCACCTGTATTTCTTTGCCTTACACAGTCTGATACCATCGATAATAGAAGCATGATTCAGTTCATCGCTCAGTACAGCGTCTTCAGGTGTTAGCAAGGTCTCAAAGAGTCCTGTGTTCGCATCGAAGCAAGATGCATAAAGAATCGCATCTTCCCTACCGTGAAAATCGGCTATCTTCTTTTCTAATTCCACGTGAATGTCTTGAGTACCGCAGATAAACCTTACAGAACTCAAACCGGCTCCGTATTTATCCAAAGCCTGCTTCGCTGCTGAAATCACTTCTTCATTGCTCTAAATCAGAAAGATTAGTTGTTAAATGTATAAAATACTGCGTACAAATGTTAGTAGTCAAACTTACGGATAAACCTAAGTAATTGTTAGCACAGAAATTAAGAGCTTCTACTCCATTTGTTAATGAAATTCGTGTACGTTGAGGTGAAGCAATTAGTCGCTCGGTTTTCCATGTACCAGCTACTTTTATTGCTTGCAATTCTGGTTTTATGCACTCCACTAGAGAACTCATGCTTTTTTGTAATATCCATCTTTTGTAATTAAGTCTCAGACCTGTTATTTATATATAAGATAATTGAGTTATTCAAATAAATATTCTGAAGTTGTTCAAGTAGAAATGAAAGAAATACTTTTCTCAAGAATGGGACTCATATCTGGAAACGTTTGCTGTTTGTATACCTGAATCTATACTGAATGATATCTGATCAAAGTGAAATGAAAGTAAGATGAACTAGTCAAACCTGTTTAGTAGTATAATGACTTTCGAGCTTGGCTTATTCTTATATTCCTGTTACGTGATATAATGCTTGATCTATCTTGGTAAATAACATTCGTAGTACATTATGAATTTTTGTTTAATATTAATATTTATGTTATATCAAGGTAAGGAGAAAAATAACATTATTAATTTAATTTCCATGAGATTTATTTCGTAATCGTATGTCCTCCTCGTAATTTTTACTTAAATTTTAATAATATATTAATTTATTTAAGGACTTTGTTCTTTTTAATATTCGTTAGTGTCTAAGTTTTTATTAGAAGCGTTTTCTGTTGCAATATGACTAACATTTTGTTAAACATTATTTATTAGTTTTTATCTAACGTTTATTGAATTTCATCGATGAGAATGTACTATTATTTGGAGCTACATTGCAATATTCAACTGGACAGCAAACATGCTAAACGCATCGATTAGAATGCATCTCGATATTACTAACGTTCTATTATTCTATACAAGATTGGGAATTATTATTACTTTTTATTATTAGAAATATTGTTATATGTTTACTCTTAAATCTGCCAGTCTTTTTGTCATAAATTGCATTCTGAAATCTCACTATTTGGTCTGTCGTACTTGGTCTTAATTATCATGTATCTCTTACAGAATTAATTTATCCAGAAGCGACAAATAATACAGCAACGTAATTATTAGACTGTGAATGTCTATGCAATTTTTTGTAGACGAATTTTAAGAAATTCGAATCAAATAAAATCTTATTTTCCGTGGTAGTAGCCCTTATAGATCTGAAGTAAATAAAAATCGTACTAAATTCTGTCGAATTTTATATCCTAGCATTTTTTGAAAATTTTCGAAAGCAATAATTGCATAAAGATCCGCAGTCTAGTAATTATAAGTGGTACACACTTTTACGAATTATTCTGGATACTTTTGCTCTAGTTATTATATTGGAAGAAGAAATAGAAGGATTAGAATTTCCATTCGCGTAGCTATACGATCTTTATAAATATCTACGATTGAAAAATTTCAATAAGATGTAGAATGGTATTTAGCTTTTAATTCAAGATTAATTAATCAAAATCAATATACATGTAACTTCGTATGTTCTCCAATTTACACCTATAATACTCGACATATATATATATATATATATTTCCCCAAAAAATTGTTCGTATCGAGTTTATCTTTACAATAAAGAAACTTCAACGTCTGTGAACGTTTCATGATGCCTTGCTTTTCACAGAGAGACGAGTTGCTAAAGAATACGCGTGCGGGAAATTATGTACGATCACGTAAACCATGCCCAGGTAGATGATGATGGCGATTGTGAGAAAGAGATCAAACACAGCTGGCTTCACACTGAAATGTAACAATGAATTAATAAACGATGTTGTTCGCAAACGGTAAATATAATAAAAAAGAATGTACCTGTACACATTGAGCGTGGCTTTGGTAACATCGTAAAATACAAATTCTGGATCTTGTTTATCAGGAGTGTGTAACGTAACTTTAACATCCACGAGACATCTGGCCATCGCTTCCTTTAACGTACTAATTAACATATTATTCTTGTCTGCCAATAAGGGAGCGGCTCTTGGCTGCAACGCTAAATAACTGAACCATAACGATAACGATTCCTTCGAAATCTCCTGCAAGAATCAATAATTCATACAATAAGATCCCCCTTTGTTCTTTCATTTCGCTTAAGAGAATATTAGCGTACCAATGGATCTGTGAAGATTTGACTAGAGCTTAAGTTATATATGTGCCTCGCTAATGCTTCAGCTACTACTTGGGTGTGCTTATGCAGCCTATCTATTTGCCCTGCTTTCATTAAGTCTAAGATCGTTGTTCTAATTGGATCGTCGTGGCTTTTCAGCGTGGACAGAGTTGTAGCTGGTAATCTTCTCATACTATATCTTTCGTGCTCCCAAGCCAATGCTTTATCGGCTAGATTTATTTTTTTGTGCACTCCTTCCACGGAAGTTATATTCAGTGACTCCGAAACAGTTTTCAATTCTTTGTAGAAGAGACCACCGGTTGAATTTTCTTTCGGTGGTTTCGACACGTGTACGTACAGATTATCATCGGTGGATACAGTGTCCAAGCAAATAACGTATGCTGCATCCTAATGAAAAGACATAGAATAGATTATGCTGCCTTTGCTTAAAATTATAGAGAATACTTTTAAAATGTGTATTACTTGTATTATAGAGCCCTCGAGGCTATCCAGCTGATCTTCCAACCACTTTTTACTACCTTGATAATTAAGTTTCCCGGCACCAGTTACTATGAAAACGAGGTTGTACTGTGGCCTCGATCTGCTGGTCGAATACAAAATCGAGAACAGTCTCGCTATCTCCAATAACATAGCTACTCCCGACGCATTGCTGTCTGCACCGAAAGACAACTCCTGTTTAGAAGAAATATATACACTTCAATTCCCATAATATGTGCTCGGCACATTCATCTGAATTTTAGCTTTCAATTTTAATTTACAAACGCTACGAACTTCTGTGCCAACCTCATACTAAATTTAAAGTTTCCAGATTGTAAACATTAAATGCGAGTAATTCAAAGTGAAGTGCACACTTACAGGTGCGACTCCTGTGCTGTCATAATGAGTCACCAGAGCTATAGTCGGTAGCTTCTCGTCTGCTCTGGTGCCAGCTAGTCTGCCATGTAGCGTGGCGACTTTAACATCTACTTTAACAAGCGCTTGGCCAGACGGCACAACGACTTGGTAGCCACTGGCGGATATAGAGTTAAACATCGCTTCCGCAGCTGAACCGGCTTTCTCGTCGGTGATAAATCCATTGGAGAGGTCGTTCAGGATTGTCTGCAGGTCTGGATGCCATTTAGAGAAGTAGACCGGTATCATTGTTTCCGGTCCGAACATCATGGCTTCTTCGAGCATCATAATATGCTGAAATAGCATAAGATAGATGTCGTTTAGTCAGGTCGTTCGCAATTCCTGTATGGTTGAAAGGTGGAAATAAGATAATGTAGTAACCTGTCTCTCCTCCGATGTCAGGTCGTCAATCCTCTCCGGTAAAACGACTATGAGGGCTCCAGCTTTGTTCTTGATGGAATAGAACAGAGTTGGCGTGAGATCCAAGGCTCTGGCGACTACACAGTGCCTGGAGGTGCTCCACCCGGTGAGAGACCTTGCTTCCAAAGAAATTGGAGCACTGCGGCAACCTGAATAAGAAGTTCAATGTTATAACGATAATGATTCTAACGTTCGTGCAAAAGAGAAAAGTATGGAGATTACGTTACCGTGAGGTTCACCGTGCAAGTCATACTGGTGCATCCGATACACGGGGAACTCGTGCGATGCCGCAACTGGATTCACCGGGGAGATAATAATGAAAATCGGCAATATGATCAGTAAATAGTACGGCAGATATCCACGGCACAATTCCGCGAAGCTGTCGCATTCTTCCAGCCACATCCTTTCAGGTTTCACTCAGCTGCTGAACCCCTGAATATTTTTCATCAACCTATTACCACGCGTACAAACTACTCTCAAGTCTTGCCTTATTCTTATCCGTACCTGTGGTCACGGCGAGAATTACAGGCCAGAGATAGACAGAGAGTATACGAGAGGGGTTTCGCTGTTTCCCGGTACTGTGCTGCCATCTAGTCTAGTTTTAGCCTGCATCAGGATCCTACTTTATCCGTAGCCTGGATCAGAACCCAGGTATTGTCTACCTATAGTACCTATCTCTGCCATGATCAACGTACGTCGTACGAGAAAGAAAGAGAGCGCGAGCCTTTGAAACTTTGAACTATGCCGGCGCGGCGGCCGACGACGCTCGCCATTCATTAAAATCTCCACATCATTATGACTCTTTGTTAGACCCAGAAATGAACTTTAGCGTCCGCAGGACAATGCGCATCTCCCGATAACAAGATCCCACGGATTTTTCCTATGGATCATTGTTCGTTCTCGGGAAATTTCGCGCTCAATAATGCGCGTAAATTTTCCTGCCGCAAGAAAGTCGAATCGAACATGAACCCCTCCACTTAGAACATACTATTTAAAAAAATATATTTTCCCAAGGGACATTCACTGAATGTTTTAAATGTAATTAGCTCTTCAGCTACCGATTCATTTATAAATGTTTAACAGAGCTTGTTTTATTCTTGTTTCGCTTACTCATTTGTAAATAATCATTTTACGGCGGTTTATCTGGGTCAGCAACGTTTAATCATCGTTTCAGGCCCATCGTGGCTTTCTAACAATTTTTCATAATAAGAAGAAGCAGTTTAATGCTTTCCTGAGGTCTTGAATGAATTGTTTCCCTGAAACTCCTTCTGCTTCAATTAACTGTAATCTTTCAATTGCTCCATAAAGAGGCAGAATGGAAGGAAATTGTTGTTGAACGGCCAGAGAATACCGCGATTTTCAGCGGATTTCCACGACCGCAGATAGTTTGCAAAATCCAACGATTTTCTACAGCGCTTTCCCACGAAATTACCGTCGATCTTTGGTGTTCGTGTCGGCGAACACTTTTTTCCCCGTTGTTCCGCGTTTAACACATACCTAAGCAATCGCGGTTTTACCTGACTAGAAACATTTTCTACGAACGTCCATAACAGCCGAAGTGAAAAGAACCTCTCCTCGGCAGATCGGGGGAACAAGAAAGCGTTAAAAAAGAATGAAAGTTAATGCAACGGCCGGTCTTTGCGGCGGCCCGACATTGAAAGTAAATGCACGAAAATTGCATAATTACGTTCGGAACGTGTAATCGATCGGTCGTAACCTGCCGCGTCTTCCGGAGGATGTAAGGATCTCGATGGAAAGATCTTCGTTCTTTCAACCAGGCTTTGTCTTCAGCTTTCGAATGACGAACGCGGTCGCTGTGTCTGAAAAGCCATGGAAAGTTTTTGATAAAATTTTTCAATGAACCATTTAAATATACCTACACTGATTTGAACGATTTCAGTAACTTGAATTAGAAATAATTTCCAGTCCATAGAGTATAAAGAGTTTTGCTATTTTCAAGCTAGAAGTACATAGTTCTCGTTGTTCCTAACGAAGAATCCCAAAACGAAATGTTTCCTAAGCCCGGCGCTGCTGGCGAAAGTGCGCAATCGATTTCACGATAACGTTGCTCTGGAATCCTACGTCCTATTACGCTCGCCTTGAAATCAGGGTAAAACGAGCTGAGCCTTGATACGCCTCGCGAAATTACGTTACGATACACTCCGCTTCACAGACGGTCTACTTCTGATGAGAGCGACTGTAAAGTCCGATTTACATATCTAAACGGGCTAAAAATCCTCTATCCAGGAAAGTGTTCGCGGTCCGGGGAAAAAACATTTCTCTCTTTGAATTGCAGCTGGTCAGGTTGATTTTGAACAATCTTGAATAGCCGACGGGCACACAGACGTCGTGAGAAAGTATCCTCACAGAGGAATGTAAATCGCAAGGGAAGACTATCCATTTAAAATTGCACAATCCGGCGGATTCGTCGTTTGTCGAAGAACAAAGTGCAAACCACTTTGTTGTAACGACAAAGGCGTGTCGCGCTTAGACGTTGTCTAATTTGCAGGAGGAATTGCGTGCTGTAAATTGCCGGTCTTCCCCGATGAAAAAATCCCGTCGAGACCTCGCAATCATTCCCGTTTCTATCTAACATCCGCACGATGCTTCTAGGATCAACCAGAACGTTTTTTAACATCAAGAATTCCGCGTTGAACAAACAAATCGAAACTCAACGTAATTGGCCAGCAACCTTTTCCCTTCGGTTCTTCTTGTCCGGTTTATGAATCTATTGTTGCGGAATGATATTCGAGGAAACATTGAGCAATCCGGTTCAATATCGATCGTCACGGTCCGGCAAAGAATTGCAGATCGTTTCGCGGGTCCATCGATTCCAGGACACAACTGTTGCAACCCAGGAAAAGATATTTAACGCAGGCCGAAGCCATTTTCCGCGTTCATTCCGCGACAAGCCATTGTTCGGTTTGGTTTCGCGTGTACATCAATTGTGCAAAGTTGCGCGAACGTTGACTTCGGGAAAGTGAATCTTCTGTTACAGGCTAGCTATTGTCTTATCTCCGCGAAGATTCAAGGTCGAATCGCTCTTCCTTTACCGGTTTTTGCACGGGAAGATTTTACGGTAAATTATTGCGCCAGTTTCAGATTGACCGACTGACAAGTAGGGAAAAGTATTGTATGTACTTCGAAAAAATAGAGAAAGCAACGCTGCTATCAATTTGCTCGAGATTAATTCGATTAAATTTTATACCGCATTGTTAACAAATGAAAGCAGAAGTCAATGGTGCATAAACGCTTCTTTCTCATTTATAATTGATCATTATCTTGAAATCGGCTTGTTTAATAGATTCCTTTTACTTGATTCCAGTGTATAAATCGAACGTTTAACGTGCACATGGAGAATACCGCTAGATGCAACCCGACAGAACCATTCACTATTTTCCCGTTGCAAGTTGCAACGGACAGTCGGTCAGTCGGTGAATTTGTTCCTGATACACGACCCGTGGGACACGTTCCATATCTGGAAACTTAAACAGGAATTATGCCAAGAAAATCACTGTAAACTTCATGTCTGACTCGTAAAACTTTCAGAACGATTTTAAGAGAAATTTTAACACGGTCACTTACGTTGTCCTTTGCCCCTTCAGTTTTATCTGAGATACGCTTGGACTACTTCGAATTCTCAGATATTATCTAAATTAATTCTGGAGCAATTAAAAACTCGTGTATTCTCTCATGCTGGGTTTCTTTCGCGTACCAGGAAATTAGTATCTATTATAATTAGCTTCCAGACTGAAGATACGACCTGAAGTCCTAAAAGGTGAGCGTCGAACGCTCTTAAAAAGACGATAACTGTTTTAGTATTGGACCATACGATTTGAAATTTTTGAAAATTTAGAGTAATTGGTTTGCTACACGATGTGAAAGGAAATTTTGCCAAAAATTCGATGGAAATATTCCATAAACTTTCAGGCTAGTATTTCTTGATCAAAACGCTTCAAAACCTAATAAACTACCATTGCAAATTCGGTCGCTGTGTCAAAATTTACGTATACATCCGAAAAGCGGTGCTTTTGGTCCTATCGAGCCCGAACCCTCATAAGCCGAAAGAGGTCGAAGGACCTGGATAGCCGGACCATGAAGATAGAGGATCAGCAGCGAAGTCACGGCGTTTGAAGAGGTGGAATAAGGTGAACACACGCCGCTGGTCCTCTTTTCTTCAAGATGATCGTTGAAAGTATAACAGTAGGTTTCTCATAGCGAAGCTGTCCGGACGGTAGACGATCATCCGAGGTAGCATTCCTCTCCGAGTGGTGCAGAGTAAACTTGGAGAGGCTCCAGGGTCACCTGGGTTCATCAGAGCAGTGAATTAGAGGTCGTGAAACCTGTAGGCACACGGTGGAAGGAGTAACAATAAAGGGAACCATTCAACCAGCCACGCTCGATAGGATCTGTCAGTGTTCGGCCCTCCGGCTCTGGAGAACAACGGAGACTACTAATTAGTTTCTTCAACATACTGATTGTAAAAAACATTTGACAGTGTTCAGATATTACGAAGTGTCCTCCTGCGAAGTTTACGAAAGGCTTTTCGCTTTGGATCGATTATGTGCATCGAACGATGAGCTTTTCTGCGGAACGCGTCGATCCTGTGAAACCAGGACTGTCGGTTAGTATTATGTGGGACGAATTGGGAATGACTCGTAGCTGATATGAGGACGTGTGAATCAATGAAGCGTAAGAGGATCAACGTCGCGCTGATTCTTCATGGACCAGGGATGTTGCAGCCGATGGTTCACTGGAGGATCTTCTTCATCTTGTCGTTTGTGATACTTGTGTCATCGCCCTGCAGTGATAGTCGCGGTACGTAATATTCAAAATAATAAATTATCATTTCAGTAACACTTTTGTTTCACAATTTCATCAATTTCGTCGCTCGATTAATTATTATATTAGAGGAAAATTCTGTCCTTTAAATCAGGGGTTGGCAAACTACGGCCTGCGAGATTAATATTGTTCTTTACATAAAAAAACTCCTAATAAAAAAAGTTGAACCAGGCCCGACCCGCCGAGGCTAAAAATTCTACGATCTGGCCCTTTTTGAAAAAGTTCGCCAACCCCTATTTCAAATGATCGATCGCGAAAGATTGATCTGATCGGTAAATCGCGGATCAGGTTCGATCGTCGGACCTTTTCAGTGTCGTGAACGCACCGAGTGGCACACTGCAGACGGAAATGTGGCTCACTTTGCAAGATCGCGGTGCAACTAGCGTGAAACGAAAGAATCCACGGGTGAGAAAACTCGGAAAAATGTGTGCTCTCGTGTAGACATACGCGCTCCAAAAGATGAAAATGATCACGTATATTTTATGAGAGTTCATTCTAGAAATTTATGTTGGTGTAACTTTTGAATGCGCAGCCAGGAATCCGCCGAACATCCAAAAGATTGCGAAAACGCTTAAATCGAACAAAGACGAGTCCTCCGCTAATCGCATTGACGATGGATGGCGAGAAGGAAGTCTTCTTGATGAAGAAAAATTCAAGAAAAATATTTACACGCAGCTTCCTTTTGTTAACTTTACCCACAACGATACGGAGGATTACCAATTAGTGTGAGTCAACTTTTTAGTTTTAATGCGAAAAACTTTCTCAACTAGATTTAATAGAAAATATCGGTTGTTCTAGGATACATAACGAAGAGACTTTGCCGCACAAAAGGATTAAGAGGGGAGTGATACACCTTTATAATATGCTAGTTTGTGCTACCGGGTGCAATCCTTTATCTTACAAAGGATACGGGTGTTATTGCGGTTTTCTAGGTTCGGGATATGTCATAGATGGAATAGATAGGTGATTTTTTCTTTTGAATCACTCAGTGGAAAATTTAACGAATAATTGATCAATTCCCTTTGTCTTAGGTGTTGCAAAATGCACGACTGGTGCTATGATGCAACGGATTGCCCGATGTTTTCTGAGTACATTGTTCCATATTATTGGAGGTGTTATCACGGTTACAAACCGGTGTGCGGTTCGTTTCGCCTTTATTTAGCTTATAAACTGTCCTCGATTTCGTGTTTTTTTCAACTGGTTTGTTTTGCAGCTGTCGAACACGGAAACTGGGGCGGATCCGGGTCATGTTCTCAGCGATTATGCGAATGCGATCGTTCATTCGCCGAATGTCTGAAACGTTACCCTTGTCCAACGACCAAAGCTGTGTGCACCTCGTCACCCTGGAGATTGGTGCAGAATCTTTTCATGACAATGTGATGCGAAACACTGATAAACTGGAAATTAATTGATCAATTGCGTTCATATACCAAAGATAATTCTTTTGTAAATGTTGTAATACTTCCAGCTATCGTAAGCAAAGGTACAAGATTTATTTATAACGAAGTATATATAAAAATAATATATCGTTACAATATATTTTGAAGAATAAAACTTTGTGTAATAAACTATACACAAATATTATTAACAACGTTCGCTTTCCAATATTGATTATTTACAAAGTACTAATGCCCCCAGTTAAATGTACAACTCTGTTTTTGTACTTCTTCGAAATGTCTTGTTCTATCTGTAAATAAATAAAAAACAAATTATTGAAGAAATATTTACCGGATAGCGTTAAATAAATATTTACAAATACCTGTGTTTGCAACTCCTTTGTCCTTTGGATAATACATTGTAAAAGGGGTTGAAGGAACTCTACTTCTTTCGCAGCATCTTTCTTCTTTTGTTTCATAGCGTTTTGCAAAGCAATCATCTTATCCACTAAACTCAATTTCTGTTTCAACGACGTTGCTAAAACATCCATGTACCTGCCAACAGGATGATGTGTTTCAGGATGATGTATTGTTTCTTCCCGTAGAACCTTCGTTTATTTACCTTGCAGAATGTTTAATGTTATGTAGGTGTTGAACCTTTGTATCCAACATTTGGGATAGAACAACTTGTACATTGTCCAACATGTTCTGAGTGTTTTCTAAATTGGAATATTGTAGAACAGAAGACGAGTCGTGGAACTGACTGAAGCTTAGGAAATTTACTCTATCGTCGACTTTCAGTTCGTACAGTCGCAGTTTAAGGAATGCTTCCAGCTGCGCAGAGGGAAACAGATCAGACAAAAATTTGGAATTCTAGCGATATCAATCGAATCTGAAGATGAGGTGTATACCTCAAATAATTGATTCATAAAATCACTTCTGGTCGACGTATTGTCAAGAACCGTGTACGCTTCGCTACCACTAGCTACTCCACCTTCGTGGCCAGCTGCTTCGACAACTATACCGGACTCTTCCAAGGAAACGTTGAAATCTATATCCTCCAGCGCAACTTCTTCTACATTCCCTTCGCCCCAATCGATATCAGCTCCACCTTCCAAATTAATGTTGCCACCTAAATCCACATCTACGTTGAAGTCGATGTCCCCGAAATCGATTTCCTATTGTTTTAAAAAATGGTAAAACAGATCTGTTGAAATCTATTAGGTGGGAAGGAAAGTTCTGTCGTGTTTTAAAGAAAACATTTGAATTACGTACAACATTTTCTGTGTCTTCAGCCTTTCTATTTTCCAAATCTTCATCAGTTTTCACGTTCAATGGTGGTTCGCTAATCGATAGCGGGGGTTCTCCGTAAATCCATTCATACGTAGTAGTATTCCCCTTTTCTATTAAATGTATTCATACAATGTAACATGAAATATTTAACATTCTTTCTAATCAAATTTCAGCGTACCGATCACATATTTCACCATAGGGACACAACCACCGTCGTGCAATCTACCCAGGGTATAATTAACAAAACCCGAGTAGAACTCTGTAGCCTTTTCTAATGACTTAGACTTTTTGGCAATGTTCTCATAAATCTCTGGCAGTTCTTTCACTTTGTCCGCTAGCTCTTGTTTGATATGTTCACCAGGAATGCCTAATTGTTTGCAGAGTAAATTGAACTCCGACCGAGCTGTGTTCTCCGACTTTTTGTACTCCGCTTCCTTCTTCTCCAAATCCTGAAAACACTCTGCTTTTAACGCAATGAAAATAGATTTAACGCATTCGATATGCATATATATACTTACAATCTGAGTCTGTTCTAATTTTTGAATTTGCTTCTTAGTGCTAGGTACTTCATAATTCACGTTTCTAATCAGAATTTGCGCCACTTCTGCCAAGTACACGTTGTCCTTCTCATACGCCTTCGCTATTTCCTGCCAATCTTTCATTCTTTGTGAACCGTACCTTCCGAACACATTTTTCGTGTCCGCCTCGGTCTCCTTTAATATTTCTACTATCTTTAGACAATGAAAGTAATTGATATCTGAAAGACGTAAACGAATATGAGAGCAATTGAAATAAGCGTTGGATGTTTAAAAGCAACTTACATGTTCCGGACAACAATTTAGCGATATCATCGTGCTCAGGCATATCTTGAATCGCATTGTTAATTTTCTCTCTGATAACCAAAACCTTCGTGTGCCAGTCTTTATTGCAATGTCGTCTGCTGATTAACCATTCTAATAATTTTCCAGTGTTGATGTCGATGGAAAAGTATTGCTCCTAATCGTTGTTGGAAATGATCCTTATCAGAAATGTATCGTAACCGATTTGAAAATTCGATATTTACCTCCATGATTTGAAATGCTTCTTCTGTCTGTTTCCTTGTAGGTTATGTTACAACAGCTGTTGCTTCTTGGTTATATTGTTACAGCGTTACGAAGTGATTACAACGAACAGGATACGACACCGGCTGTCTTGGTGACACGTGTATTACGTACTTCCGGCAGGACGGGATTTAAATCTGCCATCGAACGTCATACAATTGAACAGATATGCGTGCCACGTATTCGAATTTCGATCGATTTACTTTAGCTTTAGCTGACTTCAGCAGCAGTTGCACCGGTGAGATGCACGCGCAGATCTTTAAGAAATTCGAAATTCGTTGTTACCAGATTTTAAAGACACGGAAACAAGGCGCGGCTCCTCGATGGATCAATAATTGAAACGTTCTCGTATGGAAAAAAGTTGAGATTTATTTCGTTAATTATTGTATCATTTCCGGAAGAAATTTTTGCCAATTTCAGCTAATCGATTCAGTAACATATTGATCGTAGAATGATCGAAAACAAGGAGAATGAATGGTGGCAAACACAGTCGTTCGCGCAGATACTTTAATTTATTATATTACAGTTTCACAGTAAGAAAAAATGTGTTTGACCCGCGGCAATGTCCGTTCCGTTGCCAGTAGCAGAGTATAATTACAACTTGAGAATTTTGTGTGAGAGATATATAACAGTTCCCATTCTAGAACGGTCTATCCTTCCTATAACTTAATATCGAAACGATACACACATGAATGCGCATACACAACATTTTCATACACGAGGAAACAGAATTGATCTTCTCCGAATGTTCCGTCTGTTTGATATAGAGTTTTGTTCCGTGGAGAACCTGCCAATGTTAACATGGCACCGTGACTGGTAGAGCTCGTGGTACACGTTATTTATCACGTCGCTCAGACGGAGACGGTATTTTATTGTGAGCAAAGAAAATACTGTCATTTGCAAGTACACTAGTGGACGCGCTAGGGCTTTCTCTCTGTGAAGAAAGTCTTTAAAATATACACCTGCAACACGCATATAGTTACAATGGTAACTGTTTCTACGATGGACCATTTTAACACATGGTCGTTCAGATCCTCTGCGTTCTTACGGCCCTGCGCTTCTCTCAGTCGATGATGCGTTTGGTAGTCTAGAATGTTGTTTAAATGTTTGTATACTTCTTCCACGGAAGACTCCATCTAAACAAAACCATTAATTTCATCGATTATTTCAAACGTAGACATTCAGATTCGAGAATAACATTACTATTACCTGAGTCATGACTGTTACATGGTCTCCCAGACCGACCAGAGGCATCTGATTGCCCACGCGGAAGTCCATGTAAACAAGCTTATGTGAAAATGTTGAGAACTCGTTGCTGAAACAAGCCTTGTAAGCTCCTGACATAGCAGCCGTGAATTGATGCGAATCGAACTGCGTTTTAATCTGCTGGTAGATCACTTCTTTATTCGGTGCTTCTAAGGTTACGTCAACGTCGTATTGCCCTCCCGTTACAACCTGTGAAATGATATTTGTATGAGATTTCAGTGTCAACTGAATTACATTGCGTTGCAATGAATGAAACTGGTTACACTCATTCTCTTGTAATTGCGTTTTACTAAGAACAGTATTTGGAAATACATAAACTTTGTAACACAGATTTCAGTGTGTCGGCACAACGTAGCCAATACTATTGCATTGCGATGAATGAAACTCCTTATACACATTCTCTTGTAATTACGCTTTACTAAGAAAAGTAATTCGAAACACACAAGCTGCGTAACACAGATTGCAGTGTCAGCGCAATGTGGCCAATACTATTGCGTTGCAATAAATGAAACTAGTTATAGTTATATAGATAAATTAATGAAATAAATTAAACTGTGTAACACAGATTTCAGTGTCAGAGCAACCACTGGTGACATGTACACAGTCAAAGTGCAAACGTGGCCAACACTATTGCGTTGCGATGAATGAAACTGGTTACACTTATTCTCTCGTAATAGCTAGTTACTAAGAAAATGATTTCGAGCTCGATCGTGTGGAAGAACATACCTGAAATTCCAGCATCGCCGTCTCATTCTTTACGATCTCTTGATAGAAACACTGTTTCTCATTATCGGGGAGTTCGAAGGTTAACTCAACACCACCAGTGCGTAATATCGTACCACACAGCGAGACTAACAGCAAGCAGATCGACCAGTAGTCCATTATTCTTAATCTTTTTGTTTCCCTGTTTGTATACTATTCTACATACATTAAAGCTTTTAAATGGGTTTGCGGACCGCGATGTTTAATTCGTCGATTAAGGCCCCGGGCCAAAATTTTATCCAAACAAGCTATTCTAACGTGGCCGGATATCGCTCGCGCTGAAACGACTAGTGTGCCGTGCGAACGGAACCAGCTACGCTGACGTCTGATTTTTAAATGCGCCTGGCAAATATGTTGATTTTTATTGAATTTTTATCCGCGTACTTGGTCTCGTGTTGTAAAACAGGAAGGACATGATTCGAGTATATTCTATCAAGTATATTACCAGATTTATTTCAAGGCCACTGTGATTCAAAGAAATTATACGACACATTTACTCGTTACGCTTACAAAATCAATATATTACCATAATTAAAATGAACTTTGCATTTCATGACAGAAACATTCGAAGTAATTCAAATCAACATTTAGAGCTTAGTTTATAATTTATAAATATTATACGAAGATTATGAAAGAATTGTTTCGTCCAATATATCGAAAACATGTATTTTTTTATACATAGTGACACTGCAAGGATCGATAAGTCGCATGCGATTCCGGTATAGATATGTTCGTAGATAAGCTTGCAAGTTTTGTCACGTTTTTGATTGTGTATTATTAAGTACATGTGTACGAGTTCGTGGAATATTTAATAGTTTCCTGTACGTGTTTCCTTTAGATTGCATGAACCAGAAAACCGGAAGTTCGTTCGAAGACTATCGGTTATTTAACGCTTGGCGTGTAATGAATGAACTAATCCGACTGATAAGACGCAAGTATATATACTTTCATTAGTTCATTTATCAAATGATCAAACGGCTTGCATCAGATTTTCCCAATTTGCCCGAACGAATAATATTTAACTTGCAACTAGAAATTTTGTAGAATTACAACAAACATTGTTTAAAACAGAATATAATAATAGTTTATCTATAGACAACGGATCTTTATGCAAAATAAAAACTTTCCATCTGATTTGCAACAAACTGGAGTGAAATAGAAGTTTGTTTCCTTTCTTAATCTGTTTAATAGGTTGGAAATTAAATAACAGCATTTCTTAATTCTTCTAATGTTTTTACTGTTTTAAATTACACCTACTCATTTTTTTAAAACTTTTGATATACAGATTGTGTGTGGTAACGTATACGTATACATAAAGTATACTACCTTACGTTTCAGTACTGGAAGCTGGTGTGTGTATATGTGCACAGCAGTGTTTGCGTGAGGCGCCCTAAGGTCCCGCTACTATTCTAATAGAGTCTCCTCGTCTGTCATGTTACTTATTCATGGAAGTGTGTTGTAGAACAACTCGCGTGTACCGAAGGGCAAAGGGGGTAACCGAAAGAGAGGGAAACCAGTATAAAGGTCCTTTTCATTGTGAAAGAACACGGAGTACGATAGGGCGTGCAAAAATGATACGCAATCTCGAAAATCATTTCCTAAGGACGCGTACAATATACAATCATGAAAAACAGCATGATAGTTAGAATCATATATGAACAACTAATAAAATTGTAATGTACAGTTGGGTAATGCAATGCTGTGCACACATATACCTTATCCGTGCCATCTGTTGTATATGTCTTATCACATAATCTTGGCTCTTTGCTGGCGCAGCAATAACCTCCGCGAATTTTTTGATAACCCCGCATAGCGTGCTTGAACGATCCTTAACGGTATCGAGAAATCGTTCTTTAGCGTCGCTATGTATATCGAGAACGAAATCGATGCAGGCCGGTCTGATCGAAACCGAACTGTGTCCCCGTCGTTTTTCCGCGCAAAATTTTTGTTTTGAACATGTATGTATACAAACTAATTATGTGTAGACAGCGAATTTGATGTGTGTATGACAAAAACGGATAGTAAAAATATTAGAAGAATTTCAGAACACTATTATATTATTTTCAACCTGTTAAACATATTAAGAAAGAAAATCATTTTTCATATCATTCCAGTTTGTTGAAATTCAGGTAGACAATTTTGATTTTGCATAAAACTGTTCGATTGATCGAACGTGATGACAAATTTCAAGAAAGTGGAATCGAATAAAATCCAATTTTTTATGGGAACAGCCTTTATAGATCTAATACATATAAAAATCGTACTAATAAATTCTATCGAATTCTATGTTGTAGCTTCTTTTTGAAAATTTTCGTAAGCCATAAATGCATAAACATCCGCAGTCTAGTGATGAGCACGTTCCGAGTGAAAGTAAAAGTCGAGACCGAAGGAGCATCTCGGATGCGTTTTAATTACCACAGCTTTTCCTTTAGGCCATATATACTAAGTATAATACATATAAATATATATGGTCTAAGGTTTTGTTCACACTTGGCACACGTGTGAATTAAATAAAAAAAAGAATAAAGACGTCCGTGGACGGAGAAGTATCGATCCCATCCTACGGCCGTGAAATTTAAGAACGTCTTTTCCCACTGCACGTGCAAAACCAAGTTTCGCGGGGGTCGGTGTGCGTCGGTGTTGCACGGGTGTGCGTGCTCGGTACACGTGTCTATGTGTACACGAGGAGTCAGGTTCGAAATACGAACAACACGAGAGGTTTCTACACCACGATTAACTCGACGGGAGTGGGGAGGAGGAGCACACGACCGCATCAAGCTGCTGGGCACCGTGCGTGCACCATGAGTTTTCGAACGACAACGGTAGGAGGCACATCTCTCCTCGTGTATCTTTTTCTTTCTCTCGCTGTCTTGAACCGACCGGTGTTATTTTTACCCACTGAAATTTCCCTTTCGCGGTACGCTAGAAAATCCATGCCGAGAAGTGTGTTTCTATCCAGTGGGGACCATAAGTCGTGCCGAAGGAGAAACGCGTTCGTACGGATCGAGACCGAAGATGATCCAGTGTAACGTAGGTCGGTGACTCGAAAAATCCTCGTGTCGGATGTACGTAAGGTAAGCATGTGATTTATAATGATTATTACGAAAGTGTACTTATTTGTATATGTCCATTTTGTTTCCGAAACTTCCTGTAAATGAGCAGCGTATTTTAGTGAGCATGTTCTGCATAGAAAGAATACGCTCGGTTAGAAACGTTAATAATTTATCGTTTGAAAGTAACACGATACAATCGAGCATTTCGCGATCGAAACAGTATTTGTATATTGCTGTTCGTAGTAGACGTACATTTAGAAGAGAAAGAAAAAATCTGTTTGTAAGCATTAGACGCTCATCACCCCCCTTTCACTATAATATCGTGTCAGACTCGAAGACTTGAAATGATATCTGCTAAGTATATGTATATGTTATTAATTCCTTTTCAATTGAAATGAAATTCTGTTTCATCTTAGTCATTATTTAGCCATTATTTAATCATTGTAAGATAAATTTCAGTGCAAGGAGTTAATTAAGAATAAATAAGAATTTGATGTAGGTGACCATGAATAATGAGAATAGAAAGACATTGTTACGATTTGTAATATCGGATCTACGTAAATCAATCGATCGATGGGGAAACGTACGTGTGACGTTATCATAGAAACCATCAGAGTATATATAATATTCGAATACAGTAAATTAGTAAGAATTAATTTAAAAATGTGGACGAACAAATACTTTTTCGAATCACTGTAAATAGAGTAAAGCGTGGGTTAAATAAGCATCAGTTAAGCATACAACAATGAAAAGATGAGCAGTGGCCAAATGGGAATATAGTTCAAATGTTTGGCGGATGACAGATCGAGCTGTTTAGATAATTATCGATATGTGACAGTTATTAATCGAATTTATCCAGTATAGAGAGAAGCCTGAACTGGGTTAGATCGAACGCGATATTTTAATTATTACTGTAACGTGTAATTATCATGTAGTTACTCGCAATTCTCAAAACGTTAGCATCATAAAAGAGAGATTAGTAATTCTCAAATTATACGCAAGGATCTAATTAGCGGTTCAGCTAGTCTAGCAGTTTTTCTAAAGAATTCAAATTTTATACACTCGATGTTTATCAGAAATAGACTGCGAATCTTTATGCAAAATAAAAATGTTGTGGAACGCAGTTAATGAAAATGGGTTCAGTGTTGTTGGGTGAGTTTCCGGGATCGAAGTGTAAATGAATGGTATTGGGGGGGGGGGGGGTTGTGCGTTGTTATAAGTGTCCTTTCCACTTTGATTCAGAATATTTTGTGTTCTTCTACATGAAATTGAGCGTGTGTAGGAACTTAGTATATTCTAGTTAACAGGAAGATTGCGTGGTAGTTTATTGTGGTGATCGTGATTGTTTTAACACAAGTGTCCGTAATTAATTTACCGATATAGTTTGCTGCCACTTGCCTCGTTTTCGGAGTTCCCTCGAGATTTTCACGATCAACGGAGGAAAGTGGCGTTAGGTTATACGTGTATACGAGCCGAGGGTTGCCGTAACGAAAGTTAAAAATAGTCGAATATAGCAAATAAACGAAGCAAGGTTGACGGACGCGATGCTGAAATACCTGGCTATATTAATAAATTTCCCGTTGATCCTCTTGCACCCTAGTAAAAATAACGGTGACATAATATTGGGTACGTATAATATTGGGTTCTTGGAATAGTTGGTTTCACTTTGAAATCTTAAATTTTCGAATTTTGTTTTCAGAGCAATGTCCCCGCGCGCATGATTATCTAAAATGGAATATCCTGGAATATAAAACTTCAAAAACTCAATTTTGGTCACAATAATAAAGATGGGTCTCCAACCCACCGTGCAGCAGGCAACGCGGGGACGATTGCGGCGAAATAAATTCCTGGTGAACATCATAGAGGGTGCAGTACAGTATCCGGGTGCCCTGGCCGGTTATATTCTCGGGAAACGATTTTGGCGTGAGAATGCCATAAAACGGCGCGCTGCCGACTGTCTAGACTCGAGTTCCACATAAATAGTGCAATACGCTGCTTCGATCGATCTTACTGTCCGGCCGATAAACCGTAGTTTTCACCGCGGCGACATCCGCTGAGCGGACAGGTCAACGGCCTGTGACGGATAATTGAGAATCGCTTGGTTAATAATTAGCAGGCGATCTGCCAATGCCGGATTGGAAGAAACGTGGCATTTGTAACGCACCGCTGCTTGCCAGCTTTTATTCTAGGCAGACCAATTTAGCGAGCCGCACACGATACTTACATGTGCGCTGCGTAACACCATGTAGAACCGTGAGTCCGAGATTTTTTCTAGCCGGTTTCTAATTACCAGATTGGGAGCTCGTACCGTTCGAACAACGCAGAAAATAACGATAGAGTGCACTTTTGAACAAAACGCCGCTTGCAATCAGGAATAACACGATTCTGCACTTTCTTGGTGAACAAACAGAGACACTGAACACAATCGACCCTTTGCACTTGAATGGCCACTCTGAGGCGCCAGTCAAAATTGCCATATCATTATTTGCGACAGTTTACAAATTATTAAATTCTTCCGTACTCTAGAAATTGCTAAAACCACCGAGTAGAAACGCGTACACAATTTTATGGAAACGTTGTTAACATTGAGCAACAAGCGACAGCCACGGGAAAAAAAAAGAGTTGTTTGCGGGTTCTACCTTTTTATCGGCGCCTCGATAAAAATATACTGTTCCATATAAGATGATGCGGATGACCTTGAGATCTCGATGAACCAAGAAGAAACCACGAGTAAATCCTTGACCGTGTATCGTTGACCCGTTTGAATCGGTCGTACGCTTTCCTTATAAATTTTGATTGCGCCATTAAAAACAATGCTCGAAGCGTTTAATCCCAGGTGAGTCACCCTTCAGACTTTCTTTCCGCGTGATTCCTTGTTCATCAACGGTGGCAAGAAAGAAAGGAAACTGTTCAAAGAGCAGAAGAGATATCCCCGGTTCGGTAATTGTTCTCGGAACCCAGGCCGTGGGCGAAATTAAGTAATTATTAGAACAATACTCTGTAACTACGGCCGGCCGCCGCCGTATCGTAGTCTTTGGTAATTAGACGAGCGTACCAGATTGCATTAGAGCGCGGATTAATGAAGACAAACGGATTCACGGCGAAGGCCGTTGTACCGATCTAAGCAAAAACTGTGAAAGCGACACATGCACAATTAGGCGAACAACCGGAAATCTAACGCGTTATCTTCCTGCGGGGAAAAACTTTCACCCGCGCGAAATCCTCAAGCGAGAAAATTTCAATGAGAATTTTTTGTTCACATAAATCCGTGTTTTTGATCTGATCGTTGATCGAGTAATATTTATCAAGGCTAGGATTTTGTGATCGTTGAAAATCATTTTTGCGTTTCGTCTGATTGCGTGGCAGCTTCCTGCTTCCTCGGTACTTGCACTTTTAACAGTCCTCCCCTCTGTCCCATACTTTAGCTCTTTCCCCGGACACGCCTAACTCGCGCGCCTTGAATAACTAGTTAAATGATGCGTTGCGTGCTGAAGTTGTTGTACAGGGTGATTCGCGCGACCGGGACACGTCAGGGAGTTTTCCTGGTCGATGTCGCGAACGGAAACGCGTTCGAGAGGAAAGGTGAACGATTCTTCTGTATCGGTGCTATTCAAGTGAGTTTTTTTTCAAACTTTGAAGCTATGTAGATGTATCTTGAAACGCGGCTCGACGAGAAAGTCTGATTTGTTTTCGACTATTTAATTTACAGGCGAGCTGATTCCTTTGTTGGTTGTGCTGCACAGCAATTAGCGAGGAACATGAACGTCTCGTTACCGAGTTAGCCGAAGCAAAGAGGATGTTCTCAATCGGACGATGCGTTTTCTGTTTCGGAGAACGTTCTTCCTACACAGAGGATAACGAGATTCCGAAGGGAACATCCGGTCCCATAATCCTGCGTGGACGACTCATTTCCGTCGAACTTTTGCGCGTTCGTCGAGATATTCCGCGTCGTTTTCATAATTTCCCTCTTGGGGAAGAAACGAGGGGAAAGAAAGAGAGAGAAAGAGGACCATGAGTGAGCACTTCACGTGCGTGCGTTCTCCCGTGTGTACAGGAAATAGAAATTCAATACGTTCACGGCAGTCTAGACCGAGAGCAACAGCCCAGTGTTTCACGTTGCCCTGAGAATTAAAAGACACTCGCCTCGTTTTTATTAGGTGGTAGACAAAGTTCAAATTCCAATTCCTCTGCATATTTGTATACACTAACTGAAGAACTAGCCGTTCTTGTTCAACCCGTTAATTCGCGTAATTAGCGAGGCGTTTTTAACGAGGATAATATTGATCGCCGTCGCGTCTCCGTAAGGAAAGTTGATCGCGAGATGCCTTTGATCATTTTAATACGCTCGTCCGCGATCGGGAGAGTCAGTCGCGCGATCATCTGGGTCACGTATTGGTTTCACACCTTTCGTGCGATGCGACCAACATAATTAAAATTGTTTATCAACGTCGGACCGGTGGAACAGCGTCTGCAAGAGCTTGTCTTGTCTGCTTCAGCTCGCTTCACAGCCGTAATTACGCCTCGAACGATAACGAACCGCTATGAATCCTCCAATTTGCGAATCGCACGCGCTCTTCACTTTCAATGACCGGCTAAGAAAGCCGATAACTGCATGCGGATGGATTGCATATAGATAAATACAATCGAGTGCAGAATTTCAAATATCGACCCACATTTGAGACTCGCGAAGACAGATTTTTTGGCGAAGAACAATTCAGCAAAATTGATCGGGCGACCCACTAAACTGGAAGGCGAAGAAATTCTCCAAAGTTGTTCAAGTATGTAGGCGGTATGCGCCATAGTAATCGCGTTCGGCACGTGTTCGCGAACGCGACAAGGTCTCGTAAACGTGCGCAGCTTTTCTTCATGACTAACCAGATACAGGTCAGACAACGAGCTTTGTACTTTTATGGTATTACTTGAAAACCGGTAGACATTCCCGCCAAGGCATCTTCTGTTTTTGTACTGAGCCTTGCGACTATAATTAACTGCAGGAGAATCCGCGACGGTGTTTATGGTTTTTGCCGTCCCGATTATGCATTCCGATCATATTTATTCAGAAAAACCGATCTATCTGTGATTCAATTAATCTGATTTCTTTATCTCCGGAAGATCCATTCGATTGTCAACTATGAAGATATGCAGAGGTAGGTCAATTTTCTTGTTGATCGATCTTCCTCGACCTTAATGTTGACCTCAGTGTTACCTTCTCTCGTTATCCTTGATTTCGATGCAATTTTGCAATTTTAGGTTGACAGTTTCGGAATGCAACCTTGTCAATGTTTTCTGAAAATGATTTTTCCATGTAGGCTAGAAAGACAGGAAAATTCAGCGAGTTCCGCAGACACGGTATTCAGCTCTCCGCGATTTCTCGAGTATAATTGGTTATCCTAATGTTTGCTCATCTCGGAGTATCACCGCGTGTCTCCTTCTCCGAGGCTCGGCAAGGGGAGCAATTATGGGGTAGGAGATAATTATCCGCAGCTTATGACAACCTTCCGGAACACAGCATACACTCGTGGTACCTCTGTATGCGATGATATTCACTGGTTGAAACGAGGAATGTGGATGGCGATGGCCATTTTAAACACTCCCCTCGCAAGTTTCCGAGCAATTTATCCGTATAAAGATTTTATCGCGCCCGGATCCTAATCTAGTCGAGTTTATGTGAAAACTCCTCGGAAGTGGCAGTTAACTTGATACAATGCGCGTCGCCTGTTGTTACATTTAGCATTTCGTGTTCATAACTAGAGCAGAAGGATACTCGTCATTTTTACGACCAGATTCTAATTGCGACCAATAACGATTAAAAGAAAAATTATTTAACACATTAGCTAGTGAACTAATCCTTCTAACGTCTGAAAAAAGCTGAATTTGTTGGGTCCAATTTTGAAAAAGTGATTCGTTTTTAAAAGGTGTACGATTATTTCGAGTGCTAAGGGTTAAAATTAGTAAAAGAAAAAATGCTTGAGCAACAATACGTTTGTTGGCCAGCGAAAATTCCGGTTTTCTCGACATGGAAGCTTTCTCACCCCGCTTTCGATTGCAACGGGAGTTCCTCCTCGCCCTGTACAGTCAGAAACGACACGAGGGGTAGTTTCTCTCCGGCACGATTAACTTCTATAGCGAGGAGTGGGGGTTCGGCAGCGTCGTGGTGGCGGCGTCGAGCGTGCACCATGAGTTTTCGAACGGCAGCGGATGGAGAAGGTTCTCCTTGCTCGCCTTTTACTGTCGCGAGTAGTGTTAATAACATCGCGTTGTTTTCAAAGCCTCTCTTCGAACGCGAGCCGAAAGTGTAGTTCTCCTTGTCGCGTCGGTACGTGGACTGTTCCCCAACAAGAATTTGGAATACTCTTCAGAGAACGGTGAGTGAAATCATTCGAGCAGGTGTCTCGGTAATAACAATTCCCCCCCCCCCCCCCTCTCTCTCTGTATTCGTTGCCATTCTCTTCTGAATCAGTTTTTTTTCAATGGAACGAGAAAGTTTTCGTTGATTCTAATGATACCTCGCTGTATGAGGAAAAGCATGTAAGTAAGTGTTTGCATGCGTAGTAGAGACTCGTTTATGTTCGTTTTGTGAGATGCACTTTAAAAATTATTGAAAGAAGAAACACGGTTGAATCGAATCAAGATCCGCATTCTAATTATCATTGTTATCGCATATAGTTTGGTTGCACACGATAGACGAAGTCGCAAAGATATCGCAGAAAGGTGGAACTATTCGAATAGGACTTCGCAGACCGTTGCTTTCTCCTCGCAATACCGTTTTACCTGGCCACAGTTATCTTGTGAATCATTAACACCACGGGATAAGGGTGGCAGACATTTACGAGGCGACGAACGAAAATGAACTCGTGGAATCGTCATCGCCGAGCTTACTTGCGACTTTACAATATTCAGAATGAGGTTGATTTCTCGAAATTTGTCAAAATTGTTTGGCACTGTTTATGTAAGCCCTTTAGTCATCGACGACGAGACCATCACCGACGAAAATACAATTTTATCCGACTTATAACAAAAAATGATGCAGTAATCATGCTGTACAGTCTTGTTTAAAGAAAAATCCTCGAACACAGATGTCGCGAGGCTTGCTATACTGGAAACGTGTTAATCAAAATTAGCTTAGCGTACCTAAGTCGCTCGAGGTTTATTCATACGGTGGTGTTTCAGGAGACACGATTATTTGTGACGGAGTTGTCGACCGCATTAATAAATTCCACGTAACACGGCAAAGGGGACAACCGCTGTCGCGGCTATATTTTTGGAACACGGTTTTGGCATTAAGCGTCTGTAAAATGGAGTCTTCGACGGTGTAGTCCGTCTCCGATCGCACACTTTGCATAGATGACCTGGTCAGGCTTATAGTGTTCGAGGAACTTCAGTGATTTTAGGGGCGTGATGCGTTGTCAAGCGGCCAAGCCGCTCGGTGAAATATGTATTTTGTCATCGGACAACCTGTTAACATCAATTCCGGTCCGACACTTCGGCCAGGTAAATATTTATCATCTCGGTTCTCGGCTTTCGTCCCATAAATCGCATTATTTCTGATCCCCTTTTAAATAATCGATGATGCGCCGACTTAAAAATAATTAAGAACCTCTAAGCGGCTCTAGAGGCCAATGGAATATTCAGACTTCCGAATATCAACCCTAAAAAATCGCACGAAGTCAATTTTCACAATTTTCAATTTTTGTAAAGAAATATTAATAACATTTTTAGGCCCGAAATAAATAAAAATAGTATTCAATTCTGACGATTTTGATACTCCAGCATTTTGAAAAAATGTTTATAAACCACAAATGCATAAAGATCCGCAGTCTAATAATAATAGAAGCAGTAGTACGGGATTCCTGTTAATTCTCCATTCATGGTAGACTGCAGTCGCGTGTTTTTTCTTATGAAATCTAGTATTAGGAGATACGTTCTCGCTATCGTTGCGACAATGTATAATAAAAATGATTAGTAATTGCACGTGATTATGTAAGGTTTGCATCATCCGATTACAAACACTGAAATGGTTTCCCGCTAAGAATCTGATTATTGCACTTGTCCATCGAGGCGTCTTCAATCTCGCTGTCGAGGCACGTAGAAACTGAACGATATTATCCAAGCAAACAATCTATCAGTTGATTAATTAATTGATTAACTGTGCAAGATCCACAAATCCTATAAATTCATTATACAGTTCCTGTTCCATATTTCGATGTAAAACGTGAAGATGTGTGAGAAACACGAAGGATTATGTTACACCGGGCGGTCTCTTCGGACGAGATTCTTTATGGTCTAGTTTGCCGAGTCGTCACCATGGAAAGGGGTCGAAATCCTCTCCAGGTTTTTTTTCGAGAGACGCATTCAGCCAAAGTTTCTACCTGTTTCTTGTTGCAATCTAGACTGGTTCCAGTCATGGACCACGAAGCGAGACAGACGCGCTCTGGCAGACCCGCTACGCCTCCATTCCGCGATATTATTTTCTATGAAGTGTGCCTCTCCGCGCATAAGTTCGCCTAGGACTCGCAATTTTCACATTAAACGCGAACTAGTTGTTTGTTACGGTTAGGTTTAATAACAGGAGAGCTTGCTCCTTAAATTACAATACCCCCTGGCACGTCGTCCTCGTGATTACCGTGCTACGGGTCTTCTTACATCCTATCTACGTGTATTTAAATACACGTGCAATAATGCATCCTCATTTTAATTTCCATTATTAGAACATTGCATTATAGAACATTGATATTACTAAACATTTATGTACGAGGTATTACATCAATTTCATATATCCACGTAAAGATAAAAATGTAAAATAGAATTATTCTAGGTCGGAAGAAATGTTTCATTTTCGAGTTAAAACAGCTCGATGAATTTTTCACAATCGTTTCATCGTTCGAAAAAATTCCATTCATCAATTTTTCACATATACGAAGCCCATCTCTTTCACTGCCGTACTAATTTAGACCAGGATCCCGTTGCGGGGGATCCCGTTGCGGGGGAAAGGTGAACGGAAATGGAAAAGTGTGGGAGCAGATAGGAAAATGTTGGCCAAAAAGATGGCGACCGATGTGTATCGACTACGGTTACCATGCCTCGGAGCACGCACAAACAAACCGGTCGACGGTGGAGAGTGCAACTTTAGGGTTCCCTCTTCTGGTTCGCGTGCACGCTTTTCACGTGGTGTGCAAGTGCCGGCGGGGGTGGAAAGAGGGGGTGGTTGGTGGGTGGTAGAAATGGGGGTTGCTGCATTTCCTCCCCCGTCGACAAAGGCTCTTTTAAGCACGAACGAGTGCTGCACTTAGCCGCACAGAAGCGTGCACACCCGCGAGAACAGAAAAGTCTTGCGATTCTAGCGACACCGTTGATTCGGAGTTTCTTGGCCGGTGAGAGAGGGTGTCGCCTCCACCGCCACGCTGTCACCGGTTTTTGTTTTTTTACTTTCGAGTGGTTTATTGTTCGAATTCGAAACGAGAGCCGCCGATTGTTCGCGACATCCCGCGCAACACGCGCGCGCCGAAACGCGAAAAAAACGCTCGGCTGCTCTGTCAACTTATTCGGTTGTTTCCAAGGGGGTGACAATTTTTTCTTCAAATTTTCCCGTAGTTTTTCAATATCTTCTTCGGGGAAAAATTGAGAATTTTTGCATTTGTTAATCACGCTTGAAAAGAATTCCCGGAAAGCCAGTATATTTTTAGACAGTCAAGGTAAAACCAACGCGACGCCAGCCAAAATAGAAAAATATGGGTGGCGTTGATATTGATTGTTCTGGTCACCGATAACAAAGTGGACAATATTTGCTTTCTCCGTATATATTGCCTCGGCGAACAGAGGCTTGAATATTTTTCTTTGCGCCGTTTGCGTTTGATAGTTATTTACTGTTAGAGCGAGACTGGTCCATGAGAATCGCTGTTTTAAAATTGATTACTTTTTTTAATGACATTTGGAGTCGCTTCTGCGGAAATTCAGCCTTCAGATTGGATGAATAGTATTATGCTCATGGTCGTATTCCAATATTCGACGCTAATGCATCCGGAGTGAGATCACAAAGCTTTTTTCATTTAAAGTGCATTACCGCGTAATGAGAAAGAATTGTAGATTAGCTGTTGGCATAGGTCGATCATGTTTTCATTAGATTATTATACTTGGAAGGCTTCCCGCCAAAGAAATTCAGTTTACCTGAAAGCTTCGTAAAAAGATTCATAATTTAATTAATAGAGTACTTCAGAGGCGTGACAACAATATATCGAAGTGAACCGAAAGAATGTTACGACGCAATCAGTCGATTTTAATTGGGGGAAAAAATTGGAAATATCGTAATTTTAATTGGACAATATTTTTAGTGGTAACGAACGTTTGTTTTTCCCGCTCTTTGTTATAGAATTCGACTCGGATGGCTGTTCATGTAAAAGCTGGGCCCAAGGGCGCGGTGAAGGCGACAGAGCACAGCAATGACGCTTCCGGTATCGAACTATCAGGAACTTCTTATTCAAGTTCGCGAGCTGACCCATGAAACGATTCGTCTGCAAAGACAATTGTCCTCGGACTTGTTCGACAATGTCGACCCGCCGGATGTGAATCACAACTTCTGCCTTGGCCAGAAGAACTATGAGAAAGGTGAGTGTGCGATCGATCGTCGAACGAGCCGTCCTATCCGGCGAATCGATGTAATAATTTTTTTGTAACAACATTTGACGACTGTGATTTGCAGGGGTGTGAGAGAACCCGAAATTTTTTCGATTTTTTTTCCGAATGACCGATGGATGAATTTTTCTAGTGTACACGGGCGACAGGAATGCACGCGCTTCTTTACTGTCCCGTGAACGCGACATTACCGCAGGTGCATTGAACTTGAGATAAGCGTTAACGTTATACCGCTAGCCTGTCAGTGGGTCGCCCAAAAGTGGGGAAAAAATTCATTCCAGGTGAAATTCACTCACTATTCAACAATCGCGATTACCTTAGAAGTTCATAGAAGAATTACAACGGGTAACCTCGTCGAAATTTCACGTGTCACGTGACGTCGTGTAAAAGTTTGAGCGCGCAAGATCCGCAGTCTCGTCGCAAAAGCTGTATTTCATTGCGGGCTCCTAAATCTGCCAGCGTCCGCAGAGCGACGACACCGTTTGCAGCTCCGGGGACCGGCAAAAAAACAAAGGAATCCGGGACACAACGGGCGCAAAGAGATTCGCAACGGACGCAAAAGAAACTCCCGTCCCAGGTGTCGTCGTCGTCGTCTAGCTTTTACTTTTGCCGGTGACGGATCCGACGAGCGGGTTTTTCTCGTTCCCGGAGACCGCGCAAGTGTGCTTTACGGAGACCATCGTGTGGCATCGGTCCAACTGCCTTGCATCTACCAGACACCACTTGACAGACATAGCACACGCTTTTCCCATCCGTCTAACGCTGATAATACCAACCAACCAACTATGCGAGAGAAATGGGAAACGATCGCGTCTCGTCAAACGCACGCGGAAATAGTCGCGACGCGACGCGGGAATCGGCTTCGAGACTGATTCAAACCAGCCGTCAATTTCAATGACGATCTTCATCCTTCCGAATTTCATAAAATTTTGTTCATAATTATTAGACTGAGGATCTTTATGCATTTATGAAGAAATTCGTTGGGTGAAATATAATGCCTCGTCCAGACCTGAACAGCGCGCCGAACCGCGCCGCGAACAGCGCATTACGACGCGCCTCGGCCAACGGCGAACGGAACGGATTTGTGCTATTTCTATAATTTCTTGCGAACAACTACGGAAGCTGCAGCGGCTTATAATAAAAATCATAAAAAGACGAAAATTTATTAGGTCGTAACATCTCCAATAATTCATGTCATTTAGTCTCGAATATATATATATATATATATATATAAATATATTTAAATTAAATAATTATAATTTATTAATACATTTATTTAATATAAAATATTTTTATAAATAAATAATTATATATTCATATAAATATTTATATATACATATAATTGGTCGAGGCGCGGCGTTCGGCGCGGCATTTGGCGCGCCGTATTGCGCTGTTCGCGGCGCGGTTCGGAGCGCTGTTCGTCGTAATGTTCAGGTCTGGACGAGGCATAAAACAGTAAAAGATTCAAAGAATTCAAGAATGTTTTAATGTTGCTTTTAACGCAACGAAGTGGTCAAGGGATCAAATCATTTTTTATGTTATTCCTGGTTTCTACAATCAATGTCAAACATTTTTATTTTGCATCATTCGTGGGAAGCAGGAGGTAAATAAAAATTTATTTCATTCATGAATGGCGTCTTTATATTGTAAACAACGTAACACCATTGTTAGATTTTTCTAATGTTTTATTGTTTTACATTTCACCTAGCTAGTTCCTCCAGAAATGCGCAAGAAAGATCCGCAGTCTACTAATAATTATTCTTTACATTACACTTGCGAGACTTTTGATCCACGATTCTATGGGACGTGTATTGTCCGGATTGACAATTGAACAGCTATCCAGCAGCAGTGGAAGATGAATAATCCATTTAAAATGGTCGGAGCCGCAAAAACGCTTAATCGCGAGAAGACTCGACCACTAATCATGCATCAATCAGCCGCGCACTGTGCGCTAATGCTACACTTTTCCAGTTTACATAACGATGTTCAGGGCGGTTGCATAATTGGGATCGCCGCGCCGATTGGTTCGCGAAACAGTTGCGTGTCACGATTCCGTCAAAGCTTCGAAATTAGAGAAGAGAGAAAGATCGGGGGCCCGTGTTTGTGCGCGCGTCGTGTGTCTCGTCACGGACGCGGTTTTTCGGGGGTATATTTAGGCGACCATAATCGGCAGTAGGAAGTAAGCGTTCGGCGCGTCGCGATAAATCTTGTCCGAGAGGATGAGCGGCCGAAATTCGGCCGGATTTGCGGTCGTGTGCAAGGCTTGTTGACGGAGGTTATCGCGTTTTCCTGGGAAACACAAGAGATGTGAAAAAGGAGGAGTGTATCGCGTGCGACACGCACTTGGACATGATCGTATCTTCTCTGATGGATTACATAAGTGAGCGTGACGAATTTCTCTTCGGGAATCTATTTTTAATCGAACGTTTTACCCATCCCCGAAAATCGTGTACGATTTTCTTGTAATGCAATTTACTGATTGAACGTCCGTCTGTACGCGATGCATTCCGATAAGAAAGGTTCAATTGCCTAACACGTTTACTCGGACGAGACAACGTTGAAGACAGACATCGCGAACGCTGATCGATCGTAATTGTTCTATTTAAAGAGCACACCCTGTGCATCGTCTCGTCTGGCGTGTAACTCCATTCAATTACAGGAACGTGTGAATGCACCGCATATTTATGCGCTTTCGTCACCGAGGCCGCGTGCGAACATCCTAACGAGTATTTTAACATACAATGCAGCTCGCTAAAGGCTGCGATCAACGCATATTAAAGCAGGAAATCAGTCATCGATCTATAAAACAAACGTTTAACGTACGATTCTGCCCGCCACGTGACGACGGAATTTCATATTTCATCCACGACATTTTTTAACCCTTAGCACTCGAGTAGTGACTTAGAGTCGCCACTAAAAATTTACATTATTAAATATGTTGGTATCTAATCAGTTATTAAACATTTAAGTATTGTATCAATTTTATATTCATACAAAGAACAAAATTAATGTAGAATGGAATTATTCCGGGTCGGAAGAAATGTTTAATTTTCGAGTCAAAATAGCCCCGAGTGCAAAAGGTTGATCATTTTCAACAGCGAAAGCGTTTCACGCGTTTTCCTCCGTGGTTTAATTTCGTATTCTCCATTTTTCGAGTACACTCCGCCTCATGTTAGGCTCTACCATCATAAACGCATGTCCAAGGCTCTCATCATGCATCTGCAGTGGTCTGCACCCTGTTTTTCGGTTCTCATCACTCGCGCGTCACGACCGACTGCGCTTTTCTGTTCATCGTCTTTCGACGGTTCATCTCTTTTTTTCCTTCCCCCACTCGAATTTGATTATTTTTGTGAAGCGCGCCGGTAGGCGAACAGGGAAGATGCAACGCTGGTCCGTGAAGTGCACCCTCGAGAGCTTCGAAGAGCCCGGAAATGCTCGGCGCATTGCAAAATACTGAACGATCAGAGGGAAACGCATTTTCATTTGATTACACTCTCGAGAGGACTGCGGAACGGACGAGCGATTTTTCGGGGGAAAATTTGACGGACATCTGGAGGACCGTGTACCCGGAAAAAACTGAATAAATTTTTCTCCACAGATATGCATTTTTAATCTTTGATGATTTTACCTTGAATAATTTACACATCGGGTGCCTCGTGGAAGCTCGTTGTTTTCGTTAAATGGTTCGGTATTGTTAGGAGGACACGAGCGAACGTGTTTTGCAAATGCAACAACCGTGTTACAGAATGTTCAAACTAGTTTAGCATCAAATGTTCCTGGTAGGTTCCTTTTGCAACTTAACGAGAAACAGAGCTGTAACCTGACCCGATTGTTCGGAATTACCTTATATAATGATCGCATATGATTAGACGAGCTAATAGCAATCGGATTAGCTCCAGTGTTGCCGTGTAAACGGAGCATTCGGTCTAATTGGTAGCTGAGCAAAACAATCGGTGTACAATGAAACAAGCAAAACGTTATCGCGATTCTTCGGATCATTCTATTGAAACGAAAG
Organism: Lasioglossum figueresi; assembly: GCA_028455805.1. Classification (NCBI taxonomy): domain Eukaryota; kingdom Metazoa; phylum Arthropoda; class Insecta; order Hymenoptera; family Halictidae; genus Lasioglossum; species Lasioglossum figueresi. The sequence goes on along the minus strand of CM052189.1, from coordinate 1,181,020 downwards.
ATTTTCTATAATGAACGAGAATGATAATCAATGTCCTGGTTCTAATTCGAAATGAAACGATTGCGTTCCAGGGAAACACCTGACAGACACCGTGATAAGGCAGCACGACAAAATCAGGAACAACGAGGCAGCGCAAAATCCCCTGGCCGAATACAAGTAAGTGGTGCATTGAACGCCGCCTTTGAACAAGTTGCCGCCCGTTTCCTCAAAATTCTATTCACCACACCATAAAAGTGTCTCCTAATGCGAACAATTATTGCCGGCACGACTCGACGTCCCGCTCCGTTTCAGAGATTCATTTAACAAGACTCATTCAGGACACGTAACGATTGCTTTATAGTCGCGGAAACTTCATTCGCAATCTCGGAGAAAAGATGAGCTGTATTTTACAACTTCGCAAAAAATGTTTGTTACAGTAATTTTCGATTTCAACCACGCTTCTGTCAGAACCTGGACACCAGCGAGGGTATACGTGCTGGAGAATTAACCAGTCGACTTTTAACTTGGAGAAGCCGAAGTCACAGGCCGGTGGTTCTGCAGGTGAGCTGATTTCCGTTATCTTCGATTAATTATAATATTTTAAGAAACATTCAACGACGATTTTTCAATTTTAATAGAGAATTGTTACTTTCACATATCGTACGAAATTAGTGGTCGCAATGAGCACAGTGTGGTTAGCCTTTCGCCGTTCGTTTCCTAAATATTACCGCTGCTTGTCAACTCTCACATTAATGCGCTTACGCTATAAGCGATGCACATGCCGTGCGGTGCATTAATGACCATGATACGCTGAAGTGGCGAACAAGGTAATACGCAGCATCCGCGTGCTGAAATATCCCGACTGGAATCTGAGACTTGTTCGTACTTTCTGCTCATCGGAAGCAAAAACAACGGCCATTATCAATCGAAAAATTCGTGCGATCTTCTTGTAAGACACAAGAATCAAATAGAAATGTCTTGTATAAAAAAAAAGTGCATCGAAATGCATAAAAATCTGCAGCCCAATTGCAGATACTATAGGAGCGGTTCCTGAACGATCCACACCGATCGGAGTCGGTTTATTTGCAAAACGCGGGGTTCTTTACCAATTAAGCGGTCTATTTGTAAAGCTTCGGGGGTGTGCGTTCACGATCAAGGTCATCCGGTATCAATGAAGACCGTGCGTACAGCGCAGTGCGTGCACTTTTCCCGTGCACGCACTTCCGTGTATTTATTTTTTTTCGCGTGCTCTCCCCTGCGGCCGGGAAAACGGGGGGCGAGTATGGTGAAATCGCGAGAAGGGGTGGCATTTAATTCGTGAGCATGCGCCACGACCATAGGGGAGTTATTGCAGAGGGGTTGCCACTCTTTGAGGTGGATGTTATTGATCAGAGCTTCTTCTGCCCTTCGAAATGGCTCAAGTGTATCACGCCGTGGGGCATCGAGCTCTTTGGCTCCATGTTTCGCATTTTTCTCCCATTTGGCTCAACTTGCAAATCAAAAATAAACATCTTTTCATTGAGCCCACAAGTTGTTTCGACTGCATCGATGCTCGTTAACTTTCTGTTCGCGTTGTATGTCGTGTATCACTGAAACGTGGAATTGTTATTAGACTGTGTGGATTTTTATGCAAAAAGAAGTCTTTCGTTTCATTACTTAGATTACTTTTTCCGACAGGTTTAACGCTGTTTCGGACATCCCTTTTCTCCCATAAACGTCAAAGATATTTAGGAGGGTTCCCTCTTACGTGCCCCACCCATGTATCGATTTTTCATGCAACACGTAATTCAGGAACAATTTAGGGTAACAGAGGTGTTTCGCCCACCCTATGTGTACTTACAAACGAGTCGCTCTTCTTCAGTTTCACAGAAAAATGCACAGTCTAGACTCTAGACACAACGGATAATCGCGAGAAGGAGTTCGTATTGTGCGAAAACACTTTTACGCGACCGCAGTGTTTATCGCACAGGAAAAATGGCTATCCGGGATAAGGAAACGTTGGGAAGCCGCGAGCCTTGATAAAAGGCAGATCTCGTTCCGCGGAGGAAGAAGAGAAAAAGAGAACGCACACTAAGAAAAACGGTTGACAACGAAACGCGGCGATAAGGGGCCGATATTGAATAAGGAGATCCTGACTGTGCTTGGGTGCTGCAGTTCGTAGCTTCCAGTCGACACGTAAAGGCCGGCAATCCGTTAGTTAATCAAGAAACTTCCGAGGAAAACTGGTCTTCTAACGAGAAGAGAAGAAAAAGGTGGTCTGATTGGATACGAGAGATAAGAGGGGTCAACGATCGAGAGATTAAAGAAATTTGAGAGAGAGAAAAACGACTGGGAAAAAAATTAGAAAGCGCCGGAGAAAGAATATCGGAGGCTGTTTTTCGTCGGGGAAAGGATACGGTATTACGAGAGAGGTTATCCCATCGTAACACGTCGATTTTAATGATATTTTGATATGATGTAGAATTTTTAGAGTTGTTGACGACATTCATGTTAAGTGGGTGAACAATCCATTCGATTAAACATCTCCGAAACTGGTAGGCCTAGACGAAAATTTCAAAATCAAATTTGTGCGTGTTTCAATAACGAATCTTTTAGTGTGAACAGATGTTTAGAAAAATAATTTCTCTTTAAATGATATGTTGAAGATTAACTTTTTCTTGCGAAATTTTTGTGTAAAACATTGCAATTTTTTCATGAAAATTTGTGTACTCGGTCTACATATCTCGATAAAAAATATGGAAAAACATTTTTATGTTCTTATAAAAAAATACGTGTGAAATATTTTTTTCAGTTCTATATTGTAGCAAAATTTCATTAAAATCGACGTGTTACGATTGAGAATGATGGAGCATAAGAAATAGAATTTTGATCATTTAGTTAATTTTCGAGTGAACATTACGACCCGATTCGAAATTACACGGTGCGTTAATGTTTTCAATGTATCATTGACATATTATCGCTTGTAGTGTATCGCTCGGTGCATAGCTCGTTAACCACTAATTACTCAGAGTAGCGTCTATAGAGGGGACAATTCGAGGCGAGTAATGGGGTAGGGATGCGCAGTTTCATGCGAGAGAGGCGAAAAGAGAGCGTAATGTCGAATGACGTAAGAGTAATTCCGCACGAAAGATCAAGGTAAATCAATAATACGTTACGGTGCGACGCGGAAACCATGAAATTGCATCACGAACGAAAAGTGAAACAAAAACAGCTCGCCGTTGCGCCAACGATTTTATTAATTCCGCGTTCAATGGAAAGAGAACACCTGGCGAAATCATCGCGTGGATTTCGTTTTTTTGAATGGCATCGAAGATTATTCCGTCGGATTTTATCGTGTAAAACCTATAATAATTGTTTTCTCAATGAAAGGTCACCCGTTCATCCGTTTAAAACAAGTATAACAAACAAAAATGGCACGCACACTGGATGACAACGAGTAATCCCAAACTCGACAGTGCAAGAGCTGATCCGCCGAAAAAACTGAAATATTGAAAACTCACCGACGAAAAAACAACAATGCTAGGATCGTCGATAACGAGCCGAGTCGGGAGGGGAAAAATAAAACCGCAAATTTAAAACAAAATGTTAAACGCGCACACTCTAAAAAAAATAATTCGCTCAATTATGCACACGCATGATGAAACAAACCGAGCCGACCGGATAAATCGAAATAAATGCATCGGAAAAATTTTCAGCGCAACAAAGGAACGAATTCATCCGTCCGGGAAAAAAGTGAAATTTTTTCGGAGCACCCGCACAACTCTCCTGGGAGGGAAGCGGAATAATTGGGACAAGTACACTGTATACTGTATACTGTATACTGTACACTGTATACTGTATACTGTATACTGTACACTGTATACTGTACACGATGTAAGCGACACTTGGGTGTGAATTTTTTCGCGCAAATCTTGTGGCAATCGTGCCAAAAAAGCAGCAATTGGACGTGTGTCGGTGGTAAACGAGCGATGCCGATCCAGCGAAAGGGGCAGATCGACCACGGGAGACTTTCGACGGCGACCGAGAAAGACAGTGATCTAGAAGAAGAGGGAACAATGTAGCTGAAAGAGAGAGCGAGCTGGAGAGAACCAGTAGGAATCACGATCGAGGGTGGAGGGGGTTGAAGGAGAGGCTAATAGCGAGGGAGAGAGAGAGAGACAAGTGGTCATGGTCTGTTGGATAGAAGGAGAAGGTGGATTGAGCGTCGTGGGGGAACGAGAGAGGAGAGCGCACAAAGAAGGAAGTCGGAGAGAGAAGGAGAGAGACATTGAGTGAGTCAGTGATGGCGTACAGCAGCCAGGCCGAGCCCAGCTGTTCTTCGATCCCCTAACCTACGCCAGTTTATTTCAGCTACGAACACTACGTGGTCTCGGAGCGCGTCGTGCTCTCTCCGGTGCTCGTGCTCTCTCCGGTGCTCGTTATCAACCCGTAGTCCTTATCAGTCTCTAATCGCCGTGGTTTTCGTGTTTTCTCCCGGCTTGATCGTCCTCGGGACTGTTGGTAGCAAAACAGAGGAACAGGGGGGGAAAAACTGAGCAGTTTCGCTTCGCGAGAGAACAGTGGACCGATTGTGCAAAAGTTTTCGGGGGGATCCATCCGGGGAACTCTGTGTTTCGACGTTTGAGATCACTGTACTGCCTCGGAGTGCCGCCACCGACGGTTGGTTCGTTCGCAGCGATCCTCGGGGACTTTGAAGTCACCCTTTGCTCACTTGAGCCGCCAGCCGACCGAGAAAATAACGAATCGAACGCTTGTGCGAGTTGATTGTTACGCGGGTTTCTATTCCAAAGAGTGTGCGGCGATCTCGCGACGACCGAGGGTGGCTTAATGATCCACGATAGGGGAGGGGAACATGGATCTTGATGGGGGTTGAGAGGAGGTTCGAAAGATCTTCGCTGGATGTTATGGATTTTGTAGGGTTTCCGGTGATCCAACATCATGCGTGATATCCGATCATGCCTTCTAGTAAAGATGTTTGGTGAACGGTGACATGCGTTCGACCGGGAAGAGAATTTTGCGAAGAGGGAGCTAGTGCGAAGGAGAAAGATTTCCCTTCCTTATCACTCGCCGCAAAAGGTGCGTCCGGTCGATTTGCGAAACGAATGGAAAAACGTGGGCCGGCAACGAGCAACAGAGCAGCGTACACCTATAAATGGAACTCGCGGATGGCGAGACATTGACGTCTGTGTCGCAAGGAAAACTCGGCTCGACCTCGAGATCGCAGAAGAATTGGCAAATTGCGATTCCAACCACGGAACGGTAATTACTGACGCGATCGTTCGGCGAAACGATTCATCGTGGAACGCTATCTTAAGCGTTCTTGGTGATTAATTCTCGCCAAACATTTAAAATATTTCTCTAAAATATTTTTGTTTCGAAAAAACTCGTTAGGAATTTCGAGAATTTCATGTTGGAACCAGCTGGTCGGGGGTGAAAACCGGCGCGCAGATTAAAGAGCTGTTTCAGGGTAGACAATACGCGTGCGAAGAAGAAACGAGGAAGAGTCGGAGTCGGCGAACTCCCCGAGGAGTTTCGTTCGCGCATCGCCGAGTCCTCGACATCGTAGGAAGCGCAGAAGGAGGACTGACTTGGGGAAAAGCCTGAAAGCAGAGGGGAAGAGAGAGAGAGATATATAGCTGGAGAACGATAGAGAGAGAGGAAGAGAGAGGGGAAGGCAGAAATGCCAGAGGGACATTTTGAAAATCTTTGGTTCGACGCATGCGTGGGGATGTACTCGACGCCTGATGGAGCTGAAGCGATTGAAGCTGCCCCTCGGTGGATGAGGAAGGGTCGAAACTCGGAGAAGAGTGGCTGTGTCTGATGGTGCGCCGACGTGGCTCGTGCCAGGACACCGGGCGTCGCGACGCGTGAATCCCGACGATCGTGTATCAATTATTCCCACCGGACAGGATCGTTTTGTCCGAGCGAGAGAATCGATTTCGGGGGCTTCGATTTTCTGTGGAACAATGCCAGGAGAGAAACAGCCTCTGCAGACAGCTTCCGGTGGTAGGCAGGACGCCTCTCCGTCCAAGACGAGCGACCCAGAGAGAACTCCTCGTGGTAGTTCCATGATTCCTTTGCCGAGAGCCTTGCAACATAACCCGAAAACTGTCAAGACTGAAAAGAACCGGCTCAGGCTCATCATGGAGAGCAGGGGGTTCACCGACATTCTCGAGAAGGAGAGGAAGATCAGCGCCGAGGAAGATCAGTGCGACGAGTTTCGGTGTTCTGCCAGAAAGGTGATTCGTTGTTTCAGGCTACCGTTCCTTTTCTTAACTACGTGTTCTGCTACGTATCTTGTAGTATGTTCTGCAACATGTCCAGTCGCACGATCAGTAATGTGTCCTGCTGCAAGTATACGCGTCTCGGTATTAAAGATGGTCTCTTGGCTCCTCGTAAGAGGTTCCATGCAGATCTTCCTCTTGCTACTCTTGTTTTGCTCGCCGACGCTCAGATCGATCATCGATGAAAATAGAGTTTCCACCACCCTCTGCAGGGGTGAGACCACGTCGACTCGAGTCGATGCTACGCAGACAAGTTTAATTGGTGGATCGACGTCACCACGAGCCTCGTGTAATGTTTGTTTCTTGACGGAGCAGGCCTCGAGACACCGGTACGGTCAGGGCACGTTTCCTCGTGATATTTTTACGTTAACTGCGAATCAGAACCCTTTCAAACGTCCGGAGACTTCTCTGAATCGGTACGACTGGTTTGTTTGCATCAGTTGTAGACTGTGAAGATGAACTGAACGGGTGATATTTGAAAGGGTAGAAAGATTGAAAGAATTTGATATTGTCATTGTAATTTGGACTTCCAAAAAAAATTGTGTACCTAAATTTGTTTCTTAATATGTTTGATGAGTTGGAAATGGTGTAACAGTGTTTTGAAATTCTTCTAATATTTTCACTGGTCTTGAATTACACCTATACGTTTTCGTTTTCGATCTCGGACGATAAAATTTGAACTCGTTCCCTAAATTAGATCTCCTTTCATCATCCCGTGGCGCAAGACAAGCAATTTCCCTGAGGAAAATTTGCGCAGCCTTCATTTGCCTTTGTGGCGCTCTGCATTGTATTTTCGGTTGTCTCCGAAAGACTCGAGTAGTCGAGTTTCTTTCTCTTTCCTCAGGATCGCCTTTGTCCCCGTCGAATAATAGCGCACGAGAAAGTCCACTTGACGATGCGATTTCATAAAAAAAAAAAAAAAAGAAATACAGGAGCCTCCGTCCTTGATTTCTTCAATTCCCCCGCATCGTCACTAATTCAATTCGTTGAACGTAGTACGTACTTCGTCTATAGGCCGGCGTTCCTCTTGAAAATATTCTCAACAAGTTCCTCCTTCCTGCTGCAGATGAATTAGTCCTCTCCCTCGACTGGCACTTCGCACGTGCGCCTTTTTAAAAAGCAATTTACAATCGATCCGTGAACCGGCGAACGTGAATCGCAAAGAGGGAGCTCCAGCGAAATTGAAATTAATAATACGCACGCTAATTGACCGCGCGCAAATTACTTTTCTGCGAACAACGTTGCTTGCTTGTCTTGTTCGCATCTTTTCCCGTGCTTTTTATATTGTTGTCAAGATTTTTCTCAGATTTTTTTCGTTTAGAATTGCAGTCGGAAAAGTTCTTTCTCACATTCTCGGACGAAATGACTTCTCCGGAACGCATGTCGCGCGTGCGTCTTTCGATAGGCGATTACCGATCGATCCATGCGATACCTACGTTCGATAATGACTCATTTATCGGCACACCTTTTCGCAAACACCAACCGGAAGATCGCACTCGTCTTTCTCGCACCACTGATTAGCATGCTCTGTTTTCTAGCCGGCATTTCAGCGTCAAATCTTCGCGTACTCGCGGAAAATCTGATCTGGTTACTTCTCCGATTCACAAATGAACACGGCTGACCTGGTTTTCATTATTTTTGCTTCCTGGAAACGGCAAGATTCTTTTTGAGAAACTGTCAGTATAACACATTTGTTATATAACATTTGAAAACAAAGAAAACAAAGAAAAGTATTTCGGTTGTGTAATTCAGACTATAAATTTTTTAGTGGCGTGTAAAATTGAACGTGGACCGAGAGGATCGGAATAGAAGCTCTTCATTAAGAAACCGTCCGCTGAAAATGGTTGGACACGCTGTGTCGCGTAGGCTCTTGATTGCTTCTCACGATGCCACCAGTTTCGTCACAATGCGCTCTCTTTGTCGCTTTATTTCTTACAATTGGGTCGAAATAGGCCAAAGAAGAACACTCGTCGGATATACAATTCCGTCTTGACGACGCGACGTCGCGCTCGAGATCGCTTCAACGAACACGTCGAACCATCGATTCCTTTGTGAATCTCGCATTTACTTTCTAATTTTCCTCTCTTGGAAGCTGTTAAACAATTTTAGATGCAGGTAACATGGTCATTCAACGACAGAAATGAATCTGACACTTGGTTTTCAATTATCCCAATGTTTATTAGATCATAATAAATGTTGATGTTCTCGGCGCTACGGTTTCGATCAATTTCTACTGAGAAATCAAAAATCAATTTTGCAGATTATCGAATAATCATCGACGTTTCGATTCTAGTTTGAATTATTTTCAAGATGTATTTGTAATTCGTTCCAACCTAAATTAGCCTGTTAGTTATTTTCTCGAATTACTAAACACACGCAATCGTATATTACATACAATTATGTGTACAAAATTCTTCCAATAAAAGTTGAATGTCAATAATTGAATTTATCGTTTTTGGTATATTCACATTAATGGTCTAAAAGACATATTATGTTTTTCTTTACCGCCTAATATTGATCGGGATAACCTAGATCGTTTCGAATGTATTCAGTGTCTTGACAACATGCATCGATGACACACGTGTGTCACGATGTCCATTTTAAAGTATTAAATCACATAAAAAACAAGT